>JBBYHK010000023.1:10976762-11004492 GCA_038382065.1 Adansonia grandidieri | reverse complement strand
AGAGAGATGGAAAAAGAGGCAAATTTTCGCGGGAAAATTAACCTCCAGAGAAGCAAAAAAAGGAAAAAAAAAAAAGCAATTCCTTTTTATTTTTCCATTAAACTTCTTCTTTGGAAAAAAAAAATCAAATCGCCTGTCACCAAGCAAAGCGGAAAAACAAAAATCTCCAAGAAGGAAAACGCTAACAAATTGCAAAGGTGGTGTTTGGAGGGAAGGAAAATCAGGAGAGAAAAAATAAAAAAGAAATGAAAAAATAAAAATAAAAATCCGGAACGTGGAAACCCCTAAAATACTTTTTCTGGAGCGGGGAGGGGGAAGGCCGCTGAAAACTTGTTTGTTTTAATTCAAACTTTCTTTTAAGGTTTTTTTTTTTCTCTCGATCTTCATGTCGATCATAAGCGAAAATGAGGTAAGCATTACTTGGAATGATTAAAAAAATTTGATTAAAAAAACATGGACTGTTGATTTTCACCATAAACGAAAATGGACGGTCGATGATTAAATCGGTTTACCTGATTAGTTGGAAAAATGGCGGTTTATCGGAGCATGATAGTTAAAGCCTGCGTTTGTTTGCTGACAAAGAGGTTAGCCTGTTTGTACCCTTTGGCTAAATATGGCTAATATAATTGACCAACATGGGTCAAAAATTGTTGGTTTTTACCAAGTCTTTTAGATACTAAATTAAGATAAATTATCTCAGCAAAATTTTTAGAATTTACAATTTAGTTAATATAATTATAATTTACATATACCTTTAGGTATATTAGAAAAATAAAAAATTAATTAAAAATAAAATATATGATAATCTCTTAAATTTCATTTACAAAGTTAAAAATTTATATTAATTGTGTATAAAAATAAAATTTAAATTAATATTTTAAGTATTTGCTAATAGTAGGATTTTTTTTGTAATGTTAATTAAAGTATTATTTAAAATTATATTTATATTAAATATATTAATTAATTATTAATTTGATAAATTTTAATACATTTAAAATTTGTAATTTACATATTATGATAATTTTTATAGAATACTTTAAAGTTTAAAGCAATCTTTAACAAAAATTCATAATTTAAAAATAATTTTTGATTTTTGATTCATTAATATCAAATTTAAACAAAAAAAAAAAAGGTGGCAATGCAATGTGTTAAGGAATTTTTACTAATTACCCCTTAATCATCATATGAATTATCACAAAATAATTAATTTGATCACATGGACATTTGTGTTTAGCCCAGAAATTGTTATCATCAGAGTTAGTATATTTTTCCATTTAATCCCCTCAAAAGATATTTATAAAGATTTAGTATTATTATTGTGATGATGATGACATTTGCCAAAAGAGAAAAAGGTCTTAGTGGATTAAATTGGTCCCACTGATCAATCAAACCAACTTTAAGGAGACGTTAGAAGAAGAAGGTGTGACGAAACAAGAGAAAGAGGAAAAATAACAGTGTGCTTCGATTTTAAAATTTCTAATATGTTAAAATTTATTAATTTAAAATATTAATATTTATAATTATATTATTGGGATAAATATTTTTTAAAAAATTTTAAATATTAAAATTTGATAAAATATAAAATAATTATAAATATAATACTATTTAAAATAAAATCAAAAATATGTAATATGGATATCTTTAGATTTGTAAAAATATATAAATATTTCTAATAAAATGAAAAATAACAAATTAATTTTAAAATTAATTTATTTAGTTAAAATTAAAAAAAATAATAATAGAATTAAGAAATGAAACTTAATAAATATTAATATCTTAGTAAAAAATTAATGAGTTTTATAAATTTTACCTAAATTTTTTTTTAAATGCTAAGAATTTTAAAAATTATAATTTTTATTTTGTTAAAAAAATTATTTTAAAATTTTAAAAAAAAATTTACAAATAAATTCTTTACTTAAAATCCTTCGTCCAATCATATCTTAGGGTTTATGACAGTAATATTCATTTGACTTTCTGATTGGGTTGGATTATCATCTATGAAATTATTTAAGTATTACAATTGGTGATGAATCCCTTCATTTATTGCTTTTTATTGTTGTTTACTTGTGGATTTTGCAAATCTTAATGATAATAAAAGAGGATTTATCTGTTTGACTTAATCGCATGACTTAGCTATTTTTGAGAAGTCTACATTAATTATGTTGATAAGACATAATTGAAATGTGGCTTCTGTGTATCTAATTATTATAGTTAAAATCATACTTAGTAAAAAATATATAAATAATAAATTTATTTTTAATTTAATAAAAATATTTTAAATATTAATTAAATAATTTTTTTTGTATAAATAAGGTTATAATTTGAAAATAAGAAAAAAAAAAAAAGAAAACATATAATTCTGATTTTTTTTCTTCTTATTAACTTATTGATATGACAATTTAACTTCTTATGAAATCTTTTGGCAAAAAATCTATGCTTAAGATTATTCATTATTCAATTAAAAGCATGTAATAGCCATGGTACAAATTATGAATTTATACATTGTAAAATTCTATTTGTTGAATAAAAAAAGAAATCATAGAATGAGAATCACAAGGTAAATTATTTGGGATATATAGTATGTAGAAGCAAGAGGAGAGGAAGAAAGCTGATTTTTTTTTTTTAAAGCTGTATTTCTATTGAGATGTCCAATTGTGGAAGCAAAAGCAATGACTTTACATGTTAATTTCATTAATAATTTTTTATAGAAAATTTGTTAATTAATTGAAGAATATATATTTATGCAATCAAATTGTTTTTAATGTCATGTGTATAATTAAATTTGATTTTCTTTCCAATTTTATAATTATAATTTAAGAATTTGACTACAAGATATTATGTAAAGATTCCCAATGAAATATAACAATGTTCTAAAAATTGAGTGAAAAGGGTGTTAACTTTTATAAATATATATATAATCACTTGTTTACATTAACAATTAAATACTAACATGAATAAAAACATGGAATAAAATAAATATTATTTTTAAAAAATATATTCCTTTAATAAAAAAATTAGACACTAATTCATGCTAAATCCTATCAGCTAACATCCCCATTTTATTATGTTATTTATATTATGTATTTAGGTAATGTTTAGTGTATATTATTTTTAATATCATTATGGTAATGTAATCACCAAAATAATTTTATTATTAGGGTGAGCTTATCCTTAGCTATTTTGAATCATCTTGTTGGATTAATAATCATTAATTATTGGAAATTAAATATTATTGTGTTTGGTGTTAATAAAAATAAAATATTATATTTGAAAATACAAAAATAACCATTTATATTATAATAATTACACAAGTTAATGATTTGTATATTGTTCAAAGATAATCATTTGTAAAATATTAGTAATATGTTATTTATTTTATAATAAAATATAATTAAATAATTAAATTAACAAGGAAATTAATATTTATAATATAAATTATTAAAAAATTATCTTGAATTAGAAAAAAAATATCTATTAAAATCATAACAAAAGAAAGCAAAAAAATTATGTTTTGTACAACATTAAAAAAAAAGTAATGATCCATTAATCATATCCAAATAAAAACAAAAATTATTTCATTTTTTCTAAAAAATACAAATAACACCACTAAATTTGATGACTAAATATTTTATATGTGATAAAATTTATAAATTGTTTTATATTTTAATATTAAATTTATAATTATAAAATTATTTTATAGGTAAATATCTAAAAAATATCTTATAATTTCCCTTTTCATTTTGACATGGTAGTATTTCTTTTTGTTTAAAGTAATCCGCCTGTGTCAACTTTTTTAACAATTAACATATCATCAGTCTTAACATTTAGGATCTTATAGAGTAGTATAAAGTAAGTATAATTTATATAATTGATATTATGGTTTTTTCATTTTACTATATAAAATGGTCACGAATCAAACTCAACCTTTGAACATAAATACGAATATATGATTAATCAAATGTTCATATTCATTAATTTAATTATATAACTGAAAGCGAAAATGTGAATTAGTGAGAAAAATTGTTGTAGTTGAGAGGATTATACGAAGGATAAAAAATACAAAAAAATTGTTTAAATTTGATTAAAATATAAATTTACATATTAATAAAATTTTTTAAATAAATAATTTATATTAAATAATAAAATAAACTTTCAAACTAAATTATATTTAAATAAATAATTTTTTATTATTTAAATTTGATTTAATTCTACCCTTAAGCAAATACGATAATCAATTAAGGATGGCAAATGCAGGGCTGATGAAGGGCCTTCGGGCTGACTCCTTTGGGCCTTTTCTCTACCATTCTGCTCCTTGGAAAGATCACAGCTCCAAAATTTTGATCGGGAGTCAAGGTAGTCCATCGGCTAAGTTGAATTAAAAAAAAAAAAAAAATCAAAGCAATGGTTTGCATTAGGCCAATTAAAAAGTCGAATGATACGTTCAGTTTGATAGATTCATTTAATTTGAGTTTATCTAAATAAATTGGATATGATTTAGGTTAATATTTATCAATTAAAATAATATTTTTATTTAAATTTAATTATAAAAATATATCAATATTAAGATAAAATTTTTATAACTATTTTATTATATTTTGAACGGTCATTAGGCAACATCAAATTAAGGTTTAAACTAAAATTAAAATTTTTTTTAAACCGTAATTGAATTCATGAATAGATCTAGTTTATATTGCTTTAGCATTATTATTGTTATAATTAAGTTGTTAGATAGTTAAATGTACAAAATTACATTATTTAAAATTTACTAGTATTATTTTACAAATTTAAATTGCATACTTAAATGAAGTAGTTAATTACTAACCCATGATTAACAATTACAATTAGATTGGACTTTATAAATACTAATAGTTATATAGTAGCAGATAAATTTTACAAAAATAGTGTTTGATAATATAACGTCGGTCGTCGGGTCGTCAGCTAGATTTACAGTCAAGGTTTTGTTAAGTTTCTTCACATGAGAGCCAATTCCATACAAGTACTTCATTTACAAAAATAAAATAATTTATGCATTTAAGACCATTTTTGTTATAATAATAAATATATATCTAATAATCTTGAAATAGGTATTCTCTGAGGTATCAAAGAATGGCCATTTCATACTACAAGGAATAGCCAACATTATTTTTTTTCGCCAAATTTTGCCCTTCAAAAAAAACGAAGGCCCTAGATGGAAGAATGAAAGGGAAGGAGAGAGGGAGCCAACACCAGTGTGGGCAGCTCTACCAGCCGGTCGGAATATGAAATTTTTTTTTTTTTAAGGTAGAAAACACAGAATCAAGTTCAATAAAAGTATATAATCATTTGAAATTTGCAAAAGAAAACAAAAAAAAGAAACAAAATTTTCTCTTTTCTAAGGTTTCGATTAAGAGTGGTTTTGGGAGGCATTTGGGTTTCAAAAGAGTAAGGGGAGGAGAACGCCAGTTAGAAATCAGCCCTTCGTAGCAGTAGTTGGAAGCTTTCTTTGGGGGTCTTTTTGATTTAGAAAGAAACTAGGTGGAATGGAGAATTGAAAAGAGGAGCTCAAATTGACTTGGGGTGTAATTTTAAATTAATTATAAGGCGATGGCCGGCGGTGGACAACCTACCAGAATCTGGTAAATAAGGTGGCTTTTGGGTTTTTTATGTTGTAGGTTATAGTTTGAGAGGGAGGGGATAGAGAGAGAGTAGAGAGAAACATAAAAGGAAGAATATGCGAGGGGGAAGAAAGTGTTTATGTGTATATGCGTGAAAATTAAAAAATATATATAGAAATATAAATATTTAATTTATAAATTCTGAACATATAAAAAATTTCATAAATATAATATATAAATATTTTTATATTTAAAAATTATTTTTTAATATTAAATATGATGCGTAAAATATATCTATAAATATAATTTTACAAATTATATATTTAAAATATTATTTTTAAAGTATAATTTATTAAAATATTTTAGATGTTAATTTTTACCGAAATGTCTTATAGATATAATTTACGTATGTATTTCTTATGAAATCTTTAACATCATCTTTTTCAACCAACTAAATAATATAATATTATTACTTATTTATTCTATTTAATTAATCAAATTACATAACCCTTTTGTTCATTTCTTATATATTTTATTTCAACAAATCAAACATATTATTAATATCTTTATCAAGAACACGTGTTTTCTAATTTTAAAACAAAAAAATAAGATTGTGTAATCGATCAATTCGATCAGAAAAAATTAAAAACCAAAATAACTGATCTTGATAAAAGAATCGATCGAACCGATCGAATTTTATGATGATAACTGAATCAACCAAATTTTAGTTTGTTCGATTAGTTAGTTAGGTTAAAAAGAAATTTAAAATAGCAATATGGTCCAAACTAGCAAAGAATTTTTTATTCTTTTTTATTTTTAATAATTTTAAACTAATTTTCAATTTAAATTTGAATTTTAATAACATTTAATATTTTATTTAAATTTGAAATATAAATAAACTAAATTTAAATCTATATGATATATTGATGTTAATTTACAATAATTTTGTAAAAATAAAATAAATAATGTAAAAAAAGTAAATAGATATATATATACATATACACTAAAATCTATATGTACTAATTCTATCTTGTTAAAGAAGAAAAAACTTGAGGAAAAATATATAAATATAAATATATTAAATATTATAATTTCAGTTAATTCGATTAGTTCAGTTAATTATTTTATTAATTAATAACTGATTAAATTAATCTGCTTAACAAATTTTTAAAATCGAGATAATCATTAAATCGACTTAACCTAATAAAATTTTTTTATTAAATTGATTAAATTAATTTGAATCGATTTGTATATAGCTCTAAAAAAATTACTCAAATTGTTAATAAGCTCAGACAGGCACATTAAAAATTGCAATGTTGCCATCCTCCCCATTTATGAGAAGAATTCGATAAAATACATAAAATAAAATTTTGGTTAACTAATGTTTTAAGAGTATTTTTTTTTAAATTAGTTGATATTTTATTTATAAATTTTGTTTAATAAATGTGACAATTGAGAGTTAATACGATGATTTTTAATTTATTAAAAGAATTTATAAAATAATTTAAAAAATTAAGATCTCAACATAAAACTCATAAAAAATTAAATTAGATTAATTAAAATCTATAATCACCTTTTAACTAATTTTTTTTATTTTTTAAAAAATATTTATATTAAATAAATCACTTTCACAAAATAAATATATATAAGTACATAATTATTTTTTATTTTAAAAACCTTAGCCCGCACCTTAAACTTTTCAAATAAATTATTTTCTTTTCTCGAATATTGCGCTAGGCTCGTTCTAGGCAGAGAACAATAATAGGTCTCAATTCAATGGTTATTTGACTAATGTGTGAAGTAACTACTAGTGGGAATATTTGACTTGATTTATTTTTTATTTAAATTATTTTAGATTTGAATTATTAAAATTTTAAATATTTTTATATTAATTTTATTTTATATAAGATGTAATAATTTTTATTTAATTTAAATATTTTTATTTAAATATAAATTATTATTTTAAAATCAGCTTTTGTCATAGCATTATATTTTTAGTTATATTTATATATATATATTTAAATGAATATTTCCTATCTTTAAAAAGATATAAATTAATTTATTATATAAAATCAATATATCGAGTTAGTTCATTTTAAATTTAGATCATTCGGACTCAAGCTGATTTTTTAGTTTTTGATATTTTGATCAAATTAGGTTCAATTTGGATTTGTGCTTGAGTTTTTTTGGGCAAATTTTTTAGTTTGGATTTATTTTGCTACCTCTAGAAGTAAAGGTCGAGGATAGATTTGATAATGTCGGGTTCAACAAAAAAAATAATATAAATATGATACATTTAATAAATAAAAACATATAGATATAACACGATATGTTTAAAGACTTTTAATATATTTTGAAAATTTTAATATACTTATCTAATCATATCTAAAAATTTTTATATATTTAATAATTTATAACATATTCATTTTATATAACTGACAAAAATTTACAAAACAAAATGTATACATAAAATCCAAAATTTAGTTTTGTTGATTTGTGTAATCACGCTAACATCCAACTGGTTTTAAGTTTGAATCTTAAGATTTTAATTTTTCTTTTATCTTTAAATATTACTTATTTTGCAAAAAAAAAAAAAAAAAACTAAGCACCGGTTAAAATGATATTTATAAAAAAATTGTAATTAATGATTTTTTTTAACTCAAGGAAAGAAATGCATTAAAAGTAAAAAAAATAATAATAATTAAAATAATATTTGCTCATCGTCCATAGAGATCAATTAAGTGAACCCCAAAAAAAAGTTAAAAATTTGAATAAGGGATCAAACTAATTAGATCTTTGATTTCTGGTTGAACCGTTAGATCAATTGATTTAATAAGTTTTTTAAATATATTTAGATATTAAGTTTAATGTTAATAAATATTACGTATATTTAATAATTAATAAAAAATGTATTTAACTTAATCACCATTCACATAAAACTAAGAAATTAATGATTAAAATTTTATTAATTATAAATTAAATTTTTAAAAATAAAAATAAAAATATTTTTTTAATTTAATTTAATTTTTATTTATTTTTAATGATTAAACTATTTTTTTATAATAATTCACCTACTAAATAATTTTAATATTTATCAAATAAGATCAGCAATCGATTATGGATTGACCGACCAAGTTGATATTTTAATCAATGCCAAAAATAAAACACGTATATAAATCGTGAAAATTTAATAAGGGATAAACGATTGGTTTGGTTGACCAAAGAGGTGGCGGCTCCGGCACAGTCGTCGACTACAAAAAAGCAGAAGAATAAAAAAAAAAAACTTGATCTCTAAACCAGTAGGGTGCAGAAGTGCATGGGGGGCCAAATGTCGGCCAATATTCATCCCAAGAAGAGCGTATCTTACGTTCCACCGTTTGTTGTTGGAGAGGCTTTCAATTTCCTTTACGAAAGCAAACATCAACTCCCTTTTTATTCTTTCTTTTTGTCCACTTTAACATCCCACCGAAAAGAAAAAAAAAGAAAAAAAAAAAACGAAACGAGATCAAAACTTTGATTATCTTTCTCTTTATCTATCTCTCAACTCTTCATGTCATATTCTAAAACCCTCAGCCAGACTTAGCTTTTGAGTTTTGACCCTGTTTTGGTTGGAGGCAATTGGGTTCTTTTTATGTTTGATCTTTTGGTGGTCAGACCAAAAGATTTTACCCTTTTCAGATACTAAATTTTCTTTGGATCTCTAGGATTTTGTTTTTTTTTCCTTTTTTTCCATTTTGATTTAAATTTTGATTGATATATTGGGAGGAAGATGAAGTTTGGAGAGACTTTTAAGGAATATCTGCATGGGGATCAGGAATGGTTTTTAGATAAGTTTTCTCATGTTGAATACAAAAGGCTCAAGAAAGTTTTAAAAAGATGCAGAACCTGTAAAGCGTTCCATGAATCTAACAAAAAAACTGAAAAAACAGATGATGATGAAGAGAATCCCACATTGTCTCAATTCTGTCAATGCCAATCTTGCCCAGGTGAGTTTTTTTTTTCCGCTGATCTTCACCACCCTGCTGTATTATGTTAGTATTAATCAATCTGATTACAATTAATTGCCAACCTATGATGGACTATTTGGATAAGATTATATTTATTTATTAGTTTATGGATTCCAAAATTCCCATTAGATAGGATAATGTAATATTTGTTTGATAATAATCTAAAAGTGAAATGCCAGAGCCATAGCATTTAATTATTCAGTTATTTTATTGGCTCTCCAATTTTTCTTTTTCACCATTATTTTTGCTTTATCATGGTCGTTAAACAATAGATGAAGAGAAATCTGGTTTTCCCCATGCTCAAGACTCCCACTTTCAGCACTTTTCAAAAAAAAAAAAAAAAAAAATCTGATATCGGTAATTTCCAATTTTGAGAACTTTGGTTAGCTTACAGGCTGTTAAGGGCCTATTTGTAAAATTTGTTTTACAGCTTTTGGGGCAAAATTTATGTTTATTTCTTATGATCCTGAGGCAAGGTAGGTAAATGGACACTAGAGCTCTTGTTGATGATGTAAAAGTTGATGATACTTGGTTGGAGAATCTCTTAATGAGCTTCTTCTGCATCCTTTAGTGTGTGATCAAATGTTCTTTACTGAATTGGTGAGGGAAGCTACCGATATAGCCGGATGCTTTAGTTCCAGAGTGAGACATCTCCTCCATCTTCATGTTGCTAGTGGAATGCAGAGATATGTATCGTTGTTACGTCAATGTTTCAAAAACGATCGACAAGCCTTGGCACAAGAGGGGTGGATGTTAATGGAATACATTACAATGAACGCGATTGCTATCCGTAAAATTCTGAAGAAGTATGATAAAGTATGTACTGACCTTTTGTTTCAATCCATCTTGTGTTAGACCAAGATTCTAAGATGATTAACTAATATTTTGTTTTAGGTACATAGCTCTGTAAATGGGAAGAATTTCAAATCCAAAATGAGGGCTGAACATCTGGAGCTCTTGCAGTCACCTTGGCTGATCGAATTGGGAGCATTTTACTTGAATTTTAATGGAACGGATGGCAGAAATTTCATTCAATTTTCTGGCTCGTTTGCTTGTGACCTCAATGCAACAGAACCTGTGATGACACTGATGCTTCCGAATTCGATCAAGCTAGAATACGATCTAAAATGTGCTATTTGCTTGGTAAGCTCTTTAACCTCAGTTCATTCGAAGGAAATATAATTGCCATTTTATTCGGTTTTGATTCTTTCAGTCCATATCTTGTAGGAAACTGTTTTCAATCCGTACGCGCTAAGTTGCGGTCATCTTTTTTGCAAGTCATGTGCTTGCTCAGCTGCTTCTGTGAGGATCTTTCAAGGACTTAAAGCTTCAAGTCCAGATTCAAAGTGCCCAATTTGTAGAGAGGTTTGCATTTAGCTTTGAACTAGTTGCTTTACTGTCTTATGAATACATTCAGCTGCTTTCTTGAGCATTCAATCCTTTTCCATGCGAAATTTTAAAGCATGTTTCCCTTCATTCTCGTAGTTAGTTATTATTTGACTCAGCTTATTAAAGAGACACCCATTGCGCATCTTCTTTATGGAAAGCCATTTTTCATCTGGCCCTGTGTTTATACACTGATCAATTTAATTTTTAGTGTCATGCTTTTCTTCCTTATGAACATATATATAAATGTTGGCTCCAACTTTGCCACACTCGACAAGAACCTTATGATTGTCTACATGCATACATGTTAATAAGAAATTGAGTTCAGGTGATTTTGAATTTCATCTTCCCTTCTAGCTGAGAGCGGATAACGAGATACTTGTTAATTGATGAATTCAATGTTTTCATTCTGCTAAATCTCCACCCGTGTCTAAGAATCTGCTTCATGGAATATGGGCGCAAGTGCCAACTTTAAGTAGTAGCCATTGAAGTTGCTTCATTGTATGCTTTCTTTGTTTGTTATATGTGGAATCCAGGGGAGGAAAGGGTAGTTCATTGCATGCCATCTTTCTTTAACCGTTGGTTTTGTCTCTTGATTGGATGAAGATCCAAAGAGTTATTTTTCCTTAGTGGTTTACGTTCCATTTAATTGATGTAGCATTAAAAGGTTATTTTTCCCCCAAAGGAACAAATTTGTTGAATTATGTTTCTGTACTTATATTACATAAAATTAATGACCTAATCTATTACTTTTTTAACTATGTTACTCGGATTTTGGTATGAGTACTGGATATATAATCTATTACTTTTCAATTATGTTACTTGGGTTCGAGTATGATTGTTGGATATGTGTCTAACAAGGGTATGTTTAAATTTTTTCAAGTTTTTTTCATGTATCTAAAGGGTCTTATTTTCATACCCATGTGCGAATATGTGTTGGGTACTTAAAGGAAAATGAAGAGCTATGTTATACAAACTTTTCGTTTTCCCTATACTACTTGTGTTTGACACTTAAATTTGACACATATTTGGGCATAGGTATGGGGGTATGATCTTCCAAATATATAGAGAACTTAGAAAAAAAATTGAGCATATCCGTGTTAAATTTATAACCGTATTTCACACTTATCCCCGAGTCCGAGTAACATAGATGAAGAGTCTGAGCAACATAGCTTTTCAATACACTCATCATTCACATGTATAGAACTAATTCATTAATTTAGAAGTCATACTTGTGAATAGTGATTGAAGACCGAAAAGTAATTGAGGAGAATTAGATCTTAAATCAACCGAGAAAACTTATTCATACCATCCCTTCTTCCCTAAAAGAAAAGAAGGAAAGAGGAGAAGAAACAGAACCTGAAAACTTTACGCAAATGGTGCTGTTGGTTTTCATAGTTATATCAGAATATTCTTCTGGCTTCCTCAGTGTGTCAACTTATTACTTGCTTATAACATGTTTTCAAAGGACGAAGTCTTGATGTTTTGTCTTGAAATCGTTTGTTTCATTTTTTTTTCTGCTGTCATATGCAGGCTGGAGTATACGCCAATGCGGTACACTTGCTGCAACTACATCTGCTAATCAAAAGAAGGTGAAAACTTAACAATTAATAATAGTGAAGGACACTGGTGATTTCTATGGTGATTCGATAACAAAAAAAAAAACCCTTTTATTCATTTCTCTGTTTTCGGTTTGATTCTGATTATCAAAAATTCTTTGCCGCCTGCCTACGCTTTTATTACAGGCACAAAGATTATTGGAAAGAGAGACTGATCGCGGAACGAGCTGAGATGGTGAAACAGTCAAAGGATTACTGGGAATCGCAAACCAAATACATGATTGGTTATTAACTTTAATTCTGGAAAAAAAAAAAAACTCAGTCGCCGCTCGGTTCTTCAACTGTAGTTCATCCTCAGGACTTCATTTGGAAAAGAATACGGTTGACGAATGCCTTATGATACTCTTTTTAAGGTTTGATATTTTTATCAGATATATTGAAAATCATGAATAAAGTTGTAAATAAAGTGGTCAGTTATTGTGAGTCCATCAAACTCTTGATATTTTTAATTAATGTATTAAAAAGGCATGAATAAAATTGCTAACTGTTGTATTTAATATGAAAATTTTATTATAAATAGCATATTAATTAATTTTGAATTGGTACTATATAATAATATTTTCAATTAATGTATTAAAAGGTATGAATAAAATTATTAATTATTACATTTAATACAAAACTATTGTTATTGTCTTTTTGGATAAGTTTGCTTTTATTATTTAAAGAAGCTTAAAGTATAATAAAGCTGTTATTTTTTCTATGTACATTAGTAACCACAAAAATCTCATATCCAACAACCGGGACTCGGTCGCTTTAACCCTTATTCAGTGCATAGCCTTGTGTTTACTGGATCAGCTGCCACGCTCAAGCTCTTGGGCGTCTCATCCGCACTATCCCTTTTTTGCTGTCAAAAATGTCCTGTGTAGTTGATTCCTTCTAACTAAAATACCTTCCATCACTTCATTTATTTTTTCAAATCAAATAGATGTTAGCGTTTCAGACTAAGTGGAGGATGCTTGAAATAAGAGCTTTCCTCTTTAACTTGGTTGCTGCCCATTAGAGCTCTGGAAACCAATCTTTGACTTCCCTTGGCAGCCGCTGAAGCACCTTTTTCCATTTTTTGAGTGTATTAACATTCAGAAAAACAAGTAGTCCCTGGTTTCCTGTTGTCTATGTCAGAAGAAACAACGCTCATTAATGTCCATTCCTCTCAAAATAAGTCTATCCTTGATTGGCAACATGTTCGATATTGCCATCTATGAAATTAGTGAACGCTTAGGCGCATGGAAAGGGAACTATATTAGCCTATCTCATCTCATCTTCTCATGTTTGGTTCTCAGCTCTCTCCAAGCTTCAGTTACTGAGTACCTTCCTGCTAGAGTCATCCAGACTGAGTTTTTTTTTCTGATGACAAGGTGTTAGATCATATTCCTTACATGGAGTAATTTCCTTCCATTCCAAGTACTCCCCTGTTTTGTCCTAGCCTGCCATATTGATCCCCCATTCAGCACATAGGCTTGTTCAACCAATCCACAAAGATCCTGCGTAAGTTAAAATATACCATATTTGCTGCTATTGCACGCCTGATTCCAAGTGACTTGGTCTCTCTGGCCTAACCCTCCTTCAATTTTGAGCCTGCATATTGCCTCCTCGACAATACTTTTCTGCCTTTTCCAAATAAGCTCGAGCACATCTAATTAATCCTCCTGATAACCTTTTTCGAAAGAATGAAATTCCTGCACTAGTAGTTCTAAACCTGGAACAATATCGATTGTATTAGTTGCAACCTTCCTGCATAGGAGATTTGCTTAGTTGCCCAACAATTGATCTTTGTTGATATTTTTCTCAAAAAGGGCGGAGCAGTCAATCGCTGTCAATCTTCTTATGACCAGTGACACTCCCAAGTATCTTATAGGGAGTTGCCTTGGCTTGAATCTAGCGCGTTGCTGGATTTCCTAGAGTTTGTCATTGGAGATTCCTGAAGAAAAAAAAATCTAACTTTTGGAGCTGTTCAGCTGCAACCCCAAGAACAGATAGATTTTTGAAGAATGCAAGGTTAACAATAGAATCAATATTCCCTTTTGCAAATAACAAATAGTCATCAACGAAACATAGGTGAGTTAGCTTGATTCAATGGCATTTTGGGTGAAAATGATATAAGCCATGGGCAACACCAGCATTAAGCATACTTGATAGCAAATTCACTGCTATGACGAACAACTACAGAGATAAAAGATCCCCCTGCTTGATCCCTTTGGCTCTTTTGAAATAACCACTAGCCCTCCATTTATATGCAATAGGGAGTCTGAAGTACATCCTTGGGTTCATTCAATGAACTGACCAAGAAACCCCATAACCGCCAAGACAGTGAGTAGGAAGTCTCAATTCAATGAGCCAGAAAGCTTTCTGGAGGTCTATCTTCATGTCACATCTGAGTGAAAGAGTGATTCTTCCGTATCCCCTGAACCAGCTTATGTGCCATTTGGATATTATCCGAGATGCTTCTTCCTTGCACTGAAGCAGATTGGCTCTTTGGAATGATATGAAGCAACAACCTGGTCATTCTGTCGGCCATTATCCTCAGTATTACGCAAAAATTACTTTATTGTAGCTTATACATAAATAAAATTAAAAAGATTAAAAAAAAAAAAAGAAAATTGAGATTTACTGCCAAATGGGAAACAATTCCCCTCTACATAAAATTATTAAAGAAAATACAATTTCATAACTTACATTATTCGATTTGTGTCGGGGAAATGGCAGTGATTAACAAAGCAAAATAATAAAAAAAATAAAATTTACAATTTTATTATATTTAAATAAATTCTTAATTTGTGTTTAAATAAATTTTTAATTTTTATTTAAATAAAATTTAATTATTTTATATTTAATTAAATGTCAATAAAAATAAAAAAATTATTTTAAAAATAAAATAATTTCAATTTTTTAAAATATTTTAGGCTCTCTAAGTTTTATACAAATTCAGAATTTATCCCAAAAAAAATTCTAAAGCACAAAAAGAAAAATCCAAGAAAATAACGAAATAATTTCACCCTTGTCTTAACTGTGTATCATGATCTTAAATTCTTAGGTTATAAATGCAACAAAACCAAACACGCTGAATAAAAGCTCTCCAAAAAATCGAAAGAAGAAAACTTTACTGCAGGAAAGTTTACTGCCTGTTTCTATCGACTGTCAAGTTTCAACTTTCAAGCATGGCCTTTCCCTTTTGGGTAGCTCGTTTGCGTTCTTGTTCGAAGAAATCTGGTTTCTCCAATGCTTTCCGTGGCTCTTCTTACCATAACAAATTTCAGTTTAGTACTTGTCAAAAGGATTTGATACCATCCACCATAGCTGAGAAAACCAAAACCCAGTTTTTTTCATGGGCCAGCTCTTTGATTCCCTTGGCTCTCGCTGTTTCAGCTGGGTCCCTTGCTTTTCAATCCCAGAACATTCAGCCTTCTCTTTGCGAACCTACTAATCTGGATTCCCGGTTTGTTTTTTTTTTTAATTTTTTTTGGGGTTTTATTTGTATAAAATGGGAGTTTCCACTGTTGTTACAGTAGAAAACTTTAATTTTTCTTTGATGCCCTTTTGTTTTTCATTGCGAATCAAAGAAATCACCCAAAAGAAATGGTTTTTTTTATTGGGGCTTCTTTTGCTTTTCAGGAAAGTGACCATTGGCGGGAAGGCAAGCACAGAGTTTGTGGTCAAGGGCATTTATAAAGAAGTTCCACGAGAGCTTATTGATGAATTGAGGGCTATTTGTCAAGTATTTTGCCTTACTTTTAATCTTTTTTTTGGGGGGGGGGGGTGTGGGTGGAGGGTTTAAATGCTTTATTTAGTAAAGACTAAAGAGTCGGTGAAATAAGCAAGGTTTTGGAAAATTTAAAATTTTACAGGACAATATGACTTTGGATTATGATGAAAGATTCTACCACGGAAAGCCACAGAATAGCTTCCATAAAGCAGTAAATATTCCTGATGTGGTTGTTTTCCCTAGGTGAGAGTCATTCTTGATCTTTGGGGTTCAGCGTTTGAGCCCTTAATTTTTTTCCCTTTGTTTTAAAGAAAACATCAGTTTGCTTTTCTTTGTGAACACAATGATTTCATTCAAACCAATAATTAAAAATAAAATAAACAGAATGACCTAATAAATTTAATTGTATGGGTTTGAGAGTCCCTCTTATTAGTTTAGACTGCAGAAGTGGAAGTAGGCATGATAATTGCAGTATTAGTTGTTAGTTAAGGGGATGTAAAGTCACACAACTTGTTTGGAAGTTGAATAAAAAATGCAAGGATGCTGCTAAAACAGATGAATGCAACATTGGTTAGAATGTCAAAGAAACCCATGAGGCAATCGGTAGATTTTAAACATTGGATACAATTTAATAAAATCTTTGGATTGGAATGCATATTTCAGGCATGTGTAAATATTTGTGTCTGCATCATCCATTTAAGAACTGCTATTAAAGACCAGAATCAAGGAGGCCTTTGCCTTGTTGTTCTTTTGTAAAGGACTCTTCGGATTGTACACCTAACATGTAATGCATGTCATATTCGAGTCTCATGTTTCTTATGTCACAGTATAAGAGTATGTTGAACTTGAACTCGTAGCAAAATTGGAGTTTTTCTTCTAGTAGTATTTTAAGAACAACAATTTGCAGAGTCAGTCATTTTATTTTATAATATGATTTAAGCTATAACTAAAATTATTTACCTACTTGCGGGTTTAGTTTTTATTTTTTTTTCAAATATATTTATTTGGTAAATGTTAAGTGAGAAATTATGTCTTTGATGATTCTAGCACAAACATTTTACTTTGAATAGATGAAATACATTGATCATGGTGCTTTTAAAAAAGTGAAGTGCATTCTACTTGGCACCCCAGGAAGTTAGAGAACAGTTCGCCATATATTTATAGCCTCTATCTGCATTTCTTTTTTTGACAATATCAATTCACAATTCATATGCACAGGTCTGAGGAGGAAGTTTCTCAAATTGTCAAATCTTGTAACAAACATAAGGTTTGTTTCTTTGTTTGCCTATTAGTTTATTAATTATGCACTTATCTTTCCTTTTCTATTCTAAGTACAACTTGTGATGTGGATTATTTTCGGTTAGATATTTGGTATTCTCTTTTAATTGAATTGTTTTTGATATATGATTTGGTACCTGCGCTTAGTATGGTATTGATTAATGACTACAATGCCTCTTAATGCAAGTGACAGACACTGTATTGTCTGGAGTATGAACTTTCCCAGGGTATAATAAAAATATCTTGGTTCTTCCTGTGAAAGTATAAAATTTAGTTGTTTACTTATGTTTTTACCAGGTTCCTATAGTACCATATGGTGGAGCTACATCCATTGAGGGGCACACTTTGTCTCCTAATGGAGGTGTTTGCATAGACATGACCTCAATGAAGGTATAATTAATCTTATTTCCTGGATAAATTCAAAAAATATTGAATTAATCTCTTTCTGATTTTATACCATGCATTTTACCGATACTGTTAGGTGTGGTTCTTATTCTATTTAGTTGCAATAGCCTCTTGCTAATAGTAGTTGCTTCTAACTGAAGCTTGTCCTGTGGCATGGGCTTTATTAGCATCTAGCGTTTTAGTACTCATTCTATACCTTTTTTGTATACTTTGAGCTGAAACTTAATTATAGCACTCTGTTGACAATTGTTTGAATTGAATTTGCATTAATTTTGTGGCAGAAATCGTCACTGTTGCTTATCTTATAAATTGAATTTGCAGTCCTTTGCTTTTCATTTTTTAATTTGCAATAATGGAGTGATTGTTAAAATTTGTAGAGAGTTAAAGCATTGCATATTCAAGACATGGATGTTGTTGTCGAGCCTGGAATTGGATGGATGGAACTTAATGAATACTTGGAGCCTTATGGTTTATTTTTTCCTCTTGATCCAGGTCAGTTTGCTAGATGTTTTCCTTGCAGCATTTTTTTTTAGTGCAAAATAAATTTCTGCTGCACACCTTGATAAAGGCAGCTCATATATCTATTATTAATTGGCTTGGGTGTGATGTTATCATCTTAAATCATGTTGACTTGCAGGGCCTGGTGCAACAATAGGGGGCATGTGTGCAACACGTTGCTCTGGATCTTTAGCTGTGAGGTAGTCACTACTCTGCTACTGATTTTATCTCAGCTGGTGTTGACATTATGTTACATGTTAATCTGCTCCCTGATAGCAAAGCAAAAAAGTTATCTTTTGTATACCTATTAATTACTTGATGTACCCTTCTTTCTTTGCCCTTCCTGGTTGCCCTCTTGGTCTAGTGAAAAATTACGTTTGAAATCTCTCCTACCGATGTTTGTAGAATTTTCATTTAATCAATTTAGTGTGTCAAGCAAGTGTATTCAGATTTTAAATGATGGATGTTATTTCTCCTAGAACATGTATATCTCTGCTGTGCATTTAGATGGAGCCAGACGTAAACAAAAGGGTTTGGAAGTGGCTTTTGCTTAAACTTCTGAAAGAAATGAATAGGCTTGGATTCCTTAGTAAAAACATTTTATGAATTTAGACACATATATCTTCTATTCCTATATGGTGCATGTTTTTAGTTCATAATGAGTTAAACAATGTTAGACCTTCCTACAGGCCTTTGTGTCGCTTCTGATAAAGAAAATCAACATTAAAATGTTTAAACGCCTGCAATTAACATAGTGAGGAGTCAGTTAGTGTCATTAGTGACCCTTTTCAGCAGAATAGTAGTGATTTAACCCTTCACCGCGTTGGGGAAACTGTTAAAGTCCGAAGTTTTATGACATTGCTTTGTAAAATGCTAGCCTGTGACAGTTTCTTGGGTTGGTAAGTTGGATTCCTTTGCTTTCCAGAACAAAACTTCATTATTATCTTGCACATAGCTGTCATCTAAATGTCCTCTAGCAGTCTAGCTATTATCGCCTTCACTTTTTGGATCACAGCAACAGTGCTGATGCATTGCAAGGCTGGAAGGTGAATATTGATAGTAGCAGCTCGCTTTGACCGATCCATGAGGTGCAAACATTATGCAATAATACCTTCTTTGTTTAAGAATACCGTCAATTAAGGCTATATGTGCTTTTTGTTGATTATCATCTTTCAGAATCGAGCACTATGCAAGAAATTGATTGATGTTTAGTTATGAATGTGATTCTTTTGGTGGGATTTGATGATAGAGAAACATTGAGAAATATTAATACCTTGGAGATTTCTTATTCTAAAGGGACTTGATGATCCATGGACCAAATGATTTTTTAGCTTAAAAGTTGAGTCCCTTCTTTTGTCTATTCCTGAGATTTCAAGATGCCACAATCAAGAATTCAGCTCTAAAACATGTAAATATTCTTTATATATGCATATGCTGGTAAAAGGATGGTCATATGTGGATGTCCACTTCTACTTCTAATATATATATATACATATATATATATATATATATTTTTTTTTTCTGCTTTCATTGCTTTCTTGTTGATAAATAATCTTTAATAATTGTGCTTTATAGAAATAAATTTCGTTAAACACTTGCACTAAACGGATGATTCCTTAGTTGCATGTGTTGCTTTATTAAATGTATATAATGCTTAAATGGTTTTCATTGTTTATGGGATTTAATGATTTTGCTTTTAGCATGTAGGTATGGCACCATGCGCGAGAATGTCATCAGTCTCAAGGTTTGTTAATTACTCTTCTGATTGATTAACATTTTCATCAGTGATTTATTCCTTACACAGTGGACATCCCAGGTGGTCCTTGCCAATGGGGATATTGTCAAGACAGCTTCTCGTGCTCGGAAGAGTGCTGCTGGGTATGTTGTCCTATCACCTACGTCCTTCAACCATCTCCCCCTGCCCCCTCTCTCTTTTTCCCCCAGACTTGTGCTCATATCTCTGGCACAGTCATCTATTTTGCATTTGTTACAGGCTCTTGAAACTTTTGGGAGTGAGGGAGTCTAAAATACTTTTCTTTGCATTCTTGGAGGTATTTTAGGCATTCCATCATTTTTCTTGTTGATGAAGTTGTCTATGAGTTCTAGAGTGTTAGAGCGAAGGAGAGAAATGTACATTGACTTTAAGTTGAAGCTTTTATTACCTGGACCTATGTACCAGTGTCCGATATGTGCCTTATTTTTTCTTCGTCTTCCTTCCTTCCTTCTCTCTCTCTTTTTTTCCTTGAGATCTCTCCTCTATTCCTTCTAGATCCTTTTTCTTCAGCATCAAAGCAGCCACAGCTTCTTCTTCTGCCTTCTTACAACCCAAGAGACAGCATTCAAAAATTTGTTGGTGTGTTGGATGCATATTAAGTGTCCGAATCAGTGTCATGTTGCGTCGACACCAATACAGTGATGATAACCCGCAATTCCATGTAACACAGGTTGAAGCTGGGCTGGATTGTATGAGCAGCAAATTAAAATTTCTTATCAAGCATGTTTGGAGTCTTCTTGCTCTAATTATGTATACTCTTGCAGTCTTTAAGTTTATCTTTTACGTTTTTGTTTTGGCTTTCTTTTTCTTAAGTCCTATTTTTTATCTGTTCATTACCAAGTCACCATTCTTAATTTAAGTTTTTACTGCTTCAGGCTAGCATGATATAGTAGTTTTACGTGCAAAAGATTCCTTTATCAGCATTTTGTGCTTATCTTAGGTATGATTTGACTCGCCTGATGATTGGAAGTGAGGGAACCCTGGGTGTAGTAACAGAAGTCACTCTACGTCTTCAGAAAATTCCAGAGCATTCAGTGGTAAAGTGACCTTTCTCTGCTTGAAGGCATTTCTTTGGCAATTTAAATTTGCTTCTTTGATAATGAGATATAGAATGTACAATGATTTGGCTCTCGAATCCTTAAAGTCCGTTCTACGAGCGAACCATTTAATTTGTCCATAGATACTTATCACGTAGGACGCATTTGAGTGTTCTACGTAAATGAATGATTATGAGAAATTTGGTGTTTTATTTAATTGTTTCGTTGATGATGGTGTTTTCTTTTGCTGGAGAAAGATATGGTTTAATTTAATTGAATCTGATTACAAAAGAATGGTTGGAAACTGAAAACTATGGTACTGGTATCTTATAGCAGCAAGATAAGGTTTCAATAAAGTATTTGGAAAATTGAATTCATCGTAGTTCATCAGGAAATTTGTAGGATTTAAGGTTGGAGAGTTCCAAAAAGCAAGTTTGAGATTGACTTCAATGAGGAAGAGATCGAGTTTCATGGAACTACTAGTTTACTGTGAAGTACAAAGTTATTACAGATGCATAAGAATTAGAAGTGCAAGCAAGAAGAAAGAGACAAAGTAGTATCTCGGCAGGAAATTTGTAGGATTTGAGGTTGGAGAGTTCAAGAAAGCAAGTTTGAGATTGGCCTCAATAAGAAAGAAATCGAGTTTCGTGGAACCACTAGTTTATGGTGAAAGTGCTAGCAAGTAGAAGAAAGAGACAAAATAGCCTATCATTGACCTAGAAAATTCCGACAATTTATCAATGATTGAAATACTTAAAATCAACTTCTGAAATTACAAAGATTTAGAAAGGATCTATATTAAAAATTATTAGATCCAGGAAAAAAACCCCCAACTCAAATAAACTAAAGTATCCATTGGACTATGTCCAACATATGATCCAATGGACCTTAATTAAGGCTCATCCTATCAAGCTAAAATAAAAAAAAACCTAAAGCATCCATTGGACACTACTATAATTTCTCTCTTTTTTTTTTTGGGTTACTTTTTCTTATATCATATTTGAGATCTTAATGTTTATGCAAATATTTTTGATTGATTTGATAATATTACAGGTTGCAATGTGCAACTTTTCCACAATTAAGGATGCTGCAGATGTTGCTATTGCCACTATGTTGTCTGGTATACAGGTAGGGTTATGCCTGTAAATTTTTTGCCCTTTGTTCAATTTCTTACAATTTGTTTCCTTGTTCTTTAGGTTTCAAGGGTTGAATTATTGGATGAGGTCCAAGTAAGGGCTGTCAATATTGCTAATGGGAAGAATTTGCCTGAAGTTCCAACTCTGATGTTTGAATTTATTGGCACTGGTGAGTGGCAGGATTTCTCCCTTTTTCTTTTTGAATTTTTTCCTTCAATTTCTTTTTTAATGTCAAGTTTGGGTGAATTCTATTGCTAAGCACTTTGGATAAAATAATTTAGCCTTACTACATTTGTACCTTGTTTGTACCAGCAAATTGACTATGAATTTGGCACGTTGAATTCTAGTCTTAATTATTGGAACTGGCAGGTTTCCCAAGTGATGGTCTTTATTTTGAGCCAGTAAAGAGTAGAAGGCTGGCCTCTTTGAGCCAGAGCCTTAGTCAGCTAGGCTAATCATTCTATCATATTTAATCTGATCCTAAAATGTTTATTACTGTTTGTTAGAGGCATACTCACGTGAGCAAACGCAAATTGTTCAAAGCATTGTTTCTGAGCACAATGGCTCAGATTTTGTTTTTGCAGAAGATCCCCAAGCTAAAAAGGAACTTTGGAAGGTAACATAACTTAATTCCTGCAAAGTGTTTGGCACTTTAGTTGTATTTTTTTTTTTTGGGCTGATTATTTTGTATGTTTTGCAAGTTCTCTTTCCCTTTGTAAGGCTTATATTATCATCTCCTTCATTTTGGTATTTATTATGTTAAAGATGAAATTTTTTGTTTGTATTCGGTTATGTGTTCTTGAACTTGGTCTGACATCTTAAAGCATCTTTATCAGTAATTCTTTTTATGAAAATACTTTTGATGGTATTTTGAAACCTGGTGAAAAACAGCTAGATATAGAAGTCAGTGGAAGCAAACCAGAGTAGAAGGGAGACTATTTTAGCTAACTCTGTTGGTCATTCCCTGCCATTTGACAAGAGCAAGTTTGGAGCACACTTCATATTTGAAAGTAGGATGAAGGACTTCTTTCTGCTAGAACCCTGTTGATTTACGCATTTAAATTTGATTGAGTGCCCGAGTGGGTATGACATTTAGGCAGAAGAACCGGGCTGAGAATGTAATCGAAAGTAGAGAAATGACCTGATTTAGTTAATAGTGGCTCAATGCACTATCAGAAAATTTCTCCTTAAACCATGCTCATGTAATTGGGTGTCTACAACCAAGACTGGTAGCTGATCATGCGATGCCAGTTTCTATTATTGTCCTGATCATTATACATATTTTATGAGAAGGAAACTACCTATACAGTTTGTTGCCTTGGACAAGTGAATTTACTTTTATGTCAGCGGGAAAGATAGGATACATACGCACTTGCGCATGCCAAGGATAATATATTTTATGCTCCTAGAAAGGAGGAACACAAGGCTTGCATATGGTTTTCAGCTTTCCAACTCTACTTAATTATTCCTGAAACATCTCAAGACTGACTGGACTTTCATGTTATGATTAATAAGTCAGTACTTGGTTTTACCAACTTAAACCATCCCCTCCCCCCCCAACTTCTATATTTTATGACAATTCTTTATATATATATATATATATATATAGTTATTGATTTCATTGTTCTAGATAAGGTATTGGGTCATATACTTTGACAAAATACATCTGTGCCATTTAGTTACTCTTATCTTCTGTAATATATTTGGTTCCATGCAGATTAGGAAGGAAGCACTATGGGCATGCTTTGCAATGGAACCCAATTTTGAAGCAATGATTTCTGTAAGTTAAAATATAAGAATCAGTTTAAATGGATGCATGGTAATCTGACCTAAAGTTATTGAATTTCCATTGCCCGATTTCTGAGGCTGGTTGGGACCCCCTCACCAAATTTCTGTTTTCTTTTCATGTAGGATGTTTGTGTTCCCCTATCACACCTTGCGGAATTAATATCAAGGTCCAAGCAAGAGCTGGATGCGTCACCACTTGTTTGGTATGTTCCAAACCATATTATCTCATGGGATTTTTCTATTTGGGAGTTGCTAGGTTCACGTTTTGTGTGTTCAGCTGACCTGATTCCCATAATGCACTGATGCTAATTACAGTACAGTTATTGCCCATGCTGGTGATGGGAACTTTCACACAGTTATTCTCTTCGATCCTACCCAAGAAGAGCAGAGGAGGGAAGCTGAAAGGCTAAATCAATTTATGGTTTATACAGCTTTGTCAATGGAAGGTACGTACTCTCTTCTTGGCTCTATATCAGTTTATTTGAGACAATGAATGATTGAAGCTAATTCTACTCATAATATGCTGATACTGGTAATTAGAATACTTTTATTAGCTTCAGAATCTATGTTGCTTCGACTTTTCATTTTTCTTGAAGCACTCATGTCCAACTATGTCACTTCGACTTTTTTTTTTTTTTTTAAACATTCATATCTGATGCATATCCGGACATAGTTATAAAGGTATGATTCTCCTAAGACCCTCCAAATACGAGGAAATCTTGAAAAAATTGAAGATACCCGTGTTCGACACTTGCATCCGAGTCTGAATACCTAAGTTTCAGATTCTTCAGAATTATACGTGGTTTACAGAGTAAAGGGATATCGTAATACTTGAGCTCGTGCATACTCTGGTATTGTTGAATCAATTCTAATGCCAAATGATCTTATAAATGGGCAGGAACATGCACCGGTGAACATGGTGTTGGCACTGGGAAAATGAAGGTATTTCTCTCTGTTTGAGTGGATTTCATAAGTTTGATTTACGCTTTTCCAAGATGTCATTTTTATGTGGTTTCTACAAGGAAGTCAAGACTTGTTATTTATTAGTACCAATAAGAATAATCCCCAAATGTTATGCCATATAATATTTATTAGTATCATATATGAATTGCGACACTTCGTATGTTATTTCACGAGACAACTCTGACATGAAACTGAACAAGTTTCTTCATGATAATTCTGTTATGCGGCCTAGGCACTGCATGATTTTCATCGTCTGTAAGTTATATTCAGACAGGCTATGCTGTCAAAAGAACATTTAAGGTGCCTTCCGCTATGTTGCTCCAACTCTTCATTTTTTTTTTGAAGTACTCGCGTTAGCAACATATTAAAATATGGCTATTAGAATATGATCCTTTAAGGACCTCCAAATACCTGGAAATTTTGGAAAAAAATTGAATATATCGTTACCGGACGCATACTTGTATCACGGCAGTCAGACTTGAATCTAAGTAACATGGGTCTTCCATTTTCATAGTGTTGTGCTGTTTCTTGTCAACAATCTTAAAGTCTCAATGTTCAGGGTTCGTTGTCTATGTTCACGAGGACATAGTTATTAATAATTTTGCTTTCTATGTTATTCAGTATCTCGAAGAGGAACTTGGAATAGAGGCCTTGCAGACGATGAAACGAATCAAAACAGCTTTAGATCCTAACAACATCATGAATCCAGGAAAGCTAATTCCTCCTCATGTTTGTTTCTAACAGCACTCTTCATCTGTTGTTGCTGCTATATATGAGTGAGTCATCCTTCATTTTTTCTGTTCATGATGTATCAGCCATGGCTACATGCCATTGTCTCAGTCCTTTGTTCCTTGGAATAAGAAAAACACTCTTTATAAACTAACAATGAAGTAGCACATGAAAAATAATTAAATTTTCATTTCCAAATGGTTTTTTTTTTTTTTGGATTGAATTACTGTTTCTTTAGCTTTTTTCTTACTTTGTAGTTTTATCAATGAATTTTAGTTCTCCGTTGCATGTGCAGTAGCTTCTTGTCCCAGTACCCCCCTTGGTGTATGCTAAATATGGGTATAATTGAGTTGACACTGGTTAGAGCAATAAGAAACTCACGGTTTGAAATTTGGCTCAAGTTTGTTTAAGTTTTTTTTTTAGCATTTAAACTTGATTCGAGATAAAAATTGAATTATTCGAATTCGTTTTATTATGCTTGCTTAAACTCATTTACTTCATAAAAAAATAGGTTCGATCTTCATGTTTGATTTTAAATTCAATTATTTGTGCTTGACTTTTAGTCGAAGTGAGTTTTTTTAATTCTAATTAAAAATAAAAAAGTTTGATTAGGGCTATTTAAAACAAGCATTAAGATATCTTACTCGCTTGATAACTGAAGTTATTCGAGTTCAAGTGTAGTATACCGAATCAAATTCTAATTTTTTCAAAGGCCTGCTGGAGCTGTTGGTTTATATCTGGTTTCACCTCAATGCAAGTTCAGCTCAGCTTAGGTTTGATAACTCTGTTTCTCTCATTTTATTTTCAGAGTTCGGTATGAGGTAGCGCTCAGAGCTAACCCCATTTCCTTTTCCCTTTCCCGTCTGGACAAAACTACCCTATTCTAAGGCTATCAGGCCGTTTTCCATATCACTAAAAATAATGTCCGACTTTAATCCCAAAATATTAAAAATAATATAAATATAATATTAAAAAATAATTAAAATATAATATAATAAAATAATATAAATATAATTAAATTTATATAATTTAAGTTATTAATATATTAAATTTTATATAAGTATATTATATATTAAAAATTTTAAATATAATTATAATATTTAAAAATATATAAATTTAACACGAATATCCTTATAGCCACTCCTCCAAACCCCCACTTCCCCCGCACTAAATTGCACGGGGTAGAGGGGATCAAAACTTCAATTACACTGTTGAAGTCAATGGGAGGGAAAATGACAAAAACAAGTAGCAGACAAATTTTAGAAGTCCTAGATTGTCCCAGTGGGGAGCTTTAAAAAAGTTCTTTGTTTTTGTTTAGAAAGGTGAAAATCTTCAATTGACCCAAAGATCCGATTTGATTCCTAGGTTGGAATTTCGAAATTTTTTTCTGGATTGATTTGGCATCCTAGTGATTGATGCCATGTTTTTTTTTTAATTCAATAGACATTAAAAAAAATGAAGATAAGCAAACAAAAAGATTGATCATACAAATGAACGCAGCAGCAGCGGCAGCAGTAACCCTAAATCCTAGGCTTTCCAAGCCTCCCATCAAATCCATGGTGTTTTATCTAATAATGATTCAATTTAGACAGACGAAAAACATGCATATCTTCTGTTCTTTATCCACAGTATTACTGGCACATTTGCAAGTCCCTTTCATCCGTATCACAACCAAGGTTTACCCCGATTTTATCATTCTTTTTAAATATATTTATAATTATTATTCGTACATGTAAAATTTATTTATTAATTATAAAAATTATATTTATAAATAGTAGTTCAAGATATATTAAAAAATAATAAATTAAAAAAAAAA
>JBBYHK010000023.1:10935676-10960297 GCA_038382065.1 Adansonia grandidieri | reverse complement strand
GATCAAAGCGGAAAGTGTAAGTTTTGAGGGGGACCCAAAGATCATGGTAAGTGAAGTTAGTGAGCAAATGAATGTTGACCTCCTTATTATTGGAAGCCGTGGCCTCCGAAAGATTAAAAGGTGATTTTTTATCATACAATACATTTCTCAGCAGCTTTAAGGGTTATTTTTATCAATTTTTAATTATCAATTAACAAAATAATTATCTGCTAGAAATATATAATTTTTAATTTATTTATTAATTTTACAAATATAAAATATTCTAAAACTTTCATTATATTTGAACACATTTTAATCTAATATCTTTAATGATAATTTTTTTCTCACTGTAATTTATTAAACCGTATTGCATTTGAATTCAAATACATATCTTATAATTAATTTTAATTTTACAATTATAATCTTGATTTTATTGTCATAATAACTAATTTTAACGTCATGCCGCTCTATAATTTTGACGATGAGATTTAGTTCTAATTTTGAAATTCATATCGTAGCATATATATATATATATATATATAATAACTGGGTTTTGATTGCTAATAAAATTTACTTTGGTTTATCGGCGATTGCAGAGCTTTCTTAGGAAGTATAAGTGATTATTATGCGCACCATGCAAAATGTCCAACTCTAATTGTGAAACCACCAAAAGAAGCCATCGACAAGTAGCTACTTTTATGATTGGATCGCTTCTTTTAATGTTAAAATCCAATCATATTAGAGTATCATTTTGATGATCGGATCAATCCCTACACCACCAATATGCTCATGTGTTTTGCATGTGCCATATAATAAATTTTACGTTATCTAAAATTTTATTTTTTTTAAATATTTACATCTGACATATATATCAATACATATTTAAAATATAAATGTAAAATAAAATTTTTTAAATATATAAAAAATTAAAAAAATTAAATAAAATTACGGAGAACGTAAAATAAACTATAAATATATAAAAGTAAGAATTTTTAAATAAAAAATTCTCTTACACATTATGGATAGTCTTACTTTTTGATAAGTTACGATAATCTTATATATTATGTTTAAAGTGTTAAAAATTTAAGGAAGAGGTATTTGATTTCCGGATTAATGTAATAATAATAGCAATATATTAAATTAAATTAAATTATATAAAAAAATCTGCTTTTTCAATAAAAAAATAATTTATTCTACAATACAAAATCAACCTATTCACCTTGCATTGTATTCTCTTGAATCTTATTTACCTTGATTTACTTTATAAAACAAATCAACCTATTCCCTTAAAACGTGACATTCGGTGGGCCTCAAATATTGATTGTCTAGGGGAAAAAAACGAGAAGTAACGCAAACGTATGGTAAATCTGGAAAAATTTTGAACACAAAAGCGATGATTTCAGTAAAACTTAATAAACGCTGTTACAATTACTCCAGTTGATAATGTTTCTTTGTTCTTTGTTGGGCTCGTGTGGAAATGCTATACACCAAGCCACAAAGACGAAAATACAATATGGACATGAAGGCGAGGGAACTGAGCCGCCTGAAATCAAAGCTTGAGGGGATGGTTGTTTGGAAAAAAAAAAAAAAAAAAAACGATAGAGATGACATCTTTGCAGGTCAGCCCTGTACCAAAATCGCAATAATCCTCGGAAATAAGAACAAGAAAGACCAATAACTTAAAGAAATCACGGCTGTCAAGGACATACCTGCTGGCTCATAAGAATTTCCACGGCAACGTTAAGATCTCCATCCGCAGCTGCTATTGCAACTTCCACTTGTGTCTGAAACAATCCCAATTGCATTTTCATCAGTCTCCACATCGAAACATACATGATGGTGTGTTTTGTGAGTGTGTCAATGTGCATTAACTTAATGCTTGCTTAATTTTCAATATGCAAGTGTCATAGCATATGCAGCCATCACGTGTTATAAAAATATGTTCCTCAAAAAATTAACCTATGGATAGCTGCACAAATTTTGTCACAACCATCAAAGTAGACCTGCTCAAGGGCTGGGTCTTGGACCAGGTTTTTACAAATTTAGGCCAGGTTTAATTAAAAAATATATAAAAATATTTTTTCAATATTTTAATATCTTTTAAATACTGAAACGGGCCATCGGTCTGGCCTGAACCAGGCTTAGGCAAGGGGTTTAAGAAATCCGGACCGTATCCCAGCCCACGAACAGGTCTACTTGATCAAAGCCATGCAAAAGGAACATCATAGAATAGCTAAAAGTCAGATAAAACAAATATCTTATGGTACAATTTTAAAAACATGCAAAAGCAAAGGGATCTAACTGTTACCCTTTCAAAACCCATCGACACAAGTTTCTGGATTTGTTCCTCGGAAGTAATTGAGCGCTGTTGCATCTGGCAGACATGAAAACCAAACAATGGATGAAAGACCTTACTAACCTTAAAACAAATTCTAAACAGAAATAAGAACGATTCTTGAATAAGAGAAAGAAACCTGAGGAAGTGGATAACCTCCAGCAGGAACTGCAACTACATCATTCCCTTGTGACCGCCTGAAAGATGAACATGGAACATGAAATGACCTTTCAATCATATAGAAAAGCAAATAACAGACATGATTAAATCCAACTAGAGTGGCCTAAAATGTGAAATCAATACACAGCACTTAGCAAAACATGGTTTGCTCATATTGTAATGTCTACCAAATTCAAAACAAAGGGATTTGGATAAGATTCACTTGTGATAAATTTCAGAATTGAACACTTCAATCTAAATATTTTTTTAAAATAAAAACCAGCCATAACATTTGGAAAAGCATGCCCAAAAGTAACTAAGAGAAAAATTGTGGGTAACACAATACGATCAAAGATCTAAAGCAACAGATTCTAATGTTTGGAAAAACAAGGTTTGTTAAGAGAAAACTTCTAATCACAAGAGTCCTTTTAAAACTCAATGGAGTTGCATTAGGCTTTTAGCAAATATAAAAAATAAATTTATACAGACTGAAGAAGGTTCATTGAAACAATAAACGGCAACTTCGTTTCCATCGGCAACTTCTTAGGCAAGGGCACCACTGGTGTGATGGGGTGTGGAGACGATCAAAAGACTCAACAAGATCCTATAAGCTATACGTAAGACCATATCAAGTTCCTGGCAAGGATGCTAAGATTTCGAAACCAGAAGTGCAAGACATAAGCCAGATTGATACTGGCTAACTTCGAAACTAAACAGAAAAAAGAAAAGAAAAGGCACTATCACTAAGCCATATTGAGATCAGTAATCGTAATGAAAACAATATGATTGAGAAAACACTTCCTGATACCTTTCATTCAAAAGCCTCTCACCAGCACCAGCCTCTGCAATATCTGATGGATTATTGGGGCTACTATTATCCAAAAGTCTAGCTTGTAGATTTAAATCTGAATTGACAGCAGTATTTTGACCAGAACCAAGAGTTCTGCCTCTCCCAGGAAATCTAGGATCATCTTGTGTTGACTGCAAGTTATTAAGAATGATCAAATCAATTTATCATTGACCCAGCTTTTAAAACTATGGGCCCAAGTGCCACAGTCAAGATAAAGCACAATACTAGAGCGGAATCCAAGATCATTGTTTCATTTTCTTCTAAGTTGTCTTCCAAAATGAAATGATTTCACAATACATGCTTAAAGACATTTACTCCAACAAATGCATGGGATTCAGATTCATGACAGAGAAATAGGAAGATTGATTTCATCAAATTTCTAAAGTAGTCAGTTACATGGAGAAAGACAGGCACTGTATGGGTTAAAACTTAAAAGAAGCTACTGCATGAAAATATAATATCAAGCACAAAGTACTTGGCAAGAAAAAGAACAATTTAAAAAATCATCCGAGGAGGATTCAATCAGAACCTGAGCAGCTGTCGCCCGCTGTGGCATCCAGGAAGATAAGTTTCTCCAAATGTTTCCAGAAATTAGTCCACTGTTTAACAAAAATTATCAGATGAAGGTCTCATAAAAGGGAAGGAAAAGAAAGCACATTTGATCAAGGCAAGAAAAATATACCTGGATGGTGAATTTTGAACAGCATAAGTGGGGATGTAGGCTGAAGGATTTCCACCACTGCACAAAATAAATTTAGGCCGCCTCACACAGCTTGCCTGAAGAGGATTTTGCACAGCCTTAGATTATATTAATCACAAAATCATGTTTGAAAACAAAGAAGCAAATATTCCGGTCATCATGTTTATGTTAATGTCTAAGTTGTGTTCCAGAAGATTGTCTAACAAGGAAAAACAATTAACGTTTCATAATTCCTTACCAGTAGCTCATCTGAAAACTTTCAGAGTTTCTAATTGTAAGGGGGAAAAAAAGAAAAGAAAGAAACCTTCTTTAAAAAAAGGAACTGAGAAGAAAGCCCACAATATTTGGTAACATTACATACTAGGAAATAATTTTTATTATCAGGATGGCTTTGAATAAATTTATAGGGACGAGGAATGATAGTGGTAGAAACAGTTGGCATCAAATTAGATGGTGAAGAGGATTCGACGAACTAACTCCAAGAATTCCAATACAAGGCTTCTCTGACAGAGATGCACATGCATACAGGCATAAAGGCATGCTCACATAGTACATCAGCTCCATTATGCCTCTTGCCAACAGTAAAACTTAAGCCATATCTACTACCAGATTTACGAAACTATAATGATTTCTTCTTATATAAAGATGACCGAGTATAAAAACTAAACTAGCAAGTTTCTAACTATAATTTTTATCGCCATGGATAAGGCTGTGTGCCACAAAGTGAATTAATAATAGTAAGGACTTGATATTAATCAATAGCCCTAAGTGGGAGAAACATGCAAATTTCACTTTGAAGAGGTATTCAACCTTTGCCAATGACAAAGGCAACACATACACCTGTTAAGGTTAAAAATACAAGTGAATTGACTACCTAGTATAAGAATATCACCATTGACGATCGGCAAGATAATATCAGTTCAACACTGAGTTGAAAAGCACATCGTTTGATGTCAGATAGGATTAATTAGATCCTATCCAACTAAAAGCTAAATGCAGAGAAGCAATTCAAAAGGCATAGTAAAGAAAAATCAATTGTTATTACCAGCCAGTTCATCAAAATACTTACAAGCCATGATGAGGACTCAATGGCAGTGAAAAAGGATGGTCCAGGAATAAGGAAGTTGAATAAGCCATAGGTATCTGAAAAGGTTGACAACCATTAAAAAAATTGTCAGGCTTCACCCAACTTATCACATGATTTGCAGAAAGCACAATGATGGAAAGGTAAATTTTCAAAAATAAATGAGACACACATGCAAAGCCTGACAAAATGCCACAGAGGTGTCCAAGTAACGAGACATTTGTCATAAGCAGCTGGAATACTACCAATAAGATGAATGCATACCTGAAACAAATATTCTGTCATATAAATAGCACAGAACATAAAAGGAAATTAGGAAATACCAAACATTACAGAAGTGACTGCATTTACCATTTAGCAGGAACATTGAAAAGACCAAACACGCTGCAAGGAAAAGAAAGTCATAAATCAGTTAAAGAACCATCAACCATTGTATTGAACCAAACAAATGAAACATCATCACCAAGATTCTGAAGATGCAAGAGACAAGTATTTAACATTCATCTGCATCATGCACATAGTTGATCATGCATTGGATGTAAACGCAGCAAGATTCTCAGTATGTAGGAACACACTTCAAATCATGCTTGTGCATCAAGCACATAGTTGGTCTTACATGCATGTACACTACCACGTCTCAAGAGTAGGCAGAAACGACAAAATCACTTTCCCAAAAAAAAAAAACTTGTCAGGAAAAATTGTTCCACAGTGGTTGTGAAGAACTACCTCCTAGAATGAACTCCACTCAGGCTTGTCTCTATGAAAATCATAGAAAATAAGATTCCAGAGAAGCCTATTGCACACTCATTCATGAGATACTGAGTCGGGTGGAAAGGATTATGGTCTACCACCAAAGCAATAATGAGATGAAATATCGCATTGCTTGTTGCTAGCAAAATTATCGTGTATAACAATCGAATAGATCCCATGATTCTCTCCAGTTCGGAGCCCAAAGGAACCAAAGCCAACATGTTGAACAAAACATGCAACAGTGAACCATGGAAAACAATGGAAGTGTATATCCTGTACACTGCAACAAGAATAAATTAAAAATTATAACATTTTTCAGAAAAAAAGAGAGGATAAACATCAAATAGAGCGGCATCAACAAAAAAACAAATGAAACAAGTTCTTCTTTTAATTAGTCAATGAATTGCTGCCATGAATATCTCAGATTGGGAACCTAAATTAAATATAAATACAATTAGAAAAGACCAAAATGAGTATCCATACATTCTGGAATGTAAGGCGTATCTATAGGCAAAGATGCAGCCTATACAAGACTGCCGAAAAGAATTCTAATTAACAGAGGTCCTCCCAGGCCCATCATGTAGGTGCTAAACATCAATTTCAGCAACACTAGGACAAGCTTCTAGTAAATCATGGCCTGGAATGAAATGGGGCAGTGGTCAGGTTCAGGAAGTCAGCAGCACAGCTTTCTAGTGGACCCATCAAATTTGTCAAGACCAACTAATATTGCTCCAAGGCATTCACTCTTCATTCTTGAATTTTGAACTAGTATGATACTACATCTCAAAGATGTTTCAAATGCAGCAGCAGGAAAATGAAAGTAAATACTAATTCAAAAGATATTCTCAACATGATAAACAGGGAAGCTCGTAAATATAATACCCATCGTATATATTAATCTAACACAAAAAAATCTATCACAATAAAAGAACATACCTTGAAAATGAGATATAATAGCCTCTGGCAAGAAGCATATCTCGTAAAAGGAGTCATATCCAAGCAAAAGGCAAATCAAGTAAATAACCCCACAAATAATAACCACGGCTGATGTAAGGAATGGAATACTATCCCACCATTGCCCTGCTCTAGTTTGCAGTCCTGCCTGTAAACCAAAATCGTAACCAAAATAAAATTCGATAACATAAAACTCATACAACAAATTAAAAATAATTACTAACCGTTGAAACTATACAAAATAAACATTAAGTCCAAAAATCAAGCATTCCAAAGCAACCGCCTAATTCTGAAACCAATTAGTTGAGTTCACAAGAAATCCTTCTTTTGTTTTAATTTCTTTAAAAGAAAAAGCAACAAAAACAAGGATAAGAAGCCAATTGTAAATACCAGCTTAAATTGATTATTCACCTAATTAAAAACCACTTCATTTGCATTTAATAACCTATCATTAAAATTTAAATCCTATGTTTTGTTTCTGCAACGAAACAAAGAGCCCAAAAAAATAGAAGCAAACTTAACTAAACTAATTAGAATTAACAGCAGTGAACTGAATTCGATAGAACTTCAAGCACTTTCTCAGATTCATAGAACTTTTCCAAATTCGTTGCTGTTTCTAGCATTTTCTTAGCAACCAAAAGAAAAAAGAAAAAAAGAAACAAAGACAGGTTTATCAAAATATTAGAAACAAAACCCTAAGAAAGAGAGACAGAGAAATGGAAGAATTGTGGATCTAAGCTTACCTCTGAAACAATGTTAGGCCTCATTTTTTTTTTCCTTTTTGGCGTAAAAAACAAGTTGAAAGTTCTTCCTTTGTGAGACTGATGACTTTGTTTGAAAAAAAAAAAAAAAATAGCGCTTCTTGAAACTACCAATTGGTAGCAAATAGGAAGCTTTGGGGCATCGAGATCGAGTCTTATTATTATTATTATTATTTTTTCTTTTTTAAAATTCGGGTTCGGATCTTGATTAATCCGAATCCGTATTAGTAACTTTCAACCAACCGATTGAAGGGCGTGTTTGCATATTTGTTTATGAATAAGGATCTATCGTTTTCTCCCCCGTTTCCATTAGGTGCTGTCCTCGAAAACGGCAAATCTCTTTCCGTTTTCTTCCTTTCCAAATTTTTTCTTTATTTCTGAAAATTTTCTATTTCAAATTACCAGTAATTAAAAAAACATATACATATATATATATAAATAAATACAACACTATATTTGAAACGAAAGCAAGATGATGCTTACAGTACATTAACTATTTGCATTTGATCTCTTAATTAATGGAAAATTTTTTTTAATTTAACTTTCTTTTTAATAATACTATATATATAGCATAAAAATAAATTATTCCATTTGCTCAGTAAAATTTTAAAATTAGAAGCAAAATTAATAAAATAATACTTACAATCAGGGTATATTGAAAAAAAAAATGAAACAAGTGACGGTTAAACTTGGTTTGTTAATTTAAAAAATTTTTACATTATCAATATATAAAAAATATATAAAAAGGAACTCAATCTAAACCAACAGATAACAACCTCCAATTTAAGAACTCGGTAGAAAGAAAGAGTTTAAGAAATTAAATTGGTGGTAGAAATTTTGCAAATATTCTTTCATTGCTCGATTTTTTTATAGGTCAAAATTTTCACCCAAATCATATTCAATTACTTAATAGATCCAACATGAGCAGATACATTAATTCTGACCCAAACTTAAAAATTTTGATCGATCCACTTAAAATTCAAGTTCGACCCAACTCGATTTGACCAGCAAAATCAATAAAAAATTACCAAATAAACATGAGTGTTAAATTTGATGGATCTGAATCCGAAATGATATGAATTGAAAATGATCTAAACTTAAAAATGATATAAAAATTTAAAAACCCGAATTGACTTGAAACTAACTCAACCAGCTCAATTGACGGTCTAAACTAGAGAGATGGCCGTATGTTCCCAGGTGACATCTCGAAATAAAGGTGTAAATTCAAAGTTCCACCCATAAATAATTTCTCACTACAAAATGAAAAAAATAATAATAATAATAATATTAAAGGTTCATTGGATGAAAGACAACCAGGAGTTAGCATATTCCCTTTCTTTCTTTGCACCATCATTCAATCTGTGGAGGCAAAGCACCGCATAGAAGATGATGGGCCTCAGCTAATTTTTGGGATCTAGAATCTAAAATCATCAGGCAAAAGGAAAAAATTAATGCAAGGTTTTGAATTTTAATCTATGTTGCTCCAACTTCTCATTTTTCTCTAAGTACATATGTCCAACACATATATGAACATGAATATGAAAATATGATTTTCCAAAGACCCTCCAAAATACATTGAAAATCTTGATATGTCGAACATATGTCTATATTCAACACTCAAACTTGAATCCAAGTAACCTAAGTTTTGATTGCACAATCTTAGCAGTAAAAAGGGCTTATCTGAATGTGTTCCAAAAGAGAAAACAAGTAGAAAAGCCGGGTTTTTTTTTTTCATCAGTTAATTCTAAGGGTGAGGGTCTGTGTTGGCAGCATTGCAAATGCCTTGATAATTGAATACAAATTAGGTTGTATGAGATTCATAAATATTACATTGGATAACACTAGCTTTTTCAGGAGGAAATCCAAAGTAAGGTCCATGTAAATGGTGGCAAGAAAAAGGCAACCTATTTTTCTTGCTCCCATCCTCCTAATCGCTCCCCGGGGTCATAGTTTGTGAACAGCCGAAACTCATTTCCGAGTTTGCTCGAGTGTTGTGGCCGAAAATTGCATGGATGCAAACCCAAAAGCTCAGCAGCTCTATCCCTCTGCACCGCTCCTGCAAGACATCAAGTGCATTATCTTAAATTTAATATAAAAAGCCAACTGAAACAACAATTGACATCCGTACTGCGTATTCCTATGTTATTTTGACTCTTCATTTTTGCTGAGGTACCCGTGTCTAACACTCGCATCCGACACATATTTGGATAAAGGTATGAGGAAACGATCCTCCAAATATGGAAAAACTTAAGAAAAAATTGAGCATAAATGTGTCAAGCACATACCCGTATCTAACACTCACCTGTAAAGATGTATTCTGCACTACATAAAAGTTATACAAGCAATGTAGTAAAGAAGACTAACTGATAGCCTGTATCACAAGCTATGTTGAGTTGGAGAGGAAGCAAAAACTTTACCCGTAAGCAAAAGCAAGTAAGAGTCTCGTGGTTGTGCAAGAAAAGATATTGTTTGAGTAACTTTCTCTAAACACTCCTTGCTCTGCAACCATATACAGCACATTATACTGTCAAAGTTTTCTCCAAACACAAACTCAAGTGAAAAGCAGTACAGCCATGGCATGGTTAATAGAAACAGTTGCTCCCTTATAAATATCTGCTCCGTCAAGATAATGAGAAAAGCAGAAACCCATGCTCTAACCCTAAATGCTCCATATTAGACTTAAAATCAAAATAGTGGCTTGCCATCTTGTGATAGAAATGTGTCTCAAGCTTCACATTCTCCAATACTCTATCTAAAAGCTCTATAAAGCAGATGAGTAGGATTACCGATTTCCCAGACATAGAAGTATCAGGGAGGAATTCTAAATCAACAGAAAATGGGCAGAAAATCACTGATATAAACTAACTCAAAGTCTTTGATTTCTTTTTCATCACAAAGAAAAGATCATCTTAGCGATCACAGGATAAAAAACTATAGATAAAAGTTTATCCTCATATTCAGAAACCTGGAATCAATTAAAAGAAACAATATATTCAAGATTTTGGAATGTAAATACTAGTTAAAAAAATAAGAATAATTTAGTGTCAAATAGTCCAGTGGAATAGTTTCTACCCTTACTCCCTTAGCAGTTACTGCGAGATTGGTTTGCAAGCAGAAGGTTTTGCTTATGGGACAAGACACGCAATTAAGGGTATAAATGAAAATGACACACCATGAAAGAGCTCATGTCTTCAACCGGCACCAGCAAAAGGATTGAACCCCTTAGAGCTGTTGATGTGGATGCTTAAAGAAACAAGAAGTAAATTAAGAAATTGACAAACATGTCTTATCTTACCAGATAAGGAGGATCAGCAATTACAACTTGGTAAGTATGCTTTAGTTCCAACGCCAAATCTTCGGGTTGGTTGTAATCATAAAATGTAAAATCACTTCCATATTGCTCAAAACGTTTATCATACTCCAAAAGTTGAACGGAGATATTGGGATCAATTTTCTGAAAATCATACAAAAGAAAAAAGTAATGAATCATAAAACACCAGTATTATCAATCAAATGAAACAAGATTCAACAACCAAGTTTTTTCCTTATGTCAATCTGAGTCTATTTGCCTTAGTCGATCCTTTATAAAAATCAGATAATAATACTAACAGGCCAAGATAGTTCCTTCATCCAAAATGTTATATGTAAAATATTACGATTATTTGGATGCAACCACATCTACTAGACCCTAGAGTTAGAGCAAACAGCCTCTACTGTGTTCTCAAGGAATCGAATTTTTTTCCTCTATTTAAAGTATTCAAAACACCAATCTCCTCGATTTCCTATCCTTTCTTTGACTCCTTGAACGACAACTTTCACTCCTACTATCTCGGGTGAAAAGTATACGTTAAGCTTGTCTCAATGAGCTTAGTGCTAACTTGATAATTTAAGAATCGTGCCAGATTCAAACTTCAGCCTCTCTCAAGGTCCAGTATCCCCTTGGCTAGCAGTTGTTCCAACCATACAATCAGATTTTGAACTCAACAAAGAGTTGCATTTCTATTCTAACTAAATGCAACTATGATCAATCTGACCTTAACACCAAAACCCTACCAAACCAATAACTAAGAACAAAATGATATACAGTTAATCAGCAAACTTGATTACCCTTTAGTCAATTTCCAGAATTATTTAAACTTTGCTGATCATTCCTTCAAATAACTAGAAGTAAAAATAGTTTTCTTAAACAAATAGACAAAGTGCTGGATAAAATTACCTTAAGATAAGCATAAAGGGTTGGGCAAGCAATACAAGCTACTTTATAATTGGACTCGCTGCAAAGAGAAAGAACTTCTTGTGAAACGGTCAGGGCTGTTTCTGGGTCGTACCAGAATTGGCTCAGCCTCCAATCTTCCGTTAATAAAGCCACTTCGCTCGCCCCTCCGGTTTCTTCAGTTTCGTGGTTAGCAAGGGATTGGCTTTGTTCTTCGAGGAACTCTTTGAGAGCTGCTAGTGCATGAGAGCTAAGGGCTGGTGGGTCATCGTCATCAGTGTCATTAACGGCGACGTTTTCAAGAGTTCTGAGCTCTTCTTCCATTTTTTTTTTTTTAGCTGCAGGCGGCTCTGGTTGTGTTGGGGCAGTGACAAGAAAAACGAAGCTACTCGGAGAGGGTTTTCTTCTAGGGCAGGAGCTGTTTGGAGTTGTATCTTGGAATAAGAGAGACACCCCGTCATTCCAACATTTTGTTTAAACATATAAATGTAAGATTATAATTTTTTAAATATATAAAAAATAATTTAAAATTTAATATAATTAATTTATATAATTATAATTTAATAAATTTAAAATTTAAATTATAACATTTGTAATTCTGTTTCAATTCAAAATCTCTTTGTACCAAAAAAAATGTTCAATACATGCAATTTTAAAACTACCAATATTCGATGCAACTTCAAATCTGCAAAATATAGGTCTCTTGAATTCTTGGCATCACTAATCAAAGATCCTTCCCAGTTTGTTGCTTCCAAGCAAAAAGAAATTTGTTCTTCAAGGCCTTCACATTATAACACAAGAACAAACATCTGACATGGCTGGTTAACATAGCCAAATTTATTGCATTCCCTTTGCCCTTCTTGATTCTTGACTGGTGATATAAGTTGTGGCTTTTTTTTTTTCCATTGCCCCAACAACAAAAATTATTGGCATAATCAAGTTGAGTCAAATTTAAGTTGAAAGAAACTTGAGTTCAACTCAAAATTCGTATTTAACTCAATTAAAGTTCTTTTTTTTCTTTTTAATTTGAGCTTAATTCGAGATAAAAGATAGAATTACTTTAAATTGTTTAATTGAGCTCATTTACTTTATAAAAGATAAGTTTAATTTCCAAGCTTAACTTCAAACATGATTATTTATGCTTCAGTTTGAGTTCAAATTCAAATTAAAAATTTTCAATACTCGTTAAAAATTAAAAAGAAAAGGTTCAATTATGTTCACTAATTGCTCAAGTATTAGGATTTCTAAATTCAACTCATTTGATAGTTTAAATTTAAACAACTTGACAATAATTGAGTCGAATTCAAATTTTTTTTTTAGCCTTAATCCAAATAATTTACGACTATAGGGTGTTTTATTATACACACAAACGGGAGAATTTCATTAAAATGAAATTAATTACTTCCAGCATTTTTTGAGGAGATCAAATTTGCTATGGCATGTTCAAAAGTTTTCCAGCTTGACTTCCTCCTCTACTTGGTTCGATCGATGTTTATCCTCAACCATCCACCTCTGAAATTTTAAGTGTTTCTCAAACTTACATGAGAAACACCACGAGTTAGCAATAGCTTAATGAGGACTACCTCGGTTCCCCCATTTTCATGTCTTACATAAACCCAATAACTTACCTCCAACCCCCTCAGGCTATAATTTTATGAATTTCTCAGTTTCATCCTTTCATCCTTTTCCCTTTCAAACTACTTTACAGAGGCAGCTTCCACCATGGTTTTGACTGATAATATGTAGCTTTCCTTCATGGCTTCCAACTGCCTTCTCCGTTTCATTCTCCGGAAGCAATGCCACCTTAATATGAATGATCCTGTTTATGAAAGGCTCCTAGTTTCTTAACAATACTTTCTAGGAATAAAGAAGCACCAAGGAAGAAATTTGGAAATACGAGTATCTATTTAAAGTCTGATGAATCTGGCATATTTCCACTCGTCAAAAATCTTCTCAGCACTTCCAATCTCATCAAAATTCAATCAGGAGTTTTTTCGTAGCTATGTAACCCTAACTGAAAAACCTTCACATTTGTGTTGTAAAGTTCCCAAAGCTTCTTTCTTCCCAAGTGCTGTGTTTTATTATGTCAGCAGGTAGTAATAAGCTATACCTCTTCGATCAATCATTTCCTCAGATTTCTCCAAGCAACCGACCTAAAACCCCAAATGGATTGATTTCCTATGGAACATCATCATCCTCTAGTTTTTTCGACTAGTTGTCATTGTTGATGATGTAGAGTACGATGAAAAACCCGACCCTTGTTTTCTCTAAATCTAAATGAAAATGGGTTTTAACATTTTAAAAAAACAGAACTCCGATAACAAGTTTCATTTTGTTGAAGTGTCTAAAGTTGTTTAGAATCAGATAAGTTGCTACTATCAAAGTCAAAAAATTATATTGGGGACAGAAAAAGGAAATTTTGGCCAATTTCTGAAAAAATGTAAAAGTAGAACATGCTTCGTATACAATAAAATCATAACTTTCAACCCAAAAGATTTGGCAAATTTGCCAATGATTGTATATGCAACCTTGACAGGGTTAGGATTTTAAAAGCAGGAAGAGGAAGTCGCAACCAAAGAAATCAAACTTTTCGTTTAACGAACATTAAAAACAAAAAGCAAAATGCATTCTTGAAAAATATCTACTGAAAACTCCCTTTTAACCAGAAACTAACTTGTCAAAACTTAAATAGAAAAAAAAAACAAGACATTCATAGCATGTCAAGGAGACAAAACAGCTTATAAAGTACTGATTAAGGCAACAAAAATCTCCACTGCCATTGTGTAATCCTCTTCCAATTCCTCAACGGTTGGCCTTGGCAACTCTCTCGATTTCATCCTTCTTCTTGATGGCATAGCTGCACAAACAAGAATATTGTCAATATTAACCGAAACGGCAAAAGCAAAACAAGGAGAAAATACCGAAAATCCCTGGTTTACCTGTTAGATGATCCCTTTGCAGCATTAATAAGCTCATCAGCTAAACATTCGGCGATGGTTTTAATATTTCTGAATGCAGATTCGCGGGCACCGGTGGTCAGGAGATAGATGGCCTGATTCACACGACGAAGGGGAGAAATATCAACAGCCTGACGCCTCACAACACCAGCAGAACCGATACGAGTAGCATCTTCACGAGGTCCACTGTAACATCAATCAAAAAGCAACAATGCTTATTAAAGATTAATCTAACAAAGATACCCCCCAAAATCAACATTCGTATTAATTAACATCATCTGCTACCTGACAAGTTCATAATAGCTGGTGACACATTTGAAAAAGAAAAATTCTAAACTTTAGGTCATAGAGGCTACCTATTGATAATAGCATCAACAATGACTTGTATTGGGTTCTGGTCAGTCAGGAGATATATAATTTCCATGGCATGCTTCACAATCCTGACTGCCATAAGTTTCTTTCCATTGTTTCGGCCATGCATCATCAGTGAGTTCGTAAGCCTTTCAACAATTGGGCACTGAGCCTTCCTAAAACGCTTAACTGAGTACCTCCCAGCAGTGTGTGGCACGTAGGTCGCATGCTTGGAAGCTTGGACGCCAATGTAATCACTCAAAGAGATATCAGCAACCTAAAATATAGATTAATCATTCATGTCAAAGACCAAGGTCAAAAAGAGTTGTAATTATCAAAGGAAACAGGAAGTTGAGGAAGCAATTCTTTCCGGTTACAAGTCTAAAGACACTTGGAAAGACAATCAATCTAAGGCAATGATTCTTGTCTGATTAATTTAACCTACAAAAGAAACAATTGCTAACCAAAAATTGAAAATACGATATGACAAGAGAAAACAGGAGAAGTTTCTAGGAAAGCCAATAATGTCACCCTGCAATACCTTTTATCAGCAAAGACAACAGATAACTTTGGTCGAATCGAGACCGAGAATATAGAGAGAAAAAGCATTTATATTCCAATCTATCAATACAATGCTAGATATGGATTGACAAGTTCAAATTAAACCAATTGATAAAACCGCAACCAGAAGCTCTAGCAAAGAAATTATGTCAAGAACACAAAAATCAGCATCTCCTTCACATGAATATATTGGCCAAGAAATCAAAGTACTTTATTACAATCCTCTAATTCAACTAGATCCAATTAACTTGAAAAGACCCAAAAAATATCTTGGCAGATCAACTTATATAATCTTTAATAAGAAACAAACACAATAACCAAAAAAATATAAACATTAAAATGACACATTTCATATGAAAACTCAGAAACAACAGAGCCACGAGAAAGACAAAGCAGATCTGCAAAGTACAAATAAACCTAGAAAGAAAAGGGGAAAAAAGAAAGGGAAATACCTGAACTTCCTCGAAGCTCCAACGGTTGAAGAGCTTGACTTCGAAGTGAGGTTGGGTTGGGTCTTGAGGTGCGGCGGTCACGGGGGCTGCCACGGCTGTCGCCATACCTACGAAAAAAAAAAAAAAACAGAGTTTCAAAAAATAAGAACAGATTTAGAAGAAAGAAACATTCAAAGTGAGAGAGCAACAAACACCTGTGATTAACGAGAATGAGGTGAGGAGCGGCAAGCAAAGAGTTACTCGTTCGTAGGTAGCAGGGGTTGATGAAGAAATGTAAGAAAACCCTAGTCTGAGAAATATATAGTGATTTCCTGCTTAGGGTTTTTAGTTTTTAATGGCTTCGGTTTTGGGTTTTTCATTGAGTCAGATATGGGCCAACAAAATAAAAAGTGAACAAAATGAAGAGAAAAAAATAATAACTTGGATTATTATAATGATCGAACCCAAAATCACATTTTAATGGCCCAATTACTCCTTTAACAGACTTTGGTTTAGAAGCGTTTAATAGACCCAACACCAATTTCAACCTAAATTAAAAATAAAATAAAATAAAATAAAAGCCCAAGGTATATTTTAGACATAAAATTCGACTTATTATTCGGCAATTAAAAATTTTATATTTTTATGAATCTAACGATATCTATATGAGTATTTATACATGTGTTTGGTTTTTTATCTTAATGAATTATTTTATTTTATTTCATATCTTATCAAATTTCAATATACTAATTTTTTTTATAAAATACTTATCTAAAAAAATTAATTACAAATGCTAATATTTTAAAATTATGCACTTTAAAATTTTAAAAATTTTCAAAATTCTTCGTCAAACGCACTCTAGGAACTAACAAAAGAAAATGAGCCAACATATGATTTGAGATGTGCATGGGCTGAGTCGAGTTTTAAATTAATTTTTTTATTTTTTTAAGTATTTTATTTAAGTCTAACTTGACTTATAAACTCATTTTATTATTTAAAAAAAAATAAAATATTATTTCATATTTATATTTTTTTTAATTATGTTAAGCGATAAAATTCCTTCAGGATAACGTCTAATTGGCCTATTTATTTATTATAATAATATCCCAGTAACTGTTTTGCTTGCAAGAATCCAATTGGTTTAATATAATGAATAAACTACAACGATAATAATATTAATTATTATTATTATAAAAAGATAAGTTGGGGAATAAAAAATTAAATAAAAATTCAAAATAATAAAATTTTTTATTACATCCGTGAATTCAACTAACAAAATTAAACATTTACTGACTCAAAAAAAACTCCAGTTTTGTCGAATGTATCAAATCAAATAAATCTCCGAATTAATTGATATAACCAGACCGATTTGATTTCTTTTAACCATGGCTGGAAATTTCGTGATTTACTGAACGGTAATCTTGTTTTTGTCAAATAACAAAAATGGGTAAAGAGGGAAAGTAATTTATTAGTAAACAATAATTAAAAAATATTTTTAGTAATTTTAAATATGATTATACAAATATAAAATATATAAAATACTAAATATATGACACAAATACACATTTTAAAATTTATAAAATACGAATTATTAACGTATCGAAATCTATATAAATATAAAATGCTTTGAACATAATTATAATACAAATATACTAATTACCAAATCTAATTTTAATTAGTTAGCTTACTTAAAATGGGATTATAATTTATAACAAAAAAATTTCCTTAATATTTTTCCTATTAATTCGATTTAAACTTACGCAAGGACCTAACTGAAACTTCGGAAAAGTTTTCTCTTCTCCAAATTCAAACAAACTCGACCCAACCAAAATAGCCTTTAATAATAAAAATATTTTTTAAATTTATTTATATATATTAATAAGAAATAAAATTTTAATAATTTTGAAAAATTTGAAAAAAGCTTTCAAACCTGGAAGCATTCAAGATTTGCTTATAAGGCCAAAAGGTTAGGCAAATTAAAAAAAGAAGTACGATAATGTGCCCAAAAGAGAATGGCAAAGGAAACTTATTCTTCCATTTTATTCTGAAACTATATTTCCTTTTTATTTTCTTAAACCATCCCCCTAACAGTTCAAGGTTATGGAATCAGGCAGAGCCGTTGTCCAACTCCTCCAAGCTGAAGGCTTTGCTTAAAAGATAAAAGCTATGTTACCTAAACTCGAGAGTCTGAAAGATGGTTATACTTAATTTTTTCCTAAATTTTTCATGAATTTAAAACATTACACTTATATTCCCATATAAAAATATGTGTTGAATACGAAAACTTAAAAAAAACCGATAAGTAACATTAGCACAAGCCTAGCATCATGAAATATATTTCTTAAGAAAGTAAAAAGGCACCAATCAAATATTCCTAACATTTCTTAAGAAACTCTAAAACACAACAAAGATTAATGGTAGACAAGGATCATGATCTCAAAACCAACTTAAGTTCATTTCAACATCATGATAAAACTTTAAAACAACTCATCCATGTAAACCATTCTCCCAAAATCCAAGTCTTGGTGTTTAAAATTGGATACCTTTTAGAAGTAACAAAAACTAAGTAGATAATAACTAGTTAATCCAACATTAAACATCAATGATGTAAGAAAACAGACACAAAACCGATCAACGAAGCCTCCTAGCTTCTCTCTCGGACTCAAGCAAGGTAAGAATATCTCCCTCCCTAACTGGTCCCTTCACGTTCCTCATAATGAAACGGTTCTGATCATCCAAAAACTTGACTCTCACTTGAGTCACCTGACCTCTTGATCCGGTCCTTCCCATAACTTTCACCACCACAGCATACTTAATTTGGGAATCCATTCTGCAAACAAATCAAACCACATTGTTTTAACCCCCCATGGCCCAAAAACTGCATCTTTGTAAACATAAAAGGAAAACAACTAAGTTCAAATCTAAGATTTATAGTCCAAGGCTAATCTAGCTGATAACTTGAAAAGTGTACCATAAACAAGAGTGCTGATCGTAAATTTGACCCATTTCATCAGATTCGATAACAATACTAGTAAAATTCTCCATCAATGGAGCACTGGTTCATTAAGATCCTTACGCTTCCATTCTAGCGACTTAACAGCATGCTTCAACAGATAATCAAGTAATATACTCTTAAAACATCTTAAACAGGACTATTACAGACTAAATTTAATTAAAAACAACTCACTTCCTCCATAAGGTTGCTCTAAAGTAAACAAAACAAATTTATAAACACCGAAACCACAGCAGATCTAACGTTAAATATAACTAGAGGCAACTACGAAAAAACGTAACAGAAGATGAAACCGACCTAACCTTGGCAAAGAGAAGATGAAGGGACAACGGAGCGGCTGCTTTTCTTGCGATTTTCAGGGCGAGGGAAAGAAAAAGCCCTAGAATTAGGGTTTTATACAAACAACGTTTTCCGAATTTACCGTTATGTCCATGGTGTTTGGAGTTTGTGTGTTGGGGTGTTTTGATCATTTTCTATTTGACTTCGAAGACTTTGACTTTGTGTTGGCTTCTATTGACTTTGATTCAGTTTTTGTTCGGATAATAATTAAATATTTTTATTTAATTTTTAATGTAAAAATTAAAAAATTATCATTATTCAAATTAAAATAATTTTTATTTTTAATTAATTTTAAATTTTATATAATATAAAACTAAATATTTATTTTTAAAATAATAAAAAATTTTAAAATATTATAAAAATATATCTAAAAATAAAAATAATAAACTGATGATTGAACCGATGATATTTTTGATTCGAGATCATTCGGTAATATATAGTATTCAATCCTATAAGAAAACAATATTAATCATAATTCTTTTTTAAAACGAATCTTTAACGCCTATTTTGTGTGTGGGTGTAGTTAAGGTCCACTGTTGCTTAATGGTTCGGCCTTGGTATGGCATGTTGAGACCATCGGATTGTCACACTTCTTAATGCCAAAAATATGCATATTTTTATTAGAAAAATCCTTCCACATATTGTTATTGGTAAACATTAACGTTTGAACATTATTTATATTTATTATTTAATTAATCTATATAATTTGATAAATTTCAACTTCTAAATCATCCAATGATTTTGTCACAATATAAATAGTAACTACAAAAATGTAGCCAAAATATATATATAATTTTTTTTTTGGGTTTGGAAATAAGCAAAGCATCTATGCATCTCTTTTTATTATAAAACATTTTATCGAGTTTAATATCATATATTAATCAATTAAAAAAATAAATAAAATAATGTATTAAATTATATAATAATAAAATTCATTTTTTATATGCTTTTGAAATTTTTATCTAATTATTTTTAGATAATTATTCGTTTCTTAAAAAAATTACCCACAAATAATATTTTTATATTTTAAAATGTTTTTATAAGTATTTTTTTAAAATGAGTGCACAAAATTTTTATTAATATTTATAAGTCAAATTGATAGTGCTAACATCTATTAGGATAGTCCATACCAAAATATTGCTCATTTTAAAGTGCAATAGAATTCCACACCCATTATTAAAAATATATTTAAAAAATAAATGAACTTTTTTTAAAAAATAAAATATAAAGAATGTTTAATTTTTTAAATGGATAAAATTTTTTTAAGTGATACAAAAGGAGTGTATTTAGGAAAAAAATGGATGGTTTTTGGAAATAAATGGGTAAATTTTTTTAAAAAATATCTTACATAAAATATTATAACATATAATTATACTTATTATTTTATTTTTCTAATTTTAATTTTTTTTATATTTCATCAATTAAGTTTTGACTTATGAGACCAATGTAATCAAAGCCTATAGGTAAATCAGTGATGTAATTGGATGAAAATTTTTTACTTTGAATTAAGTAAAATGAATAGTTCTCAAATATTACAAAAACATATCTGCAAGATTATATAGTCTATTGCCGATATGTTTAAATTATAAAAAGTTGAAGGTTAGAAAAGAAAATAAGTAGAAAAATAACAAGGGTACAACTGCAAATCATGAACCTTTAAAGACCAGAAATTCAATTCTTGGTTGTCCAAGGTCCTAACCTCCTTTTTTCACCCTTTCTTCTCTGTTCCTATAGCTTTGCTTTTTTCTTTTTGGGGTTGTCTGTATGGAGCTCTCACTCTCCCACTGTTCATCCCTGGGAATTTCAGCTATAAACCCTCATTGCAAGGCCTCATCTTGTCAGCCAAAGGCAATACCTAGTAAGCTCAATGCCAAGCATTTTGACTTGCCTTTGAAATGCTCCGGAAATGGGGTCCCGATTGGACTTTACAATCATTCAAATTGCGCAAAACATGTTCCAACTAGTCAATTCAAGCGTAATTCAATCTGGGTATGTTTTATTTTTTGAAACTCTTAGTTCAAGTTCTCTTTTCCTTTTCTGGGTTTCTTGTTGATTATTGCTGGGATTGAGAATCCATATTTTGAATGTCAATTGAGAATTGTGTTCTGTTTAATGACTTCAACTTCTTGAAATTCTTAATTTATACTCGAGAATTAACTTGCTGTAAAATTTCCATTAATCATTGCTTATACTGTTTTTTTGCTGCTTGCTTTTGCTGTTTGTTTGTTTGTTACCTAAGGAGTTAAATATGAATCAAAAGCAACTGGTAAAATGCAAAATGATAATTGATTAAAAATTAAGTTCAGAAAGTTTCATCTTTAATGTTTATTTAAAAAGTTACTTTTTTTAAAAAAAATTTCAAACACTTATTTTATTTTTTGCTTTTGGAAACAAAAAGCAAATAGTAAAGCAACAAGCAAATGACACCTAATTTCATTAAACTGAGAATTTTAATTTCAAGTCCTGTTTTTGACTTTCTTTTTACAAGATTTAGAACCCTTTTTGATTGACTGGTGGTACAATAGTAAAAGTCTTGAGCTTGTCAATTTGACAATGTTAGTAGAGTAGTTAGGACTATTTCACAATTCACCCTTTCCCATGCCGTACTTAATGAAACAATTATTGCGTTTTTATTTGTGTTCTCTGAGGCGTTAATGTATCATTTTATCGTCAATGTGGATTATACAGGCTTGCAGTCAAGTTGGTGCTGCAGGGTCTGATCCAATGCTGAACAAGATTTCAACTTTCAGAGATGCATGCTGGAGGTTTTTAAGGCCCCATACAATACGTGGAACAGCGCTAGGATCAGTGTAAGAACTTATGACTGGAACGCTGGTTAAATATGGTAAGTTAATTAATTGTGTTCTGGTATACTTTAAGTGAAGTTTGTTGTCAATTTTATTGGCAGTGCTTTGGTGGGAAGAGCATTGATTGAGAACTCAAATTTGATAAAGTGGTCTCTGCTGCTGAAGGCTTTCTCCGGTCTTACAGCTTTAATATGCGGAAATGGTTATATAGTTGGCATCAATCAGATCTACGATATCGGCATTGACAAGTATGTGGCACGTCTTTGTAAAAACCATTTAGTGCTCAAGTGAAAATGTAGGCACCGACTTATGTAACATCCTTGAAATTTAAATCTGAGCTGCCAAGTAACACAACCAGAGGTAATGCACATTTATGTCGTTTGATACTCAACAGAAGGAGAGGTTGTTATCTAGAATGGATCATTACTTAGAAAACTCTTGGTTTTTTGTCATCTAACATGGATAGATTTTTTATATTTCAACATTTTTTTTTCTTTTTGAATTTTTGAGCTATACTAAAATGCATTTTTGATTTTATAGCTATGTTCTAGTTTTGATCTTGGGTTCTAGATCATGCTGGTAAACTGTAAAAGTGCATAGCTTCTTAAAGAAAATTTCAGATTTCACGATTCTTTTTATTGCGTATTTACTAGTAACTTTAAGAGATGAGAATGTAAGATATTTGCAGTTAACCATTTCTCTCCATTTTTGCAGGGTAAATAAACCCTACTTACCCATAGCCGCGGGGGATCTCTCAGTTCAATCTGCATGGTTCTTGGTGATATTTTTTGCGGTGACTGGCCTTCTGATTGTTGGATACAACTTTGGCCCATTTATCACTTCTCTTTACTCTCTTGGTCTTTTCCTGGGAACCATCTATTCAGTTCCTCCATTTAGAATGAAGAGATTTCCTGTTGCAGCATTTCTCATAATTGCAACGGTATTTTATTTTTTTATTTTTTGCTAACTGGGAATCTTGGGAATGCAGGGTCCTTTGGGCCCACCCTTCTTGCTTATTTTATCAGGATTGAACTATCAAATAGTGATTGCCTGTTCGCACTCTAAATCTAAACCGATAGCATGTTAAGTGTGGACAAAAGGTTCTTCCAATAGTAGAAAATGAAGCAATTCATTGTAGAAGTCATCAAAGAGAATTTAGATGAACTAAATATCATATTTTCTTATGTCCAGTACACCTTTTGATTGAATGTTATGCATGATAAATTTGGATTGATTTGGCTTCTGAATTGGTTGGAGAGGGGGGGGGAGTGTGATCAGGCACCCTTTTGCATTAATTGGCACCATAATTTACTATTCAAAACATTTCTCGTGTTGCTTCTAAAGTCTCTTTATTAGAGAGAACTTAAGAAATTGACATTCGCAGGTACGGGGCTTCCTTCTCAATTTTGGGGTGTATTATGCTACAAGAGCTGCTCTTGGACTTCCATTTCAGTGGAGGTGGGAAACCATTCATTGCACTTGACTTCTTAATATTTGTGAATGTGATGAAGCTATGTGGTTCTTCATAATATATTTATGCAGTATTCAAACAGATTGCCTGCCTTAGTATTAATCTTCACCTTCTGATTTGGTTGGTAATTTGCCTAAGGTGAAACAGCTGCAACTCATAAAACTTCATCGACTAAGATTTCAGCCCAAGGTTTTCAGAGACATGGCGTTATGTGGTTCATTTATTGAAGAACTCTATTCCCTATGTTTTTTTGGTTTGGACTCAGTCGGGATCATAATTGAAAAAAATCTCATATTGGAAAAAATCTACCATTCAGCATTATGATTTTGGGTCAACAGTTTGACTCGATATCTAGATCCTCGACCACAAACCAATGAAAAAGGAAAAGTTATCAGTTGCTTCTATTGTATTTCTAACTTAGTGGTGCTTCTTTATAAAAGTATGGGCCATTAGTTCATTAACTTCACCTGATTATCCATGTAGTTCCTCTCAGTTCTTTTCCATCATTGAGTGCAATAGAACCTTCCCTGTACAGTCATCCATCTAATTACAATTCTGAAGATTTTCTCTCTTCTTTTATACATGAAGACATCATTGATTAAGGTTCCACTTTGTATTAAGGAATTTCATTTGCCTTGTACATTTGATGTTTAGTTTTATGAATACAAGTTTGAAAACTTTGAGAGTAACTAAATGTGTCCTTGATCCATATTCCGCTTGCAGTGCCCCTGTCGCGTTTATCACAACATTTGTAACATTGTTTGCGCTGGTTATAGCTATAACAAAAGATCTTCCAGATGTAGAAGGAGATCGCAAGTAAGTTAAACCAATTTAACATATATTGCTTATTTTTGTTCTTCTCCATTTAACATTTTCGATATCGAATGTCCAAATGTCCCCCCAGTG
>JBBYHK010000023.1:10924875-10935576 GCA_038382065.1 Adansonia grandidieri | reverse complement strand
TTCCTTCATGAGTTGTGAAATATTAATTAATTGTGTATATATATTTTTTATGTTCGTTCAAGCTACAGCTATTTGTCTTAATCTGCCCTTTGGCCTCAATTTCTTTCTTGCTTTGAAAGTTTCTCCTCTTTATTCAATTTCAAACCTATCCTACTGTCTTTGTTGCTAAATTTTTCTATATCAATATCTGAGGTCTGTTTGAACAATCATATACAGATTTCAAATATCAACATTAGCAACGAAGCTTGGAGTTAGAAATATTGCATTTCTTGGTTCTGGACTTCTCCTGATGAATTATGTTGCTGCTGTGTTGGCTGCGATATATATGCCTCAGGTGAACAAGTAGTTCACAAAAGCCTGTCTTCTCATTCCCCACTATTTGTGCCTTAATTCAGCGATTAATTTGTGTAGCTCATGGGAGCAGCCGAGCATTTGTTTGGATTTCTTTACATTTATTTTTCAAGGGAGATTACCCCAAAATAATAAATTCTTCAATTGCATTTGTTACAGGCTTTCAGGCGTATTTTAATGATACCTGCTCATATCTTCTTGGCATCATGCTTGATTTTCCAGGTGTGTTTCTTGGATTTACAACTTTTCCAAGTACAATAATCACCCGCAATCATATGATTTGCTTTTGGTTATTTGCTTCCAGAAATGGGCATTCTTGAAAGAATCTGTATTTTAATAACGATTATGAGAAACCTAATCCTTAGAGTATTATTTTAACTTCATAGCATCAGTTCAGTGTGGCATTGATTGTTGTTTCTTTTCAATTATAGTCTCTGATGCGAAATTTTATTTTTAATATTGATTCAGACATGGGTGTTGGAACAAGCAAGCTACACCAAGGTAATGCCTAATTTCATTTAGATCATACCACATCAGCACATTTGACATACATTGCTTTGACTCTTCATGTTTCTTGAAATACTCGTGTTTGACACTTGTGTCTGATGCATATCTGGACATAAATATAGAGATATGATCCTCCAAGGACCCTCCAAATACATAGAAATCTTGGAAAAAAAAAATTGAACATACCTGTTTCAAATACATACTCGTGGCCAACGCTCGTACCTGAGTCCAAGTAACATTGTCTTGTTATATACTTTGAATGATTTCTCTATTTCATCAATTAGCGGATGACCACATAGCAAATGATTATCAAGTCTCACAATCCTAATCGAGTTATGGTGTTGATACTAGTCTTTAGCAATTTAATCTGAGTAAATGAGTATACACTTGGTGCTAACTGACGTGTTAGAAATTGAAATCTGGCATACGCATTTGTTCATCATATAAAATTGTGGGATTTTGAAGCATATAGGATGATCATCTTTGAATCAAGTTATGGATTTAATTAATATGATTATATTTCGTTTCAACTGTATATTGAAAATACTACTACTTCTATTGATATTCAGTTGGTAATACATTCTAGTTACTACATCTGTGCCTGTTATTATTGCCAAAGGCTTAGCACCGGCCAATATTTTTGGCAAGACGGTAATAGGTTGCCAAAGTAAAGTGGATACATTTCACTCTGAAACTTTTGACATGTGGGATACACACTAGTTGTTTAGTTCCCTAAAAAGATTTAGGTGCCTTTAGCACCATGTCACAGTGCATTGGGAGTCCTAGAGGTGGACCGATGGTTACCATGTATATTACCATATACGGCTGAGACATTATGAAGAAAGCCTATATGTTCTGCCCTTCCGCAAATCCGAAATCTTTAAGGACTCAACAGCCAAGGTGTCCTACCTGTACGCAGTGATGACTAGTTTTACTGCACTTACCAGTCTGTAGGAACTTCTTTTTATATCCGAAATCAACGGTCATATCTTCTTTACTGCATCAAATGTTTGGCATCCTATTATAGCAGCAAACAGTCTTTGATCTATTTCAGCTGCTCATCTCTCTCATATTTTTTCATTGTTTACAACTGCCTGGTGATGTTTGAACATTCTAAAGTCAAATTTTAGGGTTTTTTTCATGATGCCAACGGGGAGCCTGAGTATTCGTTCGACGCCTGATTTTGATGTTTAATTGCAATTTTGCAGGAAGCAATCTCGGGGTTCTATCGCTTCATCTGGAATCTTTTCTATGCCGAGTATGCCATCTTCCCCTTTGTGTAGAACACTAATCTTTTACTCTTCATAGTTTTGTCTCCCAAAATTTTTATTTTTCACAGAGGGAGAGTAGTTATGTAAATATCTACATGATTTTTCCCATCTAATTTTTCATTGTATTTTATATCAACTGTATCTTGTATCAGTTCTATGCAAAGAAATGAGGAGTAAAAAAAGTTCGATCTTATTTAAACCCGAAAATGGTGTACTTAAAACAGCAAGAACCTCTTACTCTTAGTTATTCTTGCCTTGAGTGTAGGACATGCCGCAAGCATGCTCGTGAGATTAAGGCTTGGCTGGAAAAAAAAATGAAAAATTGGCTCGGTCTGTTTGAATTAGCGGTGAATTTAGTTTTAATGAGATTGAAAATATTAGTAGCGGTAAGATTGAGTTTATAGTGGTAAGATTAAAATCAATAATGAAAAAAGTATTTGGATTCAATTGCAGTGGTGATGGTGAGATGAGAGTAAAAAATAATTAAATATATTCGATTAAAATAGATATATATATATATATATGACAAACAATTAAAAATTATTAAAATATATTTATATTAAATCATAAAATATAAATAAAATTAAGTTTATACTGAATAATAATTAATATTATTTATATTAAAATATAATTTAATAAAATAAATAAAAAATAAGAGGGGGTTAAAAGGGGATTTCACCCTTTTTTTCTCACTCATCAGGGCTCCAGTCTAGCGGGGGGTATGCTGGTGGTGGTGGGGGTGGGGGAATCTGTCCCAAAAAAATGTTTGGTGCAGTGAGATCCAAACGAACCCTTAGTTATTATCGTCTCAAGCTATCGAAATAATTGAATTCGAGTTTTTTAATGTTTGATTCAAATAGTTTTTGAACCTAATTGGGTTTTTTTAGATTTAATTAATATTGAAAAATCTCAATTTAAATTTGAATTTAAGCACAAATAATTGAAATTGAAGTCAAGCATTGAAATTGAGCTTGTTTTTATTAGATAAATAAGTCTAATTGAGTGAGCTTGAATATTTTGATTTTTATATCAAATCGAACTCAAGTTTTAAAAATAAAACTTGATCGAATTAGAGACAAACTTTAAGTTTCAGATTTTTAATTTCGAGTTATGCTTAGGCTTCTTATAATTTGAACTTGATCGATTACACCTCTGGTTGGATCAAATTGTTATGTTTCTATTTAGCCGAAGAAAATAAAGTCTCTTGCTTGTGAGGTGATTGTTTTGTCAACATCTAAAGTTGTTCAAACTTGAGTGAGTAATAGATACAGATATTATTATGATATAAATATATATAATTTTTAAAGTTTTTATCATATATTTAAAAAATTATATTTTATATTTATATTCGGATGTCTGGGATAATACTTTAGAAAAAGATAAAAAGTTCGAAGAGCATAGATTAAAAATACTTACATCAGTTTGACGAGACAGTCATTATTTATAAAAACAACTTTTCGTTAAAATCACTTGCAGATATGCTTTAGAAACAAGTTGTTCAGACCATGTTCGAAAACATGTCAAATAAATTCATTTCTTTTTAATATTAATGAAAAAAATAGAATTCTAAGGCAAAGCTATTCAAAAAACTTGAACTATTTGTCATTGTTTTTTTTTTTAATGCATCATCAAAAAATCATTTAATCTTTGGTGCAGAAACCTGTTGTTGCCAAGGAAGGTAATACTAAATGTTTCTCAACTCTATAGTGCTTTTCTTTGGAAGGGAGTTGAAGGGAGTGCAAGGGGGGAAAGAGTAAGTTGGCAGGCTATTGTCATCCAAAGGATGAAGAGGGGCTTGGTCTGATGGAGCTGCTTTCTTGGAATAAAGCTTGCATTCCAAGGAATCTCTAGCTCATTCTCACCTGAGCTGACTCATTATGGATGCCATGGGTTAAATACTATATTTTGAAAGGAAGAGATGTTATGCGGATTCTACCACTTCAAGGATATAGCTGGTGTTGGAGGAAGCTACTTAAACCGAGAGTTATTGCCCTTCCTTTCATACAACAACGTGGAGGCAGATGGGCATGGAAAACACCAGATTTAAATCATTAACTAGGACAGGTTTGGAAGGAGCTAAGGCACAAGTAAGATAAAGTGACCTGGCATCGTCTGGTTTGGTGCCAGTTCCTCATTCCTAGACACTCTTTTCTTACTTAGTTGGCAATATTAGACCGACTACCAATGCAAGATAGAATAAGGCACTGGGACGCCATTTGAATGTGTGCAATGTGGAACCGAAGCTGAAACCAGAGACCATTGTTTTAGTGCAGTTTCTCTAAACAAATGTGGGGGGAAGATATTGCTTTGCTTGTGGCATCACAAGGACAGTGGAGACTTGGCAGGAGAAGTCACTTGGGCTACCTCAAGGCTAAAAGAGAAGGCTTTAATCTCTGTTATCTTGAGACTTGCATGGAATGCTCACATTTATTACAGTGGCAAGAGAGGAATTTGAGGCTCCATGGTGGCCAAGGAAGACAGGTGAAAGATTTGACTTTCTTAATAAAAAACGTGGTTAGTGACAAGTTCGCAGGAGTTGTAAACATAAAGAATGACCCCATTAACAAAATGTTGCGTGAGTCATGAGGGCTTGGGACTGATATGTTGACGGAGGACTAGGGACAACATAAGCATTTGATTGTTTATTGTATATAATAGTAGCACCGTTTGTGCCTGTACATATACGGCATGTATTCTTTGTAGCAGTTTACTGCTTTTCTGGATAAATAAATGAACTTTATTTATATAAAAAAAATCAATTAACCAAAGTTTTTAATAAAATTAAAACTTTTACCTATATATTGAATAAATTTATTAATAATAAAACATATTTATAATATCCATTTAAAAATATAATGAATAACAATGAACATGTTCGTTAATTTAAAAGTTTTCTTATGCGGATATATATATATATATATATATATATTTCTTTTAAACAAAATTTGTTAACCATAACCTAAGGAACATTTGGAAACTTTCTCAAATTATAGTACATGAGATTTTGAACTATTTTGTCTTTGATACCAGAAATTATCAATAAGGAATACTGGTTTATGAAATAGTTCAATTAAAAATATTTATTGGTTAAATAGTTCGTTCAATCCGACAGATCAAAGTAAATTTTTCAGTAATTTAGACAAACCGAATAATTATTTATGTAATAATTAAAAATATTTAAATTTAATTATAAATATAAATATTTTTATTTTTAATATTATTTTAAATATTGATTGGAAAAATCAATCCGAACTTAAATCAAAAATAATTTTTGGACTGTAACCCCAGCCTGGCTATAACAACTTTAGTTAAAATATAGGTAATAAGGTGGATTGATAACACTAATACATCATATCGACAAGATTTAACTGCTTGAGCAAAAAAAAAAAAAAAAAATCTATCCTTAATAGGATTAAACATATGTGTTATTAGAACCTGAAATTATTAGATTCGGAGTAAATGATACTTCTATTTTTTTAAGTAATTGGAGTAAGTAATTATAATTATCATTATCATTATCAATATCTCTTTGGTTTTTATTTTTCCTTAACATTTCAATTTATAAGACATTATTAATTTTGTAATATAATAAAAATATATTTGAGTATTTTACCCTTTTTTGTTCATTTTTTTTTATCTCAAATCCAATATAAAGTACAAATTATTAATTAAACGATTCTAAAACCCTATTTGCCAAAAAACACTTCTAAAACCCAATCATTCAACCTAATGATTTGAAAGTGGGCTAATTGCTCTATGAATAGCCCTTCAAAATTGGGCATTTAATGGGCTCTGTCTTTTGGAAAACTACTAAATGAGCCCAATAAGATTAATATTTGGTAGACCCAGTCCAACTTATTGTTCCTATTTTCTCTATATGTTGTTGTTAACTTGTTGAGCATCCAAACCTAGCCGACTTACTCGCCTTCGTTTATCTTTCTGAGCCCGCCCTCGCCGCTGCTACACCCAGCGATTTCCGATTTAAAAGCTCAGATCAATAAACTCTCCATTTAAACTCCTTCGCACCTTCAACATCCAGATAAATCGTATTTCTCCGGTTAAAACAGGTGCTTCAGCCGTTGTCGGCGGAGTTATCCCTATTTTATTCTTTTTTTCCCCTAATTTCTGCTTTCGATGCAGCTTCTGTGTTTCATAGGCGTTTGTAATTTTTTAGAGCACTAGATGTTTGTTTCTTGTTGATAAATAAATTAACTGAAAATAGTAGAAAAAAGGATCTCTTTTCGATTTGAATTTTAAAAAAATTGAATAATTTTCCTGAATTGCACTATGGAATTAATAGATTCAATATATGATTATTGCTAATTCTAAGCTCATTATTTGTTCGATCCAGCCTCTTGCAATAATTTTATTATTTTGAAAAATCTATTTTTTTCCCTTTTTGCAGCTTTCAACTAATTGAACGTAAAAAAAGGAAAAGCAAATGGCATCCAAATTCTGGACTCAGGTTTGTTTTTTTATTTTTTATTTATATTTGGACGTATGAATTCAAAATATATAGCCTTTACCTAATATGCTAGTGAGAAGGTTAGTTTTTTTCCTCCTGAATTCTGATAATTTTACCAATTTACAATAGGGAGGTAGTGACTCCGAGGAAGAGGAGACTGATATTGAGGACGAAATCGAGAATGGGGGAGCTGGAGAAACAACGGCCGCTGCAGCTGGAAGCAGATATCTACAAGCGAATGCTAGTGATAGCGATGATTCCGACGGGCAAAAGAGGGTGGTTAGATCTGCCAAAGATAAGCGGTTTGAGGAGATGGCAAGTACGGTTGATCAGATGAAGAATGCAATGAAAATTAATGACTGGGTTAGCTTGCAAGAGAGTTTTGATAAGATTAATAAACAGCTGGAGAAGGTTATGCGGGTTACCGAGTCCGATAGAGTTCCGAATCTTTATATTAAGTGCCTTGTTATGTTGGAGGATTTCTTAGCAGAAGCTTTGGCTAATAAGGAAGCAAAAAAGAAAATGAGTAGTAGTAATCACAAGGCTTTGAATTCGATGAAACAGAAGCTCAAGAAGAATAATAAGCAGTATGAGGAGTTGATTAATAAGTATAGGGAGAATCCTGAGAGTGAGGAGGAGAAGTTTGACGATGAGGATGAAGATGAGGAATCTGAGGGATCTGGGTCTGAGTTTGAGGACCCATCAGAGCTTGCTCAGTCTAGCGATGAGGATGATGAGGGGGAAGAACTGGAGGATGATGCTGCTGATGGGGCCTGGGAGAAGAAACTGAGCAAGAAAGATAAACTGATCGATCGGGAGTTTAGGAAAGACCCTAGTGAGATCACCTGGGATACGGTTAACAAGAAGTTAAAAGAGGTTGTGGCTGCTAGGGGAAGGAAGGGAACTGGAAAATTTGAACAGGTTGAGCAGCTTACCTTCTTGACAAAGGTTGCCAAGACTCCGGCTCAAAAGCTTGAGATCCTTTTCAGTGTTATATCTGCACAGTTTGACGTTAATCCAGGTCTCAGTGGACACATGCCTATAAATGTATGGAAGAAGTGTGTACAGAATATGCTTGTCATATTGGACATTCTTGTTCAATACCCGAACATTGTGGTTGAGGATATGGTTGAGCCCGATGAGAATGAAACCCAGAAGGGAGCAGACTATGATGGCACAATCCGTGTTTGGGGAAATTTGGTGGCCTTCCTTGAGAGAATAGATAATGAGTTCTTCAAGAGCTTGCAGTGCATTGATCCACACACTCGTGAATATGTTGAAAGACTTAGAGATGAACCTATGTTTTTGGTCCTTGCTCAAAATGTCCAGGAGTATTTAGGGCGTATTGGTGATTTGAAGTCTGCTGCTAAGGTTGCTTTAAGGCGTGTTGAACTTGTCTATTATAAGCCTCAAGAGGTTTATGATGCTATGAGGAAACTGGCGGAGCAATCGGAAGATGGAGAACAAGATGGTGATGAGCCTAAAGTGGAGGAAAGTCGGGGCCCATCTGCATTTATTGTTACTCCAGAGCTTGTGTCTCGGAAGCCCTCATTCCCTGAGAATAGCAGAGCATTGATGGATGTCCTAGTTTCACTCATATACAAAAGTGGAGATGAGAGGACCAAAGCCCGTGCTATGCTTTGTGACATTTATCACCATGCCCTTTTCGATGAGTTTTCTGTAGCTCGTGATTTGCTGCTGATGAGCCATTTGCAGGATAATATTCAGCATATGGATGTTTCAACGCAGATACTTTTTAACCGTGCAATGGCACAGATTGGACTCTGTGCCTTCCGTGTTGGACTAATTGCTGAAGCACATGGCTGCCTTTCCGAACTCTATTCTGGTGGGAGGGTGAAGGAATTGCTTGCACAAGGTGTTTCGCAAAGTCGATATCATGAGAAAACCCCAGAACAGGTACTAATCATTTTATATTTCCTTGGCTGATTATAATCCAAAAATATCTTTAACTGATAATCTTAGAGTCTGTACAATATTGCTGTTTTTTATTGTTTGCATTGATGTTTTTGCATGCCAATTTTTTATTGCTATGAAGTTATAGTAAATAGCTTTTGATTAGTTGGTTAATGGTATTATTTCCAATGGGGTTCAATGGAGATTTCTTTTTTATATGATGTTTCTATTAGGCATTTGGATGTTTCAGTTATGGAAACAAATGTAGTAGCATAAATACAACGTCAAACTTATACGGAAATCTAGTTGTTGAAGTGTGTTTGGCACTTGCCAGTTTTTTATTCTAGCTAATTACCGGATATCCATCCATTTGCATAATTTTAAGGAGTAATTGTTATAGTTAATGTTGACTTCTACGAACCCTTATGTCAGATGGGGCCTTAAATGCATGTAAATTACACCCTTCATTCATAAACAACTAAATATTGTGATACTATGAGCTCCTCCTTCCCATGCTATTATATGATTTTTTGAGGACTTACACACTTGAAACTTTGGATTCTATCAGGAAAGGTTGGAAAGGAGGCGTCAGATGCCCTACCATATGCACATAAACCTTGAGCTTCTGGAGGCTGTGCATTTGATATGCGCCATGCTTCTTGAGGTGCCTAACATGGCGGCCAACACCCTTGATGCTAAACGCAAGGTGATAAGTAAGACCTTCAGGCGGTTGCTTGAGGTGAGTGAGAGGCAGACATTTTCTGGTCCCCCTGAAAATGTGCGGGACCATGTAATGGCTGCCACGAGGGCCCTTGGCAAGGGAGATTTCCAGAAGGCGTTTGATGTCATTATTTCTCTTGATGTTTGGAAGCTCCTTAGAAATCGAGAGAATGTGCTTGAAATGCTGAAAGTCAAGATCAAAGAAGAGGCTTTGAGAACATACCTTTTAACTTACTGCTCATCCTATGATTCACTAAGCTGGGACCAGCTGGCCAAAATGTTTGACCTCTCAGATGCCCAGACTTATAGCATGGTTAGCAAGATGATGATAAATGAAGAGCTCCATGCAAGTTGGGACCAGCCAACACGGTGCATTGTTTTCCATGATGTAGAGCACTCAAGGTTGCAGGCATTGGCATTCCAGTTGACAGAGAAGCTTTCAGTAGTTGCTGAGAGCAATGAAAGAGCAGCAGAGGCAAGAATTGGTGGTGCTGGATTGGATCTGCCACCAAGGCGGCGAGATAACCAGGAATACGCTGCTGTGAACGCCGCTGGTGGTGGTAAGTGGCCAGACTTGTCCTTCAATCAGGGTAGGCAAGGTAGTTCTGGACGTTCCGGATATAGTGGTAGTGTTAGATCATCGGCATCAGGATCAGCTGCAGGAGGTGGTTACTCTAGGGACCGGTCAGGTCAGTCACGAGGAGCAGGTGGATACTCTGGGAGGACAGGTTCAGGAATGAGAGTTTCCCAGATGGATGGTTCAGCTCGCATGGTCAGTCTCAACTGGGGTGTTCGCGGTTAATTTTCAGCAGTAATCTTGAACCTAATTTTGTTTTTTTTTTTTTGTTTAAAGTTATTTACCTCAAGAATTTTTAGAAGGCTGTTGAACTTTGATTATTGGATTTTGTATTTTGTATTTTTCCATCTATGGAGACTTATGCGAGAGTCATTGGACTTATTACGGCGTTTTTCTCTTCACATATTGAAGGTTTCTTTAGTTGTAATCTTTTTTTCTTTGGTATAAAGTAAGTCATAATCCGTAGGATTTATAATTGTTGGAATCAAAGTTTTAAATTTATTTGATGTTATTTTTTAAAAAAAGTTATTATATAAATTAATTGGTTAAACTTTTGAGTTCTTTTTTATTAGTATTTAAACACTGTTTTAAATTGTTTCCATTATTTATCTAACCTGTAATCTGGAATAAAAGAACGGCCAATGTACCATTTGAGAATTGGCAAAATAATTAGAATTTATCGAATATTGATTCAAACCTACAGAATTGGATATTTTGAAGAAATTGGTGTCGAGGCGGGTTTTTCATAAAAATAAAGTTCATAGATCCCGCACCAAGTCACCTGAATTGTTTACCGCAAATTATTCTTATTATTTACAACTAAGACGCTTCTCACTTGTGCTCTGTTTTATCAGCTTGCCTTAACCTATTTGCCTCTCTAACTCTTCTTTCCCTAA
>JBBYHK010000023.1:10905355-10917968 GCA_038382065.1 Adansonia grandidieri | reverse complement strand
TTTTTTTTTCTACTTTAGTCTATTAAGCTTTTAGCTTCAGTGCTTTTAGAGAATTTAGATTCTACTTTTGAGTGTTTAAAGGTTGACTTAGGCGTACAAGTAAGCAAATCCCAAGTCTAAGGCTGTGCGGTTTGCTAGGCTAAAGTATGAGCCCATGACTCTCCACCGAACAACCCAGGGGTGGGATAGGCAAAAATGGTGGAGAAGCTTATGACAAGGGTGTCACAAGATTGGATGGGGAATGCCAAGTGCTTTGAAGAAGTAGACATGGTGCATTAATCCCACATCAGATAAGAAATGGGAGATCTTTGAGCATATAAGCAGGTGTGTTGCACATCTCATCAAGCATGTCTTTTGGGAAAAGAATAATAGCCCTGTGACAAGTTGTATCAGAGCCAATCCTTAAACATTCAATTTCACGCCAATCGCCTCAACAGGTGGGGTAGGCAGGGTGAACCAACCGTGACTCAATGTTGAACATCCAGGGGCGAAGTAGGCAGAAATTGTGGAGAAGCCCGTGACGGGGGAGTTATGAGATTAGATAGAGAAAAAAGTCACGCCAAGAACTCTAAAGAAGTAGGGAGGAGCATTAATTTCATATTAGATATGAAAAAGAAAGTCTTTGGGCATACAAATGGGTGCGTTACACATCCCATCAAACATATATTTTGAGAAGATGATAATGATCCAATGATAATTACATACCCATGTTAATAATTTGTCGATACAAGTCCTTATGCTTAAACTTTCTCTTCATAAAAATATATATGTCGAATGTAATGCACAAAATATGCATAAAGTGATTTCATACAATATGCAAAATATATTGTTTAAATAAGTTCCTAATATGAAAAAAAATATATTTTGAAAATTAATTTCAAAAAAACACATTTTAAAGATAAAATTTTTTTTACATTATTTGAAGAAAAAAACCAAAGTGTTGCCTTATAATTTAATTTTAATTTGCCTGTCTAAATCAATGATTCTAATTTCTAATAAATTAAAAAAGGGAAATTGCAGAGCGTCCGGAAAGGAGGAAAGAAAGAACAGCTTTGACGTTTGCTCATTTCACACCGCATGGAACCGCTCTCCCAACGAAAGCTTCCTCTCCAAGCTTATCCTAAAAAATCAAAATCAAAATCCGTCTTTTCTCCATAAAACAACTAATTGAACGGAATCGAAAAATCCCTCCGATCAAGGAAAAGTAAAAACCCTAGCTATATCACTCAACTACCGACCGAAAAGGAAAATGGCGCTCTCGGAGGAAGAGTGCTCAACGGCAAAGGCATCTTCCTCTTCACCGTCATCGTCGTCCTCGGCCGCTGCTTCTTCCCAAGGCGTTAACTACCTTGCCAAGTGTGTCCTCAGAGGAAGCGTTATCCTCCAGGTCGCTTACGGTCACCTCCGCTCTCCTTCTTCCTTCGACGTCGTTTTCGGCAAGGTCCATTTTTTTTTTCTTTTCTTCCTGGGTTTCAATTGATTTTTAACTTTTGGTCATGGAATTCGATCGATTTACTGACTTAGTATAAACAAATAATCAACTTGCATTTAGACCGGATTTCCTTTTTTTTTTTTTTGTTTTAATTAGTTTCTTTTTTGGTTAGGGTTTAAATTTAATACTTAAACGACCCTCTGTGTGGTTTAAGCTTAATTTGTAAGAGATACATTCTAATAGGAAAAGAGTTGAAATATTAATATTTTTTTTTGAAATTTTTTGATATTGTTTTCTCTTTTCGCCTACGTGTTTATATATTTATATATATATATATATATATATATATATATATAAACTAGATATTAGTAGCATTCTAACTAATATTTATGTGGTTCATCCAAGCCCTTGTGCTGCCATTAACTCTTCCTATAACATTTCCATGGCATAGCTTTCTTTCTTCTTTAAGTCCTATGCTCAAAAATGCTCTATAATATTTTTAGTGCAAATTGTAGTTTTGACTTTTACTTTGCTATGTTTCTCTTGGAATCCATAGCCACTTAGTTCTTTGTATTTGGTTTTATCATCCTATTTAACGGCCAACTTCTGTTTGATAATGGAATAGGTGATTCTTTAATCTTATGAATTTTGATAATAAATTCCTTCAATTGCATATTAAGAAATCATATCAACACACACCTGCTTGCCTGCAATCAGACATGCACGTCCCACATTATATACGTGCAAACACTTTTCAATTATTACTGTAAAAATTTCCTTAGATAATTAGGAGAACTGTAGATAATGGAGAGAGAATAATGTTGAAAAGAGAGACAAATTTAAATTTCTTTAATAAAACAGTTATATAATTCTTGGAGACCAGTAAGTCAAAAGATCATGTTGATTTCAAAACTTGACTTGTAATGACTAAATGCAATAGTTGAGAAAAGTGTACCGGTGAAAACGAGAAGTTTTAGTAACTAATTAGGCGGCTACCATTCATTTCAATCTATGGTAGAAGCTCAATTCTGTGCCCCTACTACTGTAGTTCTAGAGTTGTTGGGGGAAGCAATCTAAAAAAAAAAAAGAGAAAAAAAAAACAGAGGCTTTATTGTTGTGGACTAGTGGCATCATGAGCCGATATTGACATTGGGTTGGATTTGGTTTTCGAAAAAGGGATATAAATAACAAATAAATATAGAAATTTTTTTTCCAATGGAAAGCCACACTCACATAGGTTTTGATTAAAAGAATAAAGGGTTATAGATTAGGTTGTTTTGGATAATTGATCTTATCCCCGAGAAAGCTGTCTAGGTTTGCTCCGCTTTGACTGTGATTCTTTGTTGTATCAGATGAAATTCTTGCGTCTGAAAGTGCAGTGAATTTATGACGTTTATGTAAATAGATAGCTGATCTAACTGATTGTTTGATGGTGTTTTATTCATGAGACGTCCGTAGAGTTGGTAATAATTGGTGAAGGTGGCATTGTAACGTCAATAAATATAAAAAAACTTTTTCCAATTGAAAACCACACATAGGTTTAGATTTAAAGAAGAAGGGTTATTGATTAGGTTTTTGGATCATTGATCTTTTCCCCCAAGAGAGCCATCTAGTTTGCTCTGCATTAAGTGTGACTCTGTTGTACCAGAGGAGATTCTTACATCTGAAACTACAGTTATGAAGTTTCTGTATGAAGATAGCTAATGTTTCTGATTGTTTGATGGTGTTTTATTCAGGAGACATCCATAGAGTTGGTAATAATTGGTGAAGATGGTGTTGCAACATCTGTTTGTGAGCAGCCTGTCTTTGGTACAATAAAGGATCTTGCCATTCTACCTTGGAATGAGAGGTTCTATGCACGAAATACACAGGTCTATGCCGAAGCTTATAGTGGAAGCATTGTAGTACATATCCTTGTGATTTTAATTTGTCAGAGAGATGTGATTTTTGCTTTATTTTTTTAATATTAAATTTTCTAGGGTGGTGATTTGAAGGAGTTTCTTGTAATCCAATTGTAATATAAATTTATTTTAAATTAATTTTTTCCTTTTTTTTTTTTTCATTATTTAGATGCGTGGGAAAGACCTGTTGATTGTTATTTCTGATTCTGGAAAGCTATCATTTCTCACATTTTGCAATGAGATGCACAGGTTTTATTTTCTATCCTGCAGTTCAGTTTTCCATGTTGAAAGTGAACATGCTTAATTGCTCAACTGTTGATATTTTGGTATGTTTACTTCTAGTGTGATGATACATATTTCTTGATATAGGTTTTTCCCTGTGGAACATGTTCAGCTTTCTAATCCTGGAAACTCAAGGCATCAACTTGGAAGAATGCTAGCTGTTGATTCCACGTAAGTCCAATTGTGCTAAAGATTAAGTTGTGTGCATGTGGAAACCGGATTCATTTAAAAAAACTGAATAAATATTGCATCTAGCAATGCAATGTATTGCCCTAACTTCCCTGATTTTCCTTTTATAGTGGCTGTTTCATTGCTACCAGTGCTTATGAAGACCGATTAGCTCTTTTTTCGCTTTCAATGTCTGCTGGAGATGATATTATTGATAAGGTATTGTTATTTTCAGACCGGAAGCCAGCATTTTGTGGATGACTTTTGTTTTACTGTGTATATGGAATTATGAGATCTTATCTGTGAGTATTTCAGAAAATATTTTATCCTCCTGAGAATGAAAGCAGTGGTAGTTCTACCAGAAATCCCCAAAGAACTAGTATACGTGGTACAATATGGAGCATGTGCTTTGTTTCAAAAGATACTGTCCAAACAAATAAGGAGCATAATCCTGTTTTAGCCATTGTTCTGAATAGGTAAGAACTGAATGTATAATGACCATCTAGGATATAGTCACATTTACTGTTTATTTTTGTTCCCATGGGATAACACTTATATATATATATATATATATATATTTGCTTAGGCTAGTCTAAGAAAGGGCTGCATTTTATTACTGCAGGAAAGGAAATACCCTGAATGAACTGGTTTTGTTGGGATGGAATATTGCAGAGCATGCAGTTTACGTCCTTTCACAGTATCTTGAAGCTGGACCACTAGCACATAGCATTGTTGAAGTTCCTCATTCTTGCGGATATGGATTCCTGTTGAGGGTTGGTGATGCTCTCCTGATGGATCTCAGAGATGCATACAATCCCCGTTGTGTGTGTAGAACAACCTTAGACTTTTCAGTCCATACACCAGATGAACATATTTTTGCTGAAGAGTTATGTACAGCTCATGAATTTGATGATGATGGCTTATTTAATGTTGCTGCATGTGCTTTACTGCAGCTGAGTGATTATGATCCAATGTGTATAGATGGTAAAAGTGGAAGTGGAAAAACAACCTGCAAACATGTATGCTCATTTAGTTGGGAACCGAAAAGTGATAGAAGTCCGAGGATGATCTTTTGTCTTGATACTGGAGAATTTTACATGATTGATATTTCATTTGATTCTGGAGGTCCTAAAGTGAATATATCTGATTGTCTCTACAGAAGTCAGCCTTGCAAGTCCCTTTGGTGGGTTGATGGTGGGTTCCTGTTGGCAATTGTAGAAATGGGGGATGGCATGGTCCTTAAGGTAGAGAATGAGAAGCTAATATACGCAAGTCCTGTTCAAAATATAGCTCCAATCTTGGACATGTCAATAGTGGATTACCATGGGGAGAAACGTGATGAAATATTTGCATGCTGTGGTGTTGCACCAGAGGGATCATTAAGAATCATACGAAGTGGTATTAGCGTAGAAAAGCTTCTAAGAACTGCCCCTATCTACCAAGGTATAAGTGGAACTTGGACAGTTCAGATGAAAGTAACAAATTGTTATCATTCTTTTCTTGTGCTATCATTTGTTGAAGAGACCAGGGTACTATCAGTTGGGCTAAGCTTTACTGATGTTACTGATTCAGTTGGTTTCCAACCTGATGTCTGTACTTTGGCATGTGGTCTTGTGGGTGATGGCCAGCTTGTCCAGATTTACCAAAAAGCAGTTAGGCTTTGTTTGCCTACAAAGGCTGCCCATTCTGATGGTATCCCTTTGTCTTCTCCGGTTTGCACAACTTGGTCCCCAGATAACACAACTATCAGTTTGGGGGCAGTTGGGCAAAATTTGATAGTTGTCTCCACTTCTAATCCATATTTTCTTTTTATTCTCGGGGTCAGATCACTATCGGCATATAATTATGAAATGTATGAATTGCAGCATGTCGGATTGCAGTATGAGTTGTCGTGCATATCAATACCTCAAAAGCATTTTGAGATAAGGCATTTTAGTTCCTGCTTAAACCCGGTGGATGATATTGGCAGAGCTGTTCTTCCTGTTGGACTTGGCATGGGTATCATGTTTGTCATTGGTACCCATAAGCCTTCAGTGGAAATTCTGTCATTTACATCGCTAGGTCTAAGGGTTCTTGCTACTGCAACAATTTCACTAACAACTACTATGGAAACTGCTCTTAGTGGTTGCATTCCTCAAGACGTGAAGCTAGTGCTAGTTGATCAGTTTTATGTTCTGTCAGGATTGAGGAATGGAATGCTACTTCGGTTTGAGTGGCCTTCTGCCTTCACTACTTCATCATCAGAACTACATGGACGTAGTTCTTCGAGTCCTTTGCCAAGAAAGTTTGAGAGTTTTTTATTGAATGCAGAAAAAGCAAACTTGTTTGGTTCAGAAACATTTTCTGTTAATATGAGTAAGAAAGATGGCCTTCCTGTTACTCTTCAATTGATCGCAACTCGTAGAATTGGCATTACCCCAGTTTTCCTAGTTCCCCTGAGTGATTCACTTGATGCAGATATTATAGTTCTCAGTGACAGGCCTTGGTTATTGCATACAGCTAGGCACAGCCTTTCTTATACTTCTATATCATTTCAGCCTTCCACGCATGCAACCCCTGTGTGTTCTGTTGAATGCCCTAAAGGAATTTTATTTGTTGCAGAAAACAGTTTACATTTGGTAAGAATCATTATCGTTAGAACATTGAATTCCTGTGGTTGTTTAGCTATCATTAAATTGAGGATGCTAGTTCTTATTTTCAGCCTTGAACACTGGCTTTTTGACTTATGGGGACTGTTTGGAATAAATGCTCTGAAGTAAACCTGGATATGAACTAGTTGTCTGTGATGTTTTAGGCATTTTATTGGTTTCTAAAGCTTTTAGGTTCATATATTTTTTATGGCTTAATCTTTATCAGAGTTTTCTTTCTCTCTTCCCTAAATACCGTCAGATTTGTCTGTCTGCCTAATGACAGATATAAGATTATATGATATATTGGATTTACTACTGCTTGCATGAGATTATTGAATTTAAATTCTTTCTTGTGGCTTATATGGTCTTTGGTATATTTTATCACAAAAATCAGGTTGGGAAATTAGGTGGCCTAGATATTATTGTGGAACTTCAACTCTGTAGAGCTATCATTAATGTCGAGTTAAATGGCATCTTGCCATTCCGACCCAAGTTGGAGGGTTCATTTTACTATATGTATGAGTGTGTAGCATGGGCTGCACCTGATTTCAGCACTTCCATACTTGCACTGTATCCAAATGGACTCAAATAAAGCTGGTTGTCTGTTCAAATGATAAATAAACTTGCAGAGTTTTAAATTAGTGGGTTCCCTCTTATGAAACTAGGGATGCAATATTCTCCTTCCTATCACTGATGCTTATCCAAGCTGAGTCTCAGTAGATGTTTCTCATTGCATCCTTAATCATCTATCCCTAACATTTGAATTAATTGATCTGAGCACGTGGTTTGATAGCTTGATAAAGGCAATTGAATCACAAATATGGTGGATAAAAACTGTTGTCTGAATTTAAATATTTTTGATCAATTGAAACTATATAACTTTGTATTTGTGCAATGTTTGTGAAACTTTGTTAATCTGGGCTGCTGGTGGATGGTGTCATGAGAGCTGTAGGAATGAACAAGAGGGGTCTTTAGGTAACTGAGTGGTTGATTGATGTAGGTGGAGTGATAGGCAGCTGTCATAATTTAGTAAGGCCCCCTTTAGCATTGCTGTTGGCACAGCTTTTGAGGTCAAAAACTGCTTTTCTTAGCAAATGCAATGCTAAACAAGTAAAAAATTTTGGCTTCTGCGTTTAAAATCATGGTTTGGCAATGCAAACTAAAAAGCCAAGAAAATGGAGCTTTTGCAGTTTGGAAACTGTCTTTTGGGTGAAATGACTTTGTTATCTTCACATTTTTAAACTTTTATATTTTTAAATATATCTTTTTTTTTTGACATTTCAACTCCTCAAAGCACTTTTTCCCATTAATACCAAACACTTAAAAGTTCTTAACCACATTTTTTCACCACATCTTTTGAACACACTTTTTCCAACCCAAGCTTTTTCCAGCAGCAATGCTAAAATAAGCCTAAAGGTGGTGTTACATGGTTTAATTGATACTATTGGATCTTTTGTCCTTTCAGAAAAGAAAACATGATTGATAATAGCTTTAGTTCTTGGAACATTGTGGTTTCTTATTTAGTATAAGAACTGCCCAATTTCACACTGGTGAATGATTGGGTCAAAGTCACTAGTTGTTCTTATTTCTAAACATTGCTTTCAAATGCTTCTTTCCCTCTCCTTTTTGGGTTCATGTACATGATCAATTACATGATGTTTTAGGTGGAGATGGTGCACAGTAAGAGGCTTAATGTGCAGAAGTTTCATCTTGGAGGCACTCCAAGGAAGGTCCTGTATCATAGTGAAAGTAAGCTTTTAATTGTGATGAGGACTGAGCTAAGTATCGACGCATGTTCTTCAGAAATTTGTTGTGTAGACCCCCTTAGTGGTTCTGTGATGGCATCTTTTAAACTTGAACCTGGAGAAACTGGAAAATGCATGGAGCTAATTAGAGCTGGAAATGAACAGGTTCTGGTTGTTGGGACTAGCCTGTCTCCTGGTCCAGCAATAATGCCCAGTGGTGAAGCTGAAAGGTTCATTTTCTTTGTTCTCCCTATTTTTCATATTTTTCGGTATTGAAGTGTGAAGTTTGTATCTTTGCTAGAAGCATGGTGGCTAATACTGGATAACTATTTTCCGGAAGAGGGCTTGAAAATCCCTATAATTGCAACAATTTTTTCTCCTTTTCCTTTTAAAATTTCTGCGTATTCTATTCTTTCAAGTCCATATATATAACTGGATATTATTGCTACAGCACCAAGGGCCGTCTAATTGTCCTCTGCATTGAACATGTACAAAATTCAGATAGCGGATCAATGACATTCTCTTCTATGGCTGGGTCATCTTCACAACGCAACTCACCATTTCATGAAATTGTTGGCCATGCCGCTGAACAACTATCAAGCGGTAGTATCTGCAGTAGCCCAGATGATACTAGCTGTGATGGAATAAAACTGGAAGAAACTGAAGCATGGCAGTTCCGGCTAGCTTACACAACCACTTGGCCGGGAATGGTACTTTCTGTATGTCCATATCTAGACCGTTACTTCTTGGCCTCTGCTGGTAATGCTGTAAGTTACAAACCAAAATGTATTCCTTTTAAGATGCCAAAGTTATGTTGTTAATTAGGTTATGAAGATGTTGATTCTTTTTTCCCCAGTTTTATGTATGCGCTTTTCCAAGTGATAATCCTCAAAGGGTGAGAAGATTTGCAGTAGCGAGGACACGGTTTATGATAACGTCATTGACTACATATTTTACTAGAATTGCTGTAGGCGATTGTCGTGATGGCATTCTTTTCTATTCGTATAATGAGGTGAGAAAATTTTGCTGACTAGTAATGGTAAATTTTTTTCTGATGTCAGCCATGTCCTGTAATGCTTATAGGTAGCATCTGTATCATTTGTAAGATTAAAATACTGACCTAATCACTATTTGATCTTATCACTTGTGATTTGGAATCACCTTCTTTGTTTAACAATTATAAATACAACTAAACTGTTAAATTAACGAATATAAAAATATATTTATTGATAGATAAACTAACTTTTATAAAATAAATTAGGTAAAACAATTTGAGTTAGATCTATTAAAATTATAATGAAGGGAAAAAATATATTATTTAAATATATAACATTTAAAAAAAAAGTTAAAAAAGCGTGCAATTTATTTAATTTGGTACAATTAATATTATTTCTGAAAAGGTAATATAAACAAATATAATTTGAGGGAGCAAGTTTTTAACTCAAACATTCAAAGGGTTACATTGGGTATAGTTCTTTTATGTATCACTTCATCGGTGATAAGGATGGGAATTAGATTACTGTTCGAAAGATCATTGCTGCGAAAGTTCAGCAAGTTCTTACCAATACAGTGATCTAATCCCCATCTGTAGATCTCCATGAATTTTGGGAGTGATCACTCCATACTACACACCATCCTAGTGTGAGCAATTATTTCATATCGACAACACCCTCACCAATTGTATTGTTTTAGGCATTAGTAAATATTGTATTTGATATTTGTTCTGAATTAACTGTGCTTTCTTATACGCTAGGACACCAAGAAACTGGATCAAACATATTGTGACCCATCGCAGAGGTTAGTTGCTGATTGTGTCCTTACAGATGTGGATACAGCTGTTGTTTCAGATCGTAAGGGCAGTATTGCTGTCTTGTCTTGTTCAGATCGTCTTGAAGGTATGTCCTATGTGAAACAATGACTCTTTATAGTGTATGGTTTTATGTATATATATTTCTTTATTTATTCTTCAAGTTTTGTAGAGGCCACTTTTGTGCTTCAAGTTCTCTTGATAGCTGTTGCCGTAGTTGGCTAAAGGCTATGACCACAATGAGATAGACTCATTGTGCTAAGGAAGAAAATAATTTTGTCTTTAGGAATTTATTTATTTATTGCGAGTTAACCTGATTATTGCAGTGGGTCCTAAAAAAAAGTCTATTGAAATTAAATTGCATAGCAGTCTATATGATTAGTGAGCTAAAAGTACTATTAATCAGATGGTGTAATCAGATGTTATGTATTTAGTAATGTATGCTTTTTTGGAACATAATGTAGTTAGGCCAAGCATCTCTTATATTTAATTAATTGACACAACTACTTTAAAAATGCAGTTTTATTAAATTATGATTAATCATATAAAAAAAAAAAAAACTTAAAGTTTTATTCTATCCTTATAGCAAGAACATATATTTTGTGGACGAAATTCTATTCTATGAAAAATTTTGGATTTTGAATTTTATGTATACAGCTTTGATGTTATCATACAAATATGATATATGCTTTGACCTTGTATGCATAGCTGTTGTAATCATATTCAACGAATCATAAAGCCTCTGGTTTTTTAGTTATTCCCTGCTTAAATGGACTTGTTTTATGCCTATTGCTTTTTTCCCTCTAGTTTTTTTTTCCTTTCATTATAGACAATTTCAGCATTAAAAATTTTAATATTCTTATTGATATATATACCAAGGTCAAGATATTTTAGTAACAAAAAGAAAAAGAGAAATAATATTGGAAGTGGTGGGCAAAGGGAGAGAATGTGGAAAACTGGAACTAGCAGCTACCTTCAAGACAGTAAAATTGCTCAAAAAAGGCACGTAAACCTTGGAAAAAGACAAAGTAGAAAGCATGAAGCATTCAAGAAGTAAAAAACAAAGGAGTTAGTTCCTAGAATAATACAATGTGAGGGTAAGTACTCTTTTCAGGATAAGTATCGAGATCTTTTAGTTACAGTAGATACTAATTTTTTTCAAGGTTGGATGGGAGGGCATTGTTGCTTGGTATCACCTGGAGCTGGAACCAGTGGTTACTAGATATTGTTGTGTGATGTTAACATAGCTGTGTAGCCTATCAGCCTTTGCCAAATGGAGATTAACCCCTTGGCCCTAACAATGAATGAGAGAGAGAGAGGAAATAAATACAGAATGTGTGATAATCTAATTTATGAACTTGTATTTCAGATGCTGGTATGCTTATATTTGTGGCTGGGATAACTTACTTTCTCTATTTATTATTCTTTTATGTCTCAGATAATGCAAGTCCTGAACGCAACTTGTCACTGACTTGTGCATACTATATGGGTGAGATTGCCATGAGCATCAGGAAGGTGAGTTGTTGCACCTCATGATTATCAGTGACATTTATGAGATCCTGCTAGTGAATTAAAGATCAAGTAAAGATGATTAGCCTTGGTGGAACTATCAACATTATTCTCTTTAGTATCATCAATGTAACTGTAAAGGATGATACAAATTCCAGGCTCTACCTAAAACACTGCTGTTTTCACAGGAAATATGTGAATTAAATTGGTTTTTCACTGGCCTAAGTAGAGAAGTCTTGCATGGAAACTTAGGGCTTATAGGAAGAAATAACTAGGATGGTGTATATGTGGTGAACAAGAGTTACTATAATGAAAACCTAGTATTGCAATTCAAGATTGATGGTAGAGATATTGCTGTTTTCAGCTGCATATAACCCTAATACTTGGCAATTCGTGTATTCATGTCATATTTGTATATTTTGTCGTGTTATAATCGTGTTTAAGGTTTTTTATATTTATATCAATTTTGATAAGTTTATAATTTGTATTATATAGATTTTTAGAATGTAATTGTGTCGGGTCATGTTGTGTTTTCTTGATCTTATACATGTCATATTCGTGTAATCGTGTTAAATATTGCCAGGTTGCATGCGGCAATTAATATAGAATTCATGGGACCCCTTTATGTCCTGAGGAGCTAGAGTCAAGTTTTTCCAATGTGGAGTTCTTGGAAATTATCCCGAGTATTATGCAATATTAAGTCCAATCATGGAACTTGGATTATTTGAATTGTTCTGAACTCAAATATATGCTAGAATCTGTTGTTTTGACTAGTTAGCCACTGTATTTAATAATATTTTTCTTGGTATAGAATCACGTGTTATGTGTTGTGATTTTGAAATAATCTTGCTTCCGTGTTGTGGAAGTTTGCTTTCAGTTGATTTAGGAAAAGGTAGACATTGTCTTTAATAATTAGTTGCTATTATGCTTTGCCAGTTTAATGTACTTCTATGATTATTTCTTCGATTTTCTGGAGCATTCATCAGTAGGGAAAAAATTTGAGTAGCTTTTTTGTTGTAGCAGATTTTATCTGGTAAATGAAAATAATACGCCTAAAATGAGAGCTTTTAGTTGCTACATTTTCTTCTCAGATAGATTATGTTCTTGCTTTGTGGCATTCCCCTCTTTGATAAGTGAGA
>JBBYHK010000023.1:10875604-10899391 GCA_038382065.1 Adansonia grandidieri | reverse complement strand
AAGCTCAAACTAATGGCCCTCTCAAACAGAGCACGAATCACATCTTCATCTCCGAGTCGAATCTCCTGTCAAGTTTGATTGATAATGTAACAAATGCACACATAAATAATAACAGTAATATAACACAAAATCAACTACTAAAACGGCCTCACTTGATCAAGATAAATGCTCCACAGATCGGTTCTCTTTGGATACTCCCGTAAAATTCCCTCGAACATAGATCTTCCTCTATCAGGAACCCCAGTTTTGAACTCAAGTATGGCTGCCTGAGAAATAAACTTGATGTGCTTATGGCGTGGAAGGCATAGTAAAGCACGGTTTACAACAGGTTGAACCCCATCCTGTTGTTGCATCAACAGCATCTGCACCCGCCTCAACCAAACCTGAAATTTCTTACTACGTTAAAACACAATTTTTTATCAAATCTCTGAAAAGAAAATTTGATAAAGGAATTCATTAAACACCTTGCATGAGTGCTTAAACTTCTTGGACATTTTGTCAAGTAGCTCCTCAGCCAATTTATGTTGCTCTGTCCTCTCATACATGCCCAAAAGCGCAAAATGTACCTTCTTTGGATCACAATACTGCAATGCCCTTTGAAATACTTTTTGCACGGCTTCCTGAAATAACATGTCAATTGAAGTTTATATGTACTAATCTCGGAACAAACACCCATACCCGATTGAAAGATGCATTGCAAATTCAATGTTACCTCTGGAGGATTCCCATATTGATTCTCTAAATTAAAGTAAGCCACCCAGATATTCAGCTTTTCATTTTCTTCTCGAACATTTATGGTTCTCAAAGCCCTTAAAGGAAAAGAACAATATTGAAGATAAAGTTTACATAACAAACAATTAGAAAATAACATTGTCCTACAGTGGGTATGCATCTCTAATTTGGGAATGCCTCTCTTATAAATTCAATATATTCTGTTATTCAACTAGTTTATTAAATAGCAATGTTGCAAACCCAGTAAAAAAAAAAAGATGAAGAAAAAAGCTTAATATAAGTTGAGAAACTGATAAGCAGTAAAATCTCTAAAATGAGCCCCAGAAAATGATGAAATAAATGAAAGTCACATGCAAAGAAAGATAAGCGGGAAAAGCAATCTAAAACCTGAAATTATGAATGTTTACAAATGGGAAAATAAGGCTTCAGGATACAAAGAAATGTATTGGAAATATGACTTTCAGTCAGACCACAATTAACCATAAGTCCATAACCAATACCCTAGACTACAACCATTTTGACCAAGAAGAAAGATGCCACATCATCCAGGCAAACAAACCCATAGCTATTAAGTCTAAAGAATTAGGCTGACAAGCTACCAACTAGCCAAATAAACCAGTAGAGATAATAGGTCAATGTTGCCTTTTGTCCCCCATTTCTAAATTTTCAAATGAACATGTTAATGTGGATAATCCAATTTAAACCAAGTGGTTTTAGGAATTTGTTTAGTTGTCTTAAAAATCTAGAAATCCTACATCAGATTTACGAAGAAAAAGAAGCTTGGCATGAAAAAGAAAATTTTCATATTGCTTATATCAGCATCTCACTTTCCTACATATACGAAACAACGATGTTTTTGTTAAAATTATACCTTTCAGCAATAGCACGGGCTTTCTCGATATCAGCTGAATTAAGCATGAAAGCCACATATTTAATCCAGACAAAACTGCTATTAGGAGAGCTCCTAACAAGTTTCTCAAATTCATCAGCAGTTCTTGGTACATCCTTCTCCAATTGCCTTTCTTCAGCAGCTCTAATTTCTCGCTCCCTGCAAAGGATATTTTTCAAGAGTAGAACAGAAAGTTAAAAGTCAGGACAACTACCCTTAGACTGCCAGAACTAAAAATGAATAAGGGATATAAATGACCTCTCTTCCTTTGCTTTCTTTTTTGCCCGTCTCTTGTTCTTCTCATAAATGATGACTGCCTCATTACTATTTGCTTGATTTTGACTAATTTGAGCACCCATATCAGAGTGCTCAATGTCATCAAGAGTGACCTCAAGTGGAGGAATTGAAGCTCTTGATTCTGCTTGAGCAAGAAAAGAGCTTGGTCCACTTTCATTATCCTTCCCAAGAGTGCTATCTGTCAACAATATTGATCTTGCCTCATCCATGACACCAGTCTCTTCAATGTCTTCATCGGAATCTTCTTTTGTGGGTATTTGGATGTCAGTATCATCAGTAAAATATGAATTTTTCATAACAAGGGAAATCCGATGTCTTTCCTCATCCAACTGACAAAAAGGTTTAAAGAAAGGAGAAAATAAGTACCCAAGTTGACACCAACTTTGAATGACGCTATAAGATGATCTAGAACCAATTATATGATAAATATTTAAACTTAGCCAGCACTATCTAATTTTATAATTTAACAAACCATAACATTATAGAATATTTCTAAGGAATGGTCTGCAGTCACTGTCGCCATTATAGTAAAAGTTCCTCTCACACTACACTATTAAAGGGGCACTGTAGTTTTAACAGTGACCTTCCTTTGTTTATTATTTTTCTGTTTTAGTTTCTTTAGTCTTTTTTTTTCTTCCATTACTTATTCGCATAACTTTTTGGCACAATAATTTTCCACTTTATTGGTGTACACCCTTTTCATATGTTAAATTATTAAGCGAAAATAATCAATTATAATGTTAGATTTATAAAGTCAACCAAACTAATATGCAAGTATTAATTAGTTCATTTGATGATTTATGCCAATGAGTACTCAAAATTTTTTGACTCTAATACTATCAATTGTCACGTGAATATACGAAGACCAAAATAAATTCTTAAAAATGATATTTGATTTCATTGATTATGTGATTGAATACTAGAATAAACATATTTATTAGTAACCTATGAATTTAACCATGCTAACATTAAATTTTCTTTTATTTAGAAAAATGTTCAAATTTCAAAAATTTTATATATATATATATATATATGTGGGTACATAAAGCTTGTAAACCTAATACTATTTCCTAAAGTTTCTCAGAACTGATGCTAACCTTTAAAATCTTTGCTGTAACCTTCTCCCCTGCTGCATATTTAGTTTGGATGTTCTCAATGTGATCATCAGAAAGCTCAGAGACATGGCAAAGTCCAACCTGGCCAGAAAACAAGCATAGACGTAAACAGTTAAACAAAGAGAGATAAGAGAAAGGCAAAGGAGAGACAGATATAAAAAAGTTGACTGGACAAGTCCATAGCCTGATAAAGATATGATGCTTGTCCAAAAAGTGGTTATAAAAGAATTCTATTGATATTTACAAATTTGGCAACAACATTGCACAACTCATTCCTTACCATGTTTGTGTTGTCAAGTGCAATAAACAAACCATATGCCTCCACACGCCTGATCCTGCCTGAAACTATATCTCCAACGTGCAGGCTACTAAAATCATTAATCTCAGATTTTGATGCGCCATTAGTATTTGATTTTTTCAAGGTAACTTCTACTCGCTTTGAGAAAGGCTCAACTGTTAATACTCTGCAGCATTGCCATAATTTATAAGCACCACTATCTTTTGGTCGGTAAAGAATTGAAATAAGAATAGAATAATTACCTGCCAGCTACAAGCTTTCCAATGGGGAATTCCTTTTTCGGGTCATCAATATAGCCATCAGATAAATTTGACAGGAGAATTTTTGCATCTAACTTCCTTGAAAGCAGAATAAAGCATCCTTTTGGGACAACATTTTTTACATAACCCTGTCAATCCAAGAAAGTAACATGAGCTAAAGGGTATAAATTCAAACTCAATTATTCAGCTTGGTATTTAAAACAAATTGGATAAAACAAAAGAAGAACAATTTTAGAACATTTAAATCATTAGTACCAGAAATGGCTACCGCAATGCCTACTACCATTACTACGACAAAAAAAGGGGGGTTTATGATCCTTTGGGAGGAAATGATACAGATTTTTAAACCAGGGAAATCAGTCTTAAAAGACATTGGAGAAATTGAAATTGCAAGATTTTAAAATTCAACCATCTCTATTATAGATACCATCCATCAAAAGGAAAATGATCCTCAGAATAAAAGGGGTTGACCAATGGTGCATACTTGCAATGTCAGACCTCATTGAAATCAATGCTCTAGAGTCAATGTGAAAACAAGAATTACATGACTGTTTTTCTTGTAGAGGTTAGTGATAAGGCATTTCTAAAAAGAAAATATTGGAAATAGAAAACCGTTTGCATTTTTTTGGGAAAAAGTACATAATCAAACCTGTATAGCCATATTGGGATAAAGATCCTCAATTTTTTCTGCACGCTTGATTGTAGAATCCCTGTAGAATATTTTAGTTCTGTAAGTAACCAAAAGATAAAAGTAATGCCAGCAATAACAATGTCAGCAGAAATTTTGAACGAAGCTCTGTATGGCTTATTAATACAACATATGGCTATGCATTCCTCAACAACTCAATCACATATTTCACAGTAAATAAGATTGTTCAAGACTATCAATTAAGAGTGAGACTCTAAATGTATGATTAGTTTTATTGATGCTTGAAAGAAGCCAAGCTCTAGCAAAACAATTGGGAGGAAAAAGAACATTTTTCTTACACCGTAGTATTGCACCACACTAAGGCTTATTATCAGGGTAATCCTAGAATGAAAGCTGAACTAATTCAATCAGAAACTCTTATTAGCTAAAAGAACTACTAGAGACTGCCTACAAAATGGTACAGTAAAATAGCTCTAAACTTGCTGCAGGAAGAAACAACAAAATCATAAATTGGCCATTAATCACTCTATATCATCTAAACGAGAAAAAAAGAAAGTTATCATAGAATTATGCAGTTGAACAACAATCTCCTAACAATTTCTCCTTTTAGAAAAGCAGACAACTGCATGGATTGTAAAGCTACTTGAAATTCTTACTTCTCTCCATTCACACCAATGGTAGGCCATTCAGACTTCCTTTACCAGGTCATACAAATGCCAATATGCAAAATACTATATTTTGTCACAGAATAAATATCCAAACGCTTGAAAGAAACAAACATAATGTACACACATACACACAGAGAGAGAACAAGATACCAGAAAAAAAAAAAAAAATTCTAACATGTCACCATGTATCATACCCAGAAAAAAATGACTTACACATCACTGCCATATTCTGAAGGATTCTTGGGAAGCATGCCATCCAAAGATGAACGTAGTGATAAATCAATGTGAATAGTTCCCTTGACTGAGTGGCTGACTTCTAGGACTTTGCACTTAACAAATTGCCCCTCATAATATCCAGAGAGTGGGTCTGATTCCCATGCATCCTTCAGTTCAGTAAAATGAACCCTACCATAAGTATGAGGACCAATTTGCACCAGCAATCCTCCTACACCAGGAAGTATTTTGGAAATTCTACCACCTAGGATGTCTCCTTCATGTATATGAGCTGTCACACTCTCATCTGAAATGTTATTATCTGATTCACCTCCTGTTTTATCTTCATCATCAACATTTCTAATAGAAGTAGCACCTAGAGGATGTCGCACCAATCGTAACAGCTTTTTGTCCTTGTTAACGTTTAAAATGTGACCAGAAACAGGCTTCCCAACTTTGAAGCGTTCCTGGAATTGCTGAAGTTCATTAGGTTCACATGCACTATCAAGAATAAATAGTTGAGCTTTCACATGACGAGATATGGTTAAACACGCCCATTCACTATCCACTTTGTAGACATAACCAGTAACAAGTTGTCCTGTTGAAAAATCAAACTCCTCCAATGTAAACCCAACACCTATTTCACCAGTACCTGGATAAGGATCAAAATTTAGACTGCTTCAGTAAGACCCAACAACCACCATGAAGCATACAGATTTATGAGTAAAATTTTTGGTATGGATATCTCGTAAGAGCCCCGGTGACTAGAAATTACTGAAGCAATGCTAGCAATCTTGACAGTTTCAATGACAATATGACATGAAAATTTTTGATAAACAAGTAATGAAAGCAATTAATGTTTTGCTACATTTGCTTTATTTATATCAGTCAAGCTCAAATCTTATTCTATTCAGCTCAAAAGTTGGCAAACAAAGCTCAGTTAACAATTAACTATCAATAAATATGTTATTGCATGATTAATAGCAAAAGTATAACTAAACTAATCTGCCTTGCAGTTATTATTTTAATTAATAACAAAATAAAATGTATTATAAATTTTTATTATTACTTTATTATAATTATTGTGGCTTGAATTTGAGTTCACCACACACAAATAGTTTGATACTGTAAAATAAATTAAGCAGAGCCAAAGAAAAGCTAGGACTTCCATGTTGACACAAGCTTGACTTTGCTAAAGTTCAACGTGGCCTGGACTGAAATAGTCTATTTCCTTGTTTGAGAGGCCATCAAAATTGTCTAGTTTAAGTTTTCATACTTATGTGCAGAAAACCAGCTAAGAGAAAGTGATATAAAAAAATCTTTAGTGAGCAACAAATGTTTGGAAGCATCCAATAAGTAGCTGACGGCAACAACTAAACCTTATAACCATGATATTAAATAGATTGGCATTTGAACAAAAGAGCAGGCATATTCATCATGGCTAGGGAAAAAATAAAATCAGTAACTCTTTCCAGCTCATAAGGAGGCGATGGAAGAAAAATGAACAAGCTGTGTACTAGATTTGAAAGGATAAAAATGATGGCAGGATTAATTCTTCAATGCTGTTCTCTAACATAATAGGAACTAATGTAGGCAAGAGAAAGAAAATGTGGCAACTGGAACTAATCAGGATGATGCCATTGAAAGAAGATGAATCAAGATATATTTTCATGCGAACCAATTAATAAGACTGCAGCTGCAAAAGTAACATATTCCGGGTGTCCATAAAACCAAAAGAAAAATAAAAAGAACAAACTGCAAAGACTTGCTAAGCTTAGAAAAGGAAAGAATTGGTAGAAAACAGTTCAACAGAATTGACATGCCGACAAGGCAAAATAACTAAGAACAGGGGATTCTGTAGCCAGCTCAACCATTCAAATAAAATTTAGAAAAGTATCATACAGCTTCTGAAGTAACAAATTAAAGAGGTTACCAAGAGGGTACAGGAGCAGACTAGACCAACTGAAGTTTCCAAGAAATTGTCTTACCAGCAAGCATTGTGGGTTTAATTGACAAATCCCATAGGTGTCCCTTCTGATTAACCTTTCCCACAATCCTTGCGGTGATTGTCTGCCCTACTTTGAAAATCCCAAAAGGATCTTCAAGAACATTATCATCATTTACCTGTCATTGAGATAAGTTAATATCAAACATACCTTATATTAGTATGAAAAACAAAATAAAAACATGCATTGAAGGTTATTACATAAAACGTAGTAACTAATAAATATTGAAACATATATATTCACCTCAGTTATATGAACCCGTCCACGGAAACCAATTCCAAATTTCAATCTTAACTCAAAGGGCATTATTTCAGTAACCTGTGAAGCACATATGAGTATTCATTGTCAGGATCTAAATTCTAAATAAGCATTTTGAAACAAGTAGCCATGACAAGCCAGAGAAAAATAAAGTTCTAAAAGATTCAACAAACAAATTTTATAAATTTTAAACAACCAAAAAAAAAGGGAAATGAAATAACTTTAGTTGTTTACCTCTGCTGGAACCAACGATCCCACATTATAACTAGACTTCTTTTTGGCCCTTTTCGAACTGGATGTCTCAGTGACCTCACTAATAGAATTAAGGAGCAAAAGTAACCTCCCTGACGTTGCAGGACTTGGAAGAGCCATAACGGAGGCAATAACCCTGTATCAATCATCTTGAGTCTATTTAAGGTTGCTAGGCATTTGTAATGCATCCATAATTAGCATTCAAGAAAACTACCGGACTTGAAGAGAAACCGAACAAAAATGAAAATGTCATGTAAGGCAAAAATACAAGCTGCTAATGAAGCAATTAAAAGACGGAGGATATTAAATCAAAAAAAAAATTGTAAAGATCATGCAACCAATTTACATACCAATAAGGAAAATTAGAGCAAAAAAAAGATCAGTCAATTAAATCAATCTCACCTCTGCCCATTCACAAATTGTTTCTGAGGAAGCTTCTGTGTATTGTAATCTGCTATTGCCGCGTACCCTATCGCATAGTTACACTCAGGAATTGCAAGAACCTAATATAACATTAAAATCGTTTCAGAAATGAATGAGAAAATTGCAGCGAACTAACAACAATTGAACAGCATTGACTACTTACCAAGTAATGTTCTTTCACAATCTCCACAACAGCATTCACCGTCTGGTGCAGCTCCAAGTCCTTGGAAGCTTCTCTTTTGCGCTTCTGGGATCAAGAAAGTTCAAGTTAGGCTCAAAACAAAATCAGACATAAAAACTTCTGTAAAGGGAGAAGGTCAATGTGTCAAATATATAAGCCAGAGAGAAACACTAATTACAAAGTTCTTTCATCTGATAGAAACTCGTCAGGGCTGCAGAGAAATAGAGTAGGAAATAGGGCTTAACCTTCCTGTGTGTTTGGCCTTTAGAACTTCCTTTTTGAGATTTCTCAACAAATTCAGGTTTTAAGGATAAATCAACAAGGCATTCTGCCTTGGCAACATCAAGAACTGCAGCTTGAACAACAGATCCTGTTTCCAAAGTAAGTCCACCTACTGAAAATATTGCAACACACTGGATGTCACTGCTGCAAGAAAAATAACAAATCATAAAGATAACAAAAATTGAAGAGAAAATACATACATTGATAGCGTGTGATAAAGCCTAAAATGTCGCTATATTTGTCAAAGCTGACAACTACTCCAATATCCTTTGCCTCTCCAATTTTTCCCTCAATGACACTGCCAATGTTAAATCCTTCAACCCACTTCAATTCAGATCCATCAGAGTCCAATGATTGCAGCTTAGCAATCTAAATTCAACAAAGACATGCAAAGTTTATAGTCAAAGTATAGCAGAATCCAGTAACAAATATCTACCTCTCAATAACTAATAACTAAAGATGAAAAGATCAATGCTAATACCAGAAAGTTAAAAGGTACTGCTGCCTTTTCGGTCAATAAGTTAATTAATAAATATACATCTAAATGAACCCTGAACAAACAATAGCAAATCATTTTAAGAAGTCCCATTTTACAGAAATCTAGCCACCTAAAGAACATAAATGAGCATTATTAGAACACAAAGAAAGCTTGCCCCTTTATACAATTTAAAAATTTTAAATAATACCATGAAAATATAGTTATACTTGGCAAAATTACAACTAGAAATATGAAAGATGTGATAAGTGATTTTCAGTATACTTTTCCGATATTTCAATTTGATTATAAGAAAGCAGTGTAAATTACTTAACCCCAGGCGCAATAAACCAAACTTCAGACCCACAAAGGTATTTCATAAAGCATGCGTTGAAATTATTAGGTAGTCATAAATAGAAATAAGTATTGTTGAATATGAATCACAAAAAAAATGTTCTTATTATGCCGAAGAATATACCTTCTCGTCTAAGATAAAGTAGTCTTGAATAAAGGACGCATCCATTGAAGAACAAGATGATTGCTTCAAAGAAAGTGTTATTCTTGCTGTTTCACTATTTACCTGAAAGAAGAAAGGATTGGAGTGTGGAAAAAAAAAAAAGGTTATTAAATACTTCAAATATCTGAAGTAAATTAAAGAATTCAGTTTCAAGTAGTTCACTGACATCGAGTATATTACTGCGAACAGATTGACCAATGTAAAAGGCCTCTGAGAGATCAGCTTTATGGTCATCCATTGCCTTCAAAATATGTACAAGGAGCAAACGAGGTCAGTTGATATGTACATGTGTATACTTGCTGAAACAGATATAATAGAAACTAAAAGAAATCATTTACCTTGCTTCGAGGTGAGAAACCAGTCAAATGTCCAAGAAAGCGGACAAAGCAGCCAGTTTCAATTAAATTACAAACATAACCCTGGTTCACAAAAATGAATAAATATATTTCAAAACAGTTAATCAGACTGCAGTATAGTATAACTGATGATAGCACTAAAAAAATTAAAAAAAAAAAAAGACCATCTGCAAACAAAAAACAAGTCCCTGGTAAAGAACTTACATGGACCACTGTGTTAGGTTGGATCTGACTGATATCAGAAGGCAGCTGCTCAGCCGAATTTATGAGAGAGTATTTTGCAGAGAGTAAAATGTTATTGCCCTCGATATCTACAAAAACATGAGAAAATTCAAGAACCAGAAACTGGAAAAAGAAATACAAAAGGAAAAGAAAAGCACCAGTAATCAACAAATCAGCATCACAAGAAGAGAGAAGCAAAGTATTAAAGAACTTAAAATCTTTCTTTCTTGAAGATGGGGGTTGAGAAAGAAAGTAGAGAAGCTAAAAAGGTCCATGAAGTATCAAAAATGCACACAGGAGGAAAAAAAAACACATAAATGAAGGACACAAACTTAGAAGCACGATAGAAAGAAAAAAGCATGGCAAGCTAAAGAAATCCATTTTTTACAGCTACAGTCTCCCTTCTTGAAAATCCATGTTTTTCCTTTGTGCAAAACCCATTTTACCTATTTAAGCATGTTTTTCCTATGTGTCATCCATTTTCCATAGACGTCCCTATTATTGAAGTAAAATTATTTATTAGTCAACGGGAACTACCTTAAATATAAAATCCTGTCATTTCAGATGTAAAATGAGATCATTAAAAATTGGAGGGAGGGAGGGGGAAATCAAATCAAACATCAACAAACAAGATTACCTAGAACCAGCAGTTGATCAAACTTGTACCCAGGCTTCAGGGTTGACTTCAACAACGCAGCATGATCTGCAAAACCAGAAAGAATCTGAGAAGAAGCCAATACAAGATAACAGAAAAGGAAAATTTAATAAAGGCAAAGAAAAGCATACCATGATGATCTGCCAAATGTTCATTAGAAATTGTACCCTTCAAGTGAGCTTTCGAGTTAACATGTATAACTACTGCAGAGGGAGTTAACCCGTCAACGACTCCCGAAACAACACTACCCAACTTGACCATATCATCCTCGGAAATCCTGCCATTCAAATTTTCAAGCAAAAGTAGAATGATATCACCATAAAACCTTGCAGAGGAAAATAACACTTTCATTTACGTAGGAAATTGCTAACGAGGTTCCTCCAGCCTTAAGATGGCTCAGCTATTTACCAGTCAAGATTTCAGTGACAAACAAGCGAGAGCGACAGGGAAGGTATGTGTTTACCAGTAAGTTTGCTAACTGAAAAGATAGATATTCATATAAACCCAATATAACAGATACTCATTGAAACAAACCTCACAGGCTTCATCTGGAAACTAAGATTGATACGCTTTGAAGTAGGTGTAGAGCCAGTTACTCTGCATTTAACAACTTGTCCCACATGATACATTGAACTTGGATCCTGTCCTGGTCCTAAGCCAAGTTCAGATCTGATTTTATAACAATAAATAATCAATTATCAATAAAGATTATCTGGGAAAAAAGGATAAGAATTACGCAACTTGTCAAGAAAATCATGGATAAATAGCAAGGAAATGTCAGGGAGGGGGTTGTTAGAAAGTGCATTAAGCAAGGGAATAAACTGTGATTTCAGATTCTAAGAAAAGGCACTCCACAGTACTCCCCCAATGAAAAAGTTTAAAGCACTGTTCAGCACCCAGTTTTCGGCAATTTGCATTCTTTCATATTAGATCTATTACAAATTTAATTTTGAGCACAATAAATAAAAAGCAAAGGAGCAAAAGGATAAGAAAAGTGGGATCAAGAAGGTAGATAAAATCCCTTACACATGTAAGGTTCCAACAAATGATAGACACATGAGCCCAGCAAGTAGAGATAAGATCATTACTCTAACATTTTTAATTTCAAGAGGGGGCAGGGGGGGGGTTTTAATTATCGATGCCATCAATTTCATTCATAACCTGGAGTTATCACTTCAGAAATTGCCTTGCATCCTTCAGTAATTATTTTAAGACTCATTACCTCAAGATGTTGCTTAACTTCCAAACATTCATCAATAGATGAAAAATAATTAGCAAACCACATATACATGAAATATCATCAAGAAATGCAAAAGTAAACATTTAATGTCAACAAACTGCATTGTAATCAAGCCCAAGAGATAGTGACGATGAAAGTAAAAAAAGAATAGAAAATACTAAGTGAAAAAACAACAGATCATAGGAACTCTAATCTTGATCGTTAGAGAACTAACCTGGGTGCAAATCCTTGGACTCCATTGTAAAACCTGGCAAAGCATCCATGCTTTTCAATTTTAGTTATCCATCCATGAGTTATTAGTCCCTCAGTTGCATCAGCATAAGAACTAATAATACCAAGCTTTGATTTCACCTGCAAAAGCATCCATTAGAAGAGTATCATTCAGAATTAATAGAATATTAATGAACAAGGATTGCTAAAACTAGACGTTTCATGAAATATGACTCACGAACATACAAATTTGTTTTTTACAGAAAAAGAAAAATTAAGAGCTATCGTCACTAAAAAGAAAGAGAAAGAGCTAATACTAATATTGCTATTTAAAGTCCAAGTTAAAGTGATAAGATCCTATTAGAGACACAGGCACAGGTAACAGTGAGAAAGTAAAAATATTCAAAATGCTAAAACTTCAAGAGAACAGGTAGACCTATCCTCCATGGACAATCTAACATGGCCTGAAAACCAGGAAAAACTCAAAAGTAATCAAAAAAGGCGCAACACAAGGGCTCTTGAAGATTAACACCGACAGACATTCCCGACGTGCGCAGTCTAAATCCCAAATAGAGTCCATCTTGATGGAAAATATAGTTGCAGCTATTATTGTTCTTAACAGTAACTAAGCATTCGAAATGGATCCACCATAAAACCGGCAGTTCAGAAGGAGCAGATGAGAAAAATATGGTTCTACGTAAATTCCACCTAAAACCAGCAATAAAATGTCAATTATAATTATAAAAATTCCCCATCCAGAGGAATGTCACAAGAGCTAGAACCATTCATCAAGGCTGTTTTGCCCAGCAATAGCCTCTAAGTTATAGAAATCTGATTAGCTCCAGATAAACCATATAGGTATCTTATCTAAATTTACAAAAGGAGCTGAACAAATGAGAAATTCAAGTGGCACTAATATAAGCAAAACAGGAACATACTAGAGTTTTCTTGTAAGTAACAGTTATTCTCTTAGACTTGCAACCGAGCACCCGGAAAACTAATTCAGCTCCAACCTGCAAAGCCAAACATGGCAATGAAAAACAATGCTTTGAGATTCAGCAGTTTCAACTCAAAACAATAAAAACAAAATAGACCATTACAGAAAATGACCTTAAACTTCTTTCCAGGTTTTGCAATTTCAAACTCAGACATATGCCTTGTAGGACATAGTGCCTTCACACCACCAGGAAATTGCACAATTGCACCGAAGCTGTCAACTGCAATAGCTTTAGCTTTTATCACCATCCCAGGCTTCACATCTGAGTGAGTGAATACTGGCCCTTCAAATGCACTGGCCTGCTCGCAGATACAGAAGGGCAAAACAATAAGTATGATGCTATATCTACTGACAAATCAATAAGAGATAGCACCTCAACTGGAGCAGAAATTTTCCTGTTGCCAACAAATGTACACTCAAAAGTTATTGTCAAGCAAAAAGCAACCTTTAAGATACCAGTGGCAAGCCCTTCCAAGTGCCTGAATCCAAGAATCCGAACACGAACTTGAGTACCTTCCTTAAACTTCTTTTCTAGCTTGCGGACTTCCTCTTCAGACACATCAGATACCTGAAATCAATGCTGAATTACCAACTAGGATACAAATGTAAATATATCAATGAAAAACACAACGGAAGCAGAAACAAAGCACACATTCACATAGGCTGGAGTAGACACTGGTTGGGAAGGGATATCAAGCAGAAGACCGAACCCTCTGTCAACCCTGACCACTTTTGACTGATCAAAAATATCTCCAATGTTAACATGCTGCATATACACCCAAATACATTAGTACAGAACAGGCATGAAAGGTTACTAGTACAATTAAAATGAGACATAACCGAAAAGAAATGAGATTTATTCTAAGAAGAAAATTCAATGACCATAATTACACAATAAATATATGAAATGTATGTAAGTTACCAAATAGTATGCCGATCTTGTAGGGTGACAAATGATAAAAGACACTTCTGGTGCAGTCTCAAAGCCAGTAACACTAAATTTAAATGATAAATGAATTTGTGTGCTTCAAAACTGAACAAGTAATAGGCAGCAAATCAAGCTGGATAACCACAATTTCGTTATACCAAAGGATTAAAAAATGCATTTGGTTCAGAAAACAGCTTTTCATGAAAAGTGTGACAGCTTATACAGAGTAGACATTATAAGATAACCTTTTTGTTATGACAACAAACTTCACATTCTCAGAATCAATAATAGGATAAACATGAAATATCATATATCCTTAGTTATCATACCGAAGGGGGAGCTTTGTTATGAACAAGATGAGGATTCAGGGTCAAGCCAACTGCTCTAGTTGAGGGATCAATAAATAATATCCGAGCATTAACCTGAACAAAATAAAAGATATGAGCATAAGTTTAAGAATGATGATTTTGAAATTTCCAGGAAATAACATAACATCAAACAAAGAATGGCGTGCTCAAAAATGTAACCAGCATAATATGCCTTAGATGTCTGATAATGTAATTTAGCAAAAACAATCCAGGAAATAATCAATAAAAGAAAAAGTGCCATGTCAGTAAACCAGAATTTTTCAAGATTAGTACCCAATATGCAACCCAAAATGAGGAATTCCAAAAACACAAATTTAAAACAAGGTTATATTATGCACTAAATTGCAGTGAAATAGTTAAGTCGACCAATGGCAATGTTCATATGAAATTCTCAATTGTCATCTAACCTGCATTTCATTCTACACTGTTCTACAAAATTAGGTTTAAGAATCGATGTACAATGAATCATGAAAACTGATCTGTTATTATCTTATCATACCATAATACTGAACTAAGTTATATTGTTTCATTTGAGATGACAAAGTTAAAAATACATGATCTATATAACAAAGTAAAACATCATTTATTAACTTTAGAAAGATGTTTGGAATTGATTCAATGACACCAAATGAAAATTAATCACAATAATCAGAAAAGAGAATTGTGTTAATATCAACAAAAGTTAGCAAGCAAAATAGAAATACCTTCTTATTTTGATTGTAATCATCCTTCCAGTTCTTAGTTGGGAATTTATTTTGTAAATGAAACATATCAACCTGTATAAATTAAACAAGTAGGAATATATTAGAGTCTGTAGCCCAGTACAAAACAAACTTAATTCCCAATTCAATCAACATCCTAGAGTTAGTTTTCTGATGAGAATCAGTAAACTTACAGTTCCAGTAAAGTATGTAAGGAATGATAACATGATCCCGTTCTCAAGGATAGACCGCACTGAAGCATTAACCAACATACCAGGAATAAGAAGATCAATTGAAATGCCCTTAAGATCCTTGGTCTGCATAAGAACACAACCGAAAGAAGGAAGTTCAGCCGGGGGTTAAACAAAAGAAAAGCCACCCAGAGGCCCTAGACCATAAAACCAATGGCATAAGAGAACCGTACTACACATTTAGACACCGTATCTGGGTCAGAACTCAAATAAACAACTTTGCGAATTTTATCAATGCGCCTAATAACCCCCTGTAAAAATTGTCCAGTCCTTATTTCAACGTCCTTGCTTTCTGGGGAAAAAAAAAAAAAAGACAACGAAAACAGGAAAGAAATTACAAAAACATTAAAGAGTTCCCCAAAACGAATGTATGAATATCATCTTTATATGTGCTTATGACAAGTGCAGAGTAAAGGGGTTATAAGATAACTTAATCTACTAAAAAGTAGAACTTGGCATGAAAATGGTTCAGTAAGAACCATATAGCACTACTCTTAAACATGCCAAAATGCTTCAAAAACGAAAAAAAATTTACCAAAAACGAAGAAATTAACCAAAACAAATATATGCATATAACACTGATATGTTCAGAGTGACCTTGTAAATGGGTTATAACTTATAACATAAGTGATCTACTGAAGAATAGAAGTTGGCATGAAAATAATTCAATAAAAAAACATAGAGCACCACTCCCAAGCATGCCAAAAAGTTTCAGAAACATGAAAAAATTCAGTGGTTCCAACTTATATCCCAGGAAACTCCCAATACCAACTCTAAGACTTTTGTTTCTGTATATTTTAAGTAAACTACTTGCATAACACAAGGGCGATTATAAGTTCTTGAAACCCAAATAAATTTTTTTGGTTACATAAACCCAGGAAACTTGCATGAACTAGCATATCAGGATTCTTCAGTATAGCTATGCTTTCTTATTGTGGATCAAAAAGCAAGACAGCTTTTGCAATGGCAGACCCACCTTGAATGGAACATTAACTCCTTGCCATCCCACATACGAGAAAGATGTACTCAAAAGACAAAATCAAAACCAAAACCAAAATGAAAAATAACTTTGCTGATTGCAAACAACTAGCATGCATAGCTTTTCTTAAATTTTCATGATTGGCAATGATCTAAAGTGGTCATAATCTGGAATAAATATCTCAACTACGATGTGTTCCCTCACATTCTTACAGTCTCTTCCAAGATTTAAAACAAAGTTTCAAATTCCTAACTTCATTAGTTTCAGAAAATGAGCATATATAAGAAATTTGATAAAAAAAAAAAAAGAACAAAAATTTTACTTTGGTCAATAATAATACGGGGAAAAAGATGATTGGTGAATAAGAAATAACAAGAATAGAAGAAATTGCCAAAAATGTACCAGCGTGGCCGTCTTTCGGTAAAAATCCCATGAATGAAGACAATCCAAAATGAAGAATGTAACCATGATCTTCAATGCTTTTTACATATCCAGTGAGAACCTGTGATCATACATTGTCAAGGGAAAAGTCACTAGATCTACAGCATATACCAAATCAACATCATCATCAAGCGGGTATTATAAAATGACACAGTGAAACAAACATCTAGCTGGAAAAATCAGCAATTTAAAGGGTAACAAAATAAAAGGCAGAGTAACTGAACTAAGGGAGTCTAAGTGGGAAACTAGGACATGACATGGCAGATACGTCATCATACATCAGATAAAAACAATAATTAGGAAAAGACCTAGCCGAAAACCTGCACCTAAATCAAATAAGATTGAATTATTTTCTTGGAGAAACGGGTGCAGGCTTGCTATCAGGACAACCCAAGACATAATAATGATGGTAAACCATCACCATTTTAAACAAAAGTTTAAACATTATACATGATACATCAGTTCTAAGCAATTTACTCTTGTAGACTGTTGAGAGCAACCTTAAAATAAGGCACAAAACCCCACAAATTTCAACACAACATTATAAAAGTCCTTCATGATCAGTCTGATACACATGTAAATTGCGTATAGTGTTATTTTAGCAAAATATGATAAAAAGCCTTTATGGTCGATTTGATATAAAAAAATGATGCACCAGAAAAAGCACCATTGCATTTATTCCTAAATGATGCCACCAAAAGTACTGCCCAACCTACAAAAATTTCCACCATAAGAGGGAAGTATTGTACCTTATTTCCTTTACTGCATTTTACAACCAAAAGCTCCGACTCAGTATAATTAACACTAAGAATATTAATAATTCAAATAATTAGCATCTAAACCCATCCAATATTTAATAATAAACAAATTTTCAAGAACCTAATATTTCTTCTACGCACTTTTAAAGGTGTTCTAAGAAAACAAATTTTTTGGTTAACCTTTTTTCACTATTCAAGTGGAAGTTAGAATAAGGCAAACCTGCTCGTTATTGATATTTCTTATTGTTGGTTCCACCAAATTCATTATAGAAAAGAAATTTTCATAAGGAAAATGCAATATTAATAAAGAGAATGAAGTAAATTTTTGTTTGATTAACAAAAGAAAAAGCTGCTTTCCTAAATAGAAAAATATAATTTGACAGCTAACCAAATGAATTTAATCATCCTGCATAGAGGAAAATTAATATTTTTTTTTTTTAAAAAAAAACCTTTGTTTCCTCATAGTTAACTGAGAGAGAAAAAATTTAGCAAGAACACATGCAATAATTAAAAGAGAATCAAATAACTTTTGTCTAATTCCTTAAAGTAAAGCTGCTTTTCTACAAGAATTAGCCAACAGCCTACAATAGGGATTTAAGCACCCAGCATATGAGAGGAAGAAATACAAAGATTCCCAAGATTATTCAATTATCTAAAGATGAAATAACATACCATCCCCTCTTGAACAGCATCCAAGGTGAAGCCTTTGTGCAACAAAGAGAGACGCAAGGAAAGCCATACTTTTCTTTTGCCAGTCTCCTTCTTATCATCATCCAACTGCAGCACAATGCAAGAAACCAGCTGTCCGGTGTAGAATAGATTTTTGAGGAAATCCCCTTCATTATTCTGGTCAAGAAAAAGTCCATTCCCTAATAAACTTGATGTGCCACAATTGTGTTCATGACTTGCTAAGAAAAAATAGGAAGATAACTATAACGGAAAAAAAAAAAAAAAAGTAAAGCGACAATAATTATATCCCCACGGAAACAGGTTTATATTCAGGTGTACCTCAACTTCATTACCGAGAACAGAATCAAGTGCATCACCAGCACGAACCAAACCACGTAAGCCACCTGGAAGACTAATTACAAGGTCCTTCTCATTTACTTCAGCAACAACTCCCCAAAGCTTCATTCCCGGAGAAATATTCTATATGCACGCAAAAGAAAAACTAAGTTCATTGATGAAGTTTATAAAATCCTAACAAATATAAACTATTCAAAGCGCAGCTGAATTTTAAAGAAATGCAAGGAAAGAAAACTAGTTAGATTTAAATGATCGTATGCCACCACATTTCCTACTACAGTAACATGACTGAACGTCAAGAAAAATAGAAAATGCTGATGTAAGGGGAAAGGCAATAGGAAGTTTAAAAGAAAAAATGGCACACAAAATTTTTACATTTGACTCAGCTAAACATAAGAATAGAACAACAAAAAGCTCTAGATTAAACTAAACTACTTTATATAATTCTATTCTAATTTATGCAAATCCGGACCTTTAAAAAAGCCAGTGATGAACTCAAAAAATATGTATGACTACCATAAGGAGAACAAATTAAGAAGAATCACTTCAAGCTGACAAAATCGTACATAACTACAAATTTAATAATTCCATGTCCATAGCGGAACCATTTCATAAAAAATCACAGCAGCTTATGGTTTAATGATTTTGATAACAACTTCATAAAAAAGATAAATACAATAAATAAAATAAAATAAAGTTGCTTGCCATAAGGTTTCTTTTGGACTCTATACCTTCAAAGTGATTTTATTCGCATATCTCGGTAACTTGCCAGTAATGCCATCACCAAAAAGTGAACCCAAGTCATCTGCCATGACCTGGCTCTTCTTCTGCAGCTTCTTCCTCTTATTTTTCTTTAATGCTAGCTCCTCTGCCTCGAATTCGGCATCCACGTCGGCTCGAATTTCATCACGTTCATGTTTGCTCAAGGAACTCCCACCGCCTGTCAAACCCCCATTCAGTAACCGTTTCGTTAAACCAAAATAACGGTTATTGTTCAACTTATTTTTTTTTTATTCAATTCAATTACAATCTATCACTTTTTATAGACAACTACTCATCTCCATTCTTCCTGTTTTTGTTATGAACCTAAATTTTCTAGGGAACCAAGCAGAAAGTTGAAGGAGAAGAAAAACCTCGAGGGAAATCGGGGACATCGTCTTCAAGCTGCAAAGCTACAGCCTCAGACTTAACGGCATGGTTCGAATCCTTCTTCGTTTTGAACTGCTTCTTGGACGCTTTATTGAACCTTGGTTTCCCTTCATTGGATTTTTTCTTCTGAAACTTCTTTGAGGACGCTGCCATTCTTTCCTTTTAAAAAAAGAGGAAAATCCGAAACCCTGATTAATAGGAACGGACTTCGATTTTCGAAAATTTTGAGTATTTCTTTGGGAGCTAACTTGAAACGAGCAGGAGACAAAAGGGTTTAGGGAGGTTTAAGACTCAAGAGGCAACCTTTTATTCGGAGAACGGAAGACTGTCGCTAGGGCTCGTAATGTCGGGTCTGGTTTTATGGGCCTATTTGGATCAACACCGAGGATCGGTCCAATTTGTTCTAAGAAGGCTTTTAATTTTGGGGACCTTTTATACGAGAGCCCTTAGGCTTTCAGCTTAGTTCTAGTTTGGATCGAGGTCCCCGGTGGATCCAGCCATGCCAACTTAAAGAATGATGATCCACCGTCGATTTTGTTGCTGGAATACACGTGGACGGTTAAAGGTGAGTTGCAGGAAGCTTCTGGAGGGAGGGTAGGTGAAAATTCTAATGAAACGCGTGATTGACATCCATCCAAAATTCCAAACACTAAAACATTCTCTAAACCAGAGAAGGCTCGGGATTTTCTTTGTTCTTCTCGCGAAACGGTTAAAGTTTCTTGGTTTCTTCTCTCTTTGTTGTTGTTGTATTTTTCGTCAAATTTCTGGTTCGTAAATCTCTCTCTCTTTTTTTTTTTGTTCCATTAAGATTTTTTGTTTCGGTTTTCTAATGGTGTAATTAGATTTTTTTTCTTTTTTTTTCTTTTTTTACAAAATTCTGTAATTGTATCTTTATACGTTCAGTAATTTACTTCTTTTTTTCAAAATTCTGTAATTATATCTTTATACGTTCAGTAATTTTACTTTTTTTTTCTTTTGCATGTATTCTGTAATTTATGTTGCGTATTTAGTCCCGAAACCTGGATTATTTTTGTTTGCTTTGGGGATGATTTTGTGAGTTTTTATCTTTTATTTTAGAGAACAATTATTTTCTTGGCGGAAAAGTTAATTGGGGATTGAGAAACGGAAATTTGAGTTAGCTTCCAAATTTAAGGGGAAACAGTAATATGAATGTTGATTTATTAGGTAAACTAGGCTCCTTTTATTTTTTGAACTTTTTTTCCAGTGTCTATAATGAAAAAGCTGATAATAAAAGCAAGATTTTATTTGATTAAACATGATGAAGTTGTTGAAATGCAATTTTAGTTCAATCATGGTTGTTCCATAGAAAAAATGAAGTCATGCATTTTGATATTATTTTTGGCCATTGAATTTGAGCTGTTAATTCAAACAGTTTTATCGTGGTTGAAGGCAATTTTTCTGACCAATGAATTTGGATGTCTTAGGTTTGTTGCAAATGAGGGGTAGAAGCTACAGTTACAGTCCCTCACCACCAAGGAATTATGGTAGGAGGCATCGCAGCCCTAGCCCTAGGGGTCGCTTTGGAGGTCGTAGTAGAGATCCTCCCACCACTCTTCTTGTTCGCAACCTTCGCCATGACTGCAGGTTTTGCTGTGTCTCCTCTCAATTGGTATTTGATACCGGATATGGTCTTGCTGTATTTGCATTTAGTTTTCATGCGAGGGATTATGGATCACATATATTACAAGTTATATGCAAAGCATTTTGGGGAGACACCTAAACTTTGCAACTTTGTTGCTTACCTATTTAAACATAACAAAGCAGCTTTTGTCCGTTTGTCTTTTGTGAGAAAAAAAGAAAGTGATTGTCATATTACAAGTCAAATGTTAGTCTTATGGAAGTGTTTTCTTAGAGCCAAGAAATTTCTAATTGTGCTTCATGTTCAGGCCAGAAGATCTCCGTGGACCTTTCGGGCAATTTGGTCGCCTCAAGGACGTCTACCTGCCTCGAGATTATCATACTGGGTAAGTATAATACTCATTGAATCATGAAAAATGGTAACCGAGTGTGTGCATGTGTATATATATCTGATAATGTCAACTTGTCTGTCTTCATCCTATCCCACGTGAGTGTTGGGTCATGCGGTTGTTTCTTTGTCATGTTCATTGGTTTATGGGAATTTGGTTGTTTTTATTGAAAGTGTTGAAGACACCAATGAAGTAATAAGAGTACTATGTTGAAGACTCCAATGAAGTATAAGAGTACTTTGTTGAAGACAATTTCAAGTAATGAGTACTGTTCAAGATGACCTTAATTTACATCAGGGTTGGAAGGAGGTTGGTTTTGAATTCATTGTGAAGAATTACAAGTCTTGAAGAATATCAATTCGATTAAAATTTGGCTTCTGCAAGGTTAGCAGTTATTTACTTGACATGTATGAAGCATCAACTTGCTATCATGATCTTCCATGTTATTCTGGAGTCAAGATCATGTTTGTGATTTTGAAAATGAATTAGCATATCTGGCTAATGAAGTATAATTTGTACGTTTTCTGTTTATGCTATGTTTATGTAAGCAACCTTAATATTGATGCAGGGAACCACGTGGCTTTGGATTTGTCCAGTATCTAGATCCTGCTGATGCTGCTGATGCAAAATATCATATGGATGGTTATGTTCTTCTTGGCCGAGAACTTACTGTTGTATTTGCTGAGGAAAACAGAAAGAAGCCTTCAGAAATGAGGGAAAGAGAACGTGCAAGGTAAGCATAGCTTCTTTTATGATGCATGTCCATATTTTACCTGACTATTTTTTTCTCTTAAATTAGCTCCTTTTCTTAGTTGATGCTTTAGTTTTGCAATGTATAAAGGGATTTAGGAAGACAGGAGATTTGTTTTGGATTTAGGAGGACAGTAGACTTTTATTTGTTATGGATTTCTGGTTAAAGAAATTAAAGGTGTTAACTGAACTATGGTAATGTTGATTAAATGTGTTACATTATGTTCATGATATTAATGACAGGGGCCGGGCATATAGGCGCTCCCCGCTTCATTATTCTCGATCACCACAATACGAACGAAGTTACTCCTACAGTCCAGACTATTATTCGCCTCCTAGGAAAAGACGTTACTCAAGGTAAGCTGTTAATATTGTCGTTTTAATCATTTATTCCTTGTGAATGGGCTTTTGAATGTTGCGTTCTGATTTTGTATAGTTCAATTTCGCCCAGAGATAGAAGATACAGAGGGCAGTCATACTCAAGGTCGCCCTATGGCTCAAGGAGTCCAAACCGGAGTTTTAGTAGGAGCAGGAGCCGAAGTCTGGAATATTCTAGGTGACTGATTTGAAGGTGTATGGGTTAGCGTGTATGTGTGTGTTAGGAGATATATCTCTATGCCTGTTGTCTGGATAATTAGTTTAACCTTGCTAAAGCTTTATATGACTGACTAAAGAGTTGATTTAGTTTCTAGTGCTGATTATGGCTTAGTATATTGTTAAACATGCATTCTTGTCAGAAACTTCTATGTTGACTCTGATTTCCGTTCTCTTTTTTTTTTTTTTGGGGAACATTTTCATTTGTTGTTGTTTCTTGCATGGGTAAGTAGATAATTTTTTTGTGGCAGAATTCCTACCTGTATTTGATCTATATGTTACAGAGTTGTTTATTTTTGTTTTTCTTTTTCATAGACTTTGTTGCCACATGCGAGCACTTGTCAGAGATTGTCATATAGGGGTTTAGGACTATGGTACCTGGACCCAGAAGTGTCGGATTTAGGAATATCCGACACCGGTATGTTTAATATTTTTTAAGTTTTTATTTTTTCATATACTTGGAAGGATTATGCTCTCTTGCCTATGTAATATATGTTGGTCTTATGTGTCGTGCACGGATACATAAAAGGAAAATGGAAAGTCTGGGTAAGATAGGTTAAAAGAGACCGGGTGTTAGGGAGTTAAGATTAGGATTAGGAATTTAGGATACTCCCTTTTCATAACATCTATGGATAGGCTTTCTTTCTTTGTTGATATCC
>JBBYHK010000023.1:10817285-10844689 GCA_038382065.1 Adansonia grandidieri | reverse complement strand
TTAATATTAAAAATATTTATTTTTATAGATATCAGTTATATTTATAATTATTTTATAATGTTTCGTTTCATTTTTTATTAATTAGTAATTATTTTTTAATTAATATTATAAAATATTATATTATAATTTATTTATAAATATAATTTTAATATATAAAATTTTTTGGTATATATAATATACATATATATATATATAAAGTATATAATATTAATATATATAATATATTAAAATATATATATAATATTTAAAGAGATAGAATAATAATTTTAAAAAGGAAACAGGTGAAATGAATCAAATATTTACAAAAACTGTTTGCTTTACTGAACATCTATTTAAAAAAAAAAAAAAAAGGCCTCATTTAATACAAATTTCGTAAAGCAAATCGCATTTTACCATTTACTAAAGCCTGCAAGAGCCAACAGCCAGCAGCTCATTGTCAATTTGTCATAAAGGATAGGTTGGTTCATTAAATGGGAACCTTAAAAAGGTTGAGGAAGCAACTTGACGCAAAGCTCCATTGGCAATGTAAAATATCGTATATGGTTTTAGTTTTTATTTGTTTTGAAAGTTCTAACGTTTAAACTTTAACCCGTGTTGTTGTTTTTGCTGACCGTTGTCACTGCCAGCCAAAGTCCAACAAAGCAATGGACCCAAATGAAATCTCCTTTTTTTTTCCTCTTGAAATAGAAAAATGAATTAATTAGCTCAAAGTTGGGTTTTTTGTTTTTTTATTATTTTTTTATCATTTTATGTAGGGATAATTGAGAACAACGAAATTTAGCGAATTTCCTCCGGAGTTTCCTCCCCAAGTCCAAAACTTGCTAATAATTTGAAATATTGTTGTGGTGGTTTTCTTTTCTTCTTTGTTCGTTTGTTTCTTCTTCTGATCCCCAGGTGGGACAAGAAGGGAAAAAGAAAAAAAGAAAGATAAGCAGAGATTGAATGGAGAGTGTAGTGTGGCAAGGGTTGGCTTTATCTGCAATTTTTTCATGGATCGTAATAACTTCGTATTTCAATGTAACCAAAAAGATTAGATCTTTGCTCCAACCTTGGGTGTCTCACCGTGTTGTAACAGGCACTTCTATCATCCTCAAGATCCAGGTTTGGACCAAACCAAAAAAAAAAAAAAAATCAGATTGTCATTTTTATTGTTTAATTTCTTTCTTGGGCTTTTTTAGCCTTTCTGGTAATTCTAATTGTTTTTGGTTTAGTGGGTTTTTATTTTTATTTTTTATTCTTTTGTTAGAAACATCAGCATAAATTCTGGGATGCTCTCTTTTCTGGGCTGTCCTGCGTAGTTTCTGTGCCCTTTTATACTGCGTTTCTTCCTTTGCTTTTCTGGGTATGTTTTATTTTTCGATTTCTCGTTGTGGTTACTTTTTGAAGTTTTGATTTGTAATTTTTCTCATTTGCTATTTCTTTTTATGATGTTTCCAGAGCGGCCATGGAAAATTGGCTAGGCAAATGACCCTGTTGATGGCTTTCTGTGATTACATAGGAAACTGCATAAAGGTTTTAATTTTTTTTTTCTTTTAGTCCTTACATGTAGTTATCACTTGTTTTTGGTAATTTGTTGAATGAAGTCATAACGTTAATATGTTGCTTTGGTTTCTGCTTGATGGTCTTTGTTTTTAGGATGTGGTATCAGCTCCTAGACCCAGTTGCCCGCCTGTTAGAAGGATAACAGCAACGAAAGATGAAGAAGACAATGCAATGGAATACGGGTTGCCTTCTTCTCATACTCTAAATACAGTATGCTTATCAGGGTATGGAAGTTTCCTATTTATATAAACCTTTTGATTTGTTTAGCTGTTCTATCCTGTATAGTTCACATTTTATGAATAATTTGTTCTCGGAGATGACTTCAAGAAAATAGTTATTTAAACACATATATTAAGCTGTGTAGAGAGTGCTTCAAAGACATCTATAAGGTGTGACTGTAACTTGATTATTACCCTTCAATATATTTGTTAAATCACCTAGAAAGTCATATGCCTCAAGAATTTGGGAACATAGTATACATATTGTTGGCAACTTCATAATTCTCATGTGGTGGTAGGATGGGAAAACAAGGTGAAAGCTAAAAGAAAAGCTGTGCTTCTGACGGATGTCAATCCTTTACAATAAATTAAACACTCTTCTATATTTAATTGTCAATTTATCAGTTGGTATGAATTGAAATTATAACTGAACTGCTATGCTTATGCATCCAGATTCCTTGTATACTATGTTCTATCCTACACGCAAAGTGAAGATACTTGTGTGAAACTTGTTGCAGTCGCCCTTGCTTGCTTGCTGGTTGGCCTCATTGGTTTTGGTAGGTTAATTTTCTTCAAAATTTCTTGATGTAACTCTTAGCTTTCCTTACTGCAAATATTCAAATCGAATTTTATTTCATTGGTAGGAAGGATCTACCTTGGCATGCACAGCTTGATTGATATCGTTGGTGGCCTTGCTATTGGGTTGTTGATTCTTGCAATGTGGCTAACAGTCCATGAATACTTGGATGGCTTTATTGTATCTGGACAAAATGGTAAGTAAACCTACAGTCACCGCATTGTACTTTCGTAAGCTCAAAGTGTCTGTCTGAAGAGGTTCAATTGTTATCTATCTAATTAGGTAAATAGGGATCAAAACCACGAATAGTTTTTTTTTTCCCTGGTGGGATAAGAACTCCATTTGATAGAGTGATTTCTGTAGAAAAAGGAGACATCTTGTGCCATAATGGAGGTTAGCTTGTAGTTCTTGTAAAGATGGGAACTTTCAGCGATAGTTAAGTCAGTCTTCTATTTCCCTGCCCTCGGTTCTGTTGATTAGAATGACCAGTGGCTTTTTAACTTACAAAGTATGATTAATAATCTAATGCTCGAAAACATAATTCATGCTCCTGGTTCTAGTTGAATATTTGAATATTGAAACATAATACATATTCTCTATACTTTTTAATGCTTATTTTTCCTTTTGTAGTTGCATCCTTTTGGGCTGCCCTGAGCTTCCTCTTACTTTTTGCTTATCCCACTCCTGAGTTTCCAACTCCAAGTTTTGAGTATCATACCGCCTTCAATGGTGTTGCATTGGGAATAGTAAGTAATTTTTCACCCATATAGCATTGAAACAATTCTTAGCTACTTTCTGTTATCACCAGAATTATTGTAGGGAATGCATCTTTGATAAATTTGTGAGATTTGCGATGCATTATTGTCATTTAAGAAAAGGAAATTAACTGTCTCTGGGGCAAACACCTTATTATCCTGTTTTAATAAGAATATAAGATAGCTGAAGATGCTTGTGCAAACTTCATGCTTGACAAACTACTGGTGTATGGCTAAATTAGAGATATCTAGACGTGATTATTAGGTTTAATAGGGCTGGTTTTATGGAAATACCATATTAGAGTCTTATCTATTGAGTACAATAAAAACTAGATTTGGTTTGTCAAGTTCTTTTTGGAACTTAGGATTTGCATGATGTAGCACATCAGAGATAATTTCCCCTTGTTTCCCCTCCGAAAAGCCTATGGTTAGACAGCAAATCAAAATTTTCTCACAAGTTTCCTCTCCTGACTGCATTAGGGGAGTGCCAGTTGTTGTGTCGAAGAAATTTTCTGAAGCTGTTGGACCATTTAGAAGATGCATCAAGAGTAATTATAAGCTAGCCTTCTGCATTTTGACAAATATTATTAGTATGAATAAATGGATGTTGACATATATGCCAACACAAGAGATGGAGCAAATACATTGGGTAGAGGAAGTATTTGAAAGTTATGAAAGTGATGTGGTTGGTGCTTTTCAAACGTACCACATGGTGTTTGGTGCCATTATAATAGTAAACTACCTCGTGCTTGGAAATTTACCGAGCCTTATTATTGGTATAGAATATGGTTACGTAGATGGCTTTCATTGTTTTATGAAATGCTTCCTGTTCAACCTAGCGTGATGCCTTTACATCTAGTGGAGTAATGTCCCCTTCATCCGAGTGGTATTGGGTCAATTCTTCGATTGCATTGGCAGTTCAGCACCCTACCCTGTAGCTGAAACTTACAAACTACTCTACTAGTATCATAACCAAGTCCTTTGCTTTAAGCCTCTATATATAGGAACTCAAAATTATTCATACCACTGCAAAGACATGCATGTTACTTCATAAGCGAGCATCATTCATTGAGATAATATAAACGTTTAATAAATGTCATTTATGAAACAAAAATGTACATTATTTGCTTAAGCATCATGAAAATCTATAGATCTTCCCGTTCAACTGCGCCCAATAGGGATAAAAGGTTTCACATTCGCGTTTAACCTAAAGTGTTAATGTTGAGCAGGTTACTGGGGTTCAGCAGACATACCACCAGTTCCACCATGAAGCCGTTCCCCGAATATTTACCTTGCAACTCACGATCCCAGCTTTTTTGGGAAGAATGCTTGTTGGGATACCAACAATCCTGATTGTCAAGTTCTGTAGCAAGGCTCTTGCAAAATGGATTCTCCCTGTAGTATCAAATACATTGGGTATCCCAATAAGATCAACCAGCTACATCCCAATGCTTAAGGGTTCAGCTACTGAGAAGAAATCCAGTGAGATTAAGCAATCAAGTTATATCCACAAGATGTTATTTTTCTGTCGCCAAGATTTATTTGATGTCGACACCGGTATTCGATTCCTTCAATATGCAGGCCTTGCATGGTCGGTGGTCGATCTCGTCCCATCCCTCTTCGCTCATCTGAGGTTTTGATGCTTGTCCTTGGTTCTACACGATTAGCCCGTTTTAGTGGCAGATTGCAGCTAATTTGTAAATCACATTTTTTTTTTTTGGGGTTTAGTACTGAGTTGTCCATTTTCTTTTGATGTTACTGAAATGGTCCCCAAGGGTCAGTAAGTAAGCCGCTTTACACTAAATCGGAATCGAAACGCCTCCACAGCCTCTAAAAATTACTAGCATTATCTGTTCAAGGATCTCTACAAATCTTCAATTGACTCTAGGGTGACAGGATATTGTTTTATTTGGACCGTATTATTCAACAAATAAAAATTTTTATCTAATTTTGTATTAAAATATATAAATATTAATATACTTTTTATAATAATAAAAGTCAACTTTAATTTGGCTCCATTCGGACTTGAGCAAAGAAATTGACTAAAAAATATTCAAATTGTAACTTGATGTATGAACATTTCATTTGAGTACGCGGTAAATAGAAAAACACACAATAAACTATAAACTTTTCATCTCCGGTACAGAGTCCAAAATAAACGGGAACGGAAAACCCGAAAAATCGAAAACAAACACAAAAATCTACAGAATTAAAACATTCCAAGTCTTTCATCATCCATGCAATCTCTTCGGTAGAATATCCAAGTGCAGGATAGATTAAAGGCCATCTTCCTAGACATAGTACACGTGCATTTGGTGGTTCACAATCACCGAAAAATACAAGGCCTGAAAGAACTGGCAGGCAGGTAGTAGATGCAACAGATTTCTGCAAAGGATCCGTGACTACCCGACTATGTAGGGAGAGGGAGGAGTGGTGGAGGAAAAAGGAGGAAAAATGAAGCTATCTTGAATCAGTTATGGCATTGCCGCTTCAGAGGAAGTAATCAGGTGTTCTACGAGTAACGTCAGGTTCCCCTCTCCTCGGTGCTGGCTCAAACTGCAGCAAGATAAACTTATCAATTTTACAAACCCCCAAAAAAAAAAAACAAAAACAAAAATGCGAGAATTCAATTTCGAAATTTAGCTGTTTCTCTTTTTTCTTGTATACATAATGTGCAAGCATGGATAATAAAGTAAGAAAAAGAGGAAGGAGAGGAAGAAAGAGACCTGGATGAATGTGTGACTCTTGCAATCATCAACTTCCAATATAGAAGCCATGTTCCCACATCGATAACAATAATTAGGGGCACTAAATATGGTGACCACCTTTTGCTCCTGTTCCAAGGAAATAACTCTTGAATTCAAAAACCCGAAGCACCGTATACCCGGTGAACAAGCAAAAATAATAATAATAATTTAACTTTCGAGTATCATGATTACATGTGCCCAGTTAAATCCATCCATAACCAGCTGATGAGCTCTAGCAATCAAGTTTAAGTTGTTTGTGTGATTGAATTGTTCAGATATATCCTGCACAGAAGAAAGCAATATTTTGATATTTAAACAAGTGAAATAAAAGGAAGGGCAACCAGAAAATCATCAAAATGGTCACACTGAACATTAGTTACCTGGCCAAAAGTATATCCAGCACCACGTGGTGATATACCCCAACCGCATCGATCATCCGGATCAGACCACAATAAATCACACATGGGCCCTTCATGAGGAACCTCTTGAACACGATCAAAGTTTCTTATGTTATCAAGGGTTTCAATTGAAGGGGACAATCCACCATGGAGACAAAATATTTCTGACTCAACCTAAAATGAAGAAAGAAGACTGCATCAGTGAATGGAAACACCCAAATCATTTTAACTACCATCACACTACAGTTCTAGGAGGTTCAAAGGTAATATGTGAACATAATAAAGGTTGTGTATCTCTTTAGACAGAACTAAAACAATAGAAAAATAAAGTTGGTTATCTTCGTTGAATAATCAATCTTCTTGTTCTGTGAAAACCACATTGTGAATTTTTACAGCAGCATCTCTATCAAGCTTAAACATAAACAGAAGAAACATCCAATTGCTTCCATAACTTTCTAAAAGGCTTTGATGCCATTTTTTTATGGTATGGACAAAGAGCATTTCTAGTTTCTGCTTAAAATGATCTCAATATGCTTTACAATGAGATAGCAAGCCATAAATCCCAACTTTTTCTTGCTTAACCAAACTTTGAAAAGGGAGCTATTCAAACCCGAAACTGAAAATAGGAGTAAACATTTTTAACTAAGATAAAACGATGTACTATCACATCAATAAAAATGTACAGGCTACAAAAATAGTGGCCAACTGCAAAGCCAAATGAAATAGATGCCCACTAAACATAAATGTCAATAATCAAAAAGACCAAGGCAGATATGTCTGTCCATTCTTTCTTTGTTTGATTTTACATGGTTATCTCTCAAATTCAAAAATGTATGCACCGTGTATTAATTCTACTCACCAAAGCAGTTAATGGAAAATAGTCAAAAAGGTCAGTAAAGATCTTCCAAACGTTAGCATTGCCATACCTGTAAATAAATCACCAGAAAATTATAATGGATTTGCAAGAGGAAGAAACAACTATATTCTCCACATAGCTACAATTTATCTGAGGGGTATACTTCCAACTCAAATGTATCAGTTTTATAGAGTGTATCAGTTTTATATAGCAAATCTATTGAAGCAAATACAATACTTGTTTTTCTTCTTAACTGGAAAAAATACTAGTTTAAAAAAATAACAATGGAAAAAAAAAAGTTTAAAAACTAAGAAGACATTTAGCGAAGCTAGTAGATATATGGCTCATGGTACTACAGCTTAGCAACTGAAGGTTGCGTGTAGAACTTACTTTCGCAGACATTCATCATAAAACCCATAAACTTGAGTGATCTGCCAAAAGGAAAAGGAACAACTGAAGAATTAGCTTGAAATTCACTACATAGTTGGCAAAAGTTCATATCACTCTCGTTGAGACTCAAATATCTGAAATATAACACCATAAAATGTCAACTTCTGTGCTTGTGAGTGCACATATGTGCTTGGACACAGAAAATGCAGATTTCATACCTGCCGGCTTTCATGATTTCCCCTGAGAATGGTAATCCGCTGTGGATAACGGACTTTTAAAGCCACCAAGAGCTGAAAGAACAACATATCAGTGTCATAAAATCATATCATTCAAATGGAATGCACATATGGCTATAAATTTGCTATTGATCTTCAAAGCAGTTAATCTAAATTTACAAAGATTACGCTAGCAAATGCAAAACTGTCTATGAACATAACATAAAATGCATCTTTATGAACAGGAAACCAGTAGGGAACATTATTTGAGTCCAGTGTTTTAAGACATACTTAGCATCAATCTAGCATGGAGTATACTCTCATTGAAACGGAAAGTAGTGATAAATACCACCAGAAAAAGAAGTTTCAAGTCATGTTCTCCCTGAATCAAGTGCTCCCGCTAGTTAGAGAACCCAAAGTTCTAAATAAGCGAGTGCAGTAAGTCTAAACCCAAAACTCCATATCCAAAGGAAAAGGTCCCAAAAGTCAAAGGCATCTCAAACTGATGGTGTTAAAAACTATTGACATCAAAGCAGGTCGGTTGTTTTTTTCCTGTTGCTGATAGGAAGATCTGGCCAAAATTCATTCACACAGCTAACAGCCAGAACCCTAAAAGTATTATCCAAATTTCTCTATACATTGTTTCTGCCTATAGACCATGCTTTAGCAGAAACAGAAACCAATTTTCATCACAAGGTTAGAAAAAGGCATTTTGTACTTTAACATGCACATACCGTAACAGTTTCAACAGAATAGTATCCACGATCCACATAATCTCCCATAAACAAGTAGTTTGTATCCGGACACTGTAAATCAGGATAAAACCAACTTTAGGGCATAGGCTCAATGGAAAAACTGATCAAAGGCCATTATTTAATGATCAAAAGTGGTAAACATTAAGCAGAAACTTTTATCAAAACATCTCTTATGCATGAAAGTTCCATAGACAACAAGCTTACGTGTCTAACGTATTCAAAAGAACACGGAATAAAAAAATCCTCACTACAGTGGCATTTGCTCAATCAAGATACCTCAGCAGAGCTCCAATCTTCAAAACATTGAGGTCACAACCAATTATTTTACAGAGATTCTCAGCGGTAACCGAAGAACTGAATACCAAAGAAAAAAAAAGATCACAGTCAGAGCAAATACCTTCCCTCCAATTCGAAAAAGTTCAGCAAGATCATGAAACTGCCCATGAATATCGCCACAAATTGTCACAGGGCTTTTCACAGGCTGTTTTAATAATAAAACAAATCAATGTTTTCCCAATTCAAGTATAAGGAACCTCAACATCTCCGAAATACATTATTAAATAAACACATGTAGAAATGGGCCTGGAATTAGAGACTATTCGCAAGCAAGACTCAAATAATAAACCTGGACATTGCTTTCTTCCATCAATATTTCCTTGGCCTTGTCGCATAATGCTCTGACCTAAACAAGGCAACAAGAAAACAGATTACTAACAGTTATATTCCCCCAACACGAAAAGAGGAAGAAAAAGGACTTCCATTGATCAAACTAAGGGCAACATAATTAAAATAAAACGAAGAAAAATCCGGAAGCAAGAGGAGTTCTTTGGGAATTACCTATCAAATAAATCGAAAGAATATTTTTTTCTGCTTTGAAATGAAGAAAACCGAAGGTTGCACTTTCTATTCATTAACTCAGTTAACTCTAGATTAAATTTTAAACAGCCAAAAAAATACTAAATATTGTAATAATAAAATATGAAATAAATTCATTTGAAAATCATTTTTTTCTTTTAGAAACACAATTGAAAATCAATCTGGATATTAATTTCGAAGCCAAACGGAGCGTAATCAATTATTGACAAATCAAAAAAATTATATCACTGAATTAATTCCTCAAAATTTTCCTTGCTTTATTGGCAAACAGACAGATCGTGAGAAAGAAAAAAAACCAGGTACCTGCTGTTCCGTAAGCGGCTTACACTGCATGAGCTGCGAGATCTGCTCATCAAGATCGGTTGAGGAATCTGTTGGTGACGGATTAGCTCCCATCTTTGATTTCCAGTGACAACTTAGAACAATGGAGTATGGAAATCGTTGTAGGGATTAAGGATAACCTAACCCCAGTTTCGATTGGGAAATTATCTTTTCTTGGGTTTTAAAATTTCCCTTTTTCGGGGTTTTTATTTTTTTTTTTTCTCTGGACACTGTCTTTCTGGCTCTTTCGCTTCTGTCGCGAAGAGAAAATGAGAGAGCGCGTGTACTGAAGCAGCGAGTGGAGCGTGCAGGCTATGAGTGTCCAGTGCAGATCTGGATTTCAATTGCATTTTTATTTTTATGGGATGACCTTATTACCCCCATTGGCTTTGTAAAAATTATATTGTTTCCGTTTTATACTTCTAATTTATTTATAATTTCTAAATCGCTATCCAAGATTACGCGCCTAAACCGTTTTCAATCCGTGATTTTCAAGAATATGTATTACATTGAGCTTAAGTACTTAGTTAACTTTCTCTTCTTAAAAAAAAAAATTCAAAGAAAATAAGAAAAAATATACAAGCTATAATTTATTTTTTATAACCACTTTAAAATTCAATCCCTAAAATTTTTTTATAATGTATTTTATTCTTTGTAATAGAAATTCTATTATAAATATATTCATTGCGTTACCGTGATGCAATTGTTTGGTTTATAAAATAGTTATTTCATAGAATAATTTATTACGATTTTATTTTACCAAATCACAGAATAGTCATTTAGTACCTCTAACTGAATGACTATTTTGACCTCAAACAGAATAAAAAATTACTTTAAGGTATTCGAATATCCTTTGTTGAGGATTCAAGTCTCATATTATTTTATTATATTGAATCAAATTACTGCATAAGATACTCTATTTCATTCTCACAAAATAATTATTTTATTACAACTATATTTCATTCATGTGAATTAACGTAACGTTAATTTTAAATTATTGAAAACAAAATATGAGTTTATGAAATGAAATAAAATATAATTCAATGTATAATAATAATTTATATAAATCATGAAACTTTTATACATAATAGAGTTATGCCCCGCTGTGCTAGGGCTTTTTACTTTCATTTTATAAATTTTAATTATTATTAATAAAGAATTAAATTTAAATTAAATTTTATTAAATAATAATTATGTATTTAAATTTTGTATATAAAATTAAGTACATATTTTAATAGTCTTCGTATTAAGGTGTAAATTTATTACTATAAATAAATATTTTAAAAATAAAATAATTAGTTATTTTTATATTTTTAATTAATTTTAATAAAATATTAAATTTATTTAAAATCTTGTATAAATTTTAAATCGATCCATAAGTCAATGTACTGATCAATTACTTTAAATACATAATAAAAATAAAATAAAAATATATACTGATCAATTACTTTAAATACATAATGAAAAAATAAAATAAAAATAATTATTAAAATAAACTTTTTAAAACTTTTTATAGACTGACTTGTGAGTTAGCATTGGATTAATTCTTTAAATAAACTTTTAAAATTAAAATAAGATTAACTAATAAGTTAATTTTTATTTAATTTTTTGAGCAAATTTGGTACAAAAAATGTAAGGATGAACCTTATAAATACATCATATAAAAATAATTAATAAAATATAAAACCAAAAATAAATTCCAAACTAATAAAGTATAAATCTTAAATTATTTGGCAGGTTAACCTATAGATCAACCTCTTTAAATATATCATTTAAAAGCTAAATAAAAATGATCATAAATAAAATAATTTTTAAATTTATTTTATACTTGTCAGGTATGTATCCTGAATTGAGCGATTATATACAGAATAGTTTCTTTAAATACATCATTTAAAAATAAAATATAAAGACTAAAATAATTAATAAAATAATTTTTTTGAGTAGTTGAGTATAAATTCTAAATCAACCTATGAATTATCATGAATATCAATCTCTTAATAAAAATAATAAATTAAATATAAAAAGATAAAAATAATTAATAAAATATTTTTTATTTTTTTGTACGTATCTAGTACTAATTCTAAATCGATGTATAAATTTTCGAGCAGATCAACTACTTTAAATACATAATTAAAAATTAAAAATAATTAATAAAATAAAATATTTTCTTGAGCAGGTCAAATAGAAATATCAAATAAATATGTAAATTTTCATGTAGACCAAGCCCTTTAAAATACATAACATTCGCTTATATATATAGATGATGGTTCTCAATATCACAATGACCAATTATGCAAAACATAAAATGAATTAGGACATGATATAAATATAATACCAAAAATAATATTAATATGACAAGAATATATTAATGTGTCAAAATATATATAAACAAATAATTAATGTGTAAAAATTTATATATAAATTTATAATACTTTAAATATAAGAAAAACTATAAAAACACAATATATATAAAAAATTAAAACACAATATAAAATATAATTAAAACTCACCCACACCGTTTTTTTTTTTTTTCCAATTTTCCTTATTTCCCCTTTATTCCACAAACCATCTACCTTCATTTTAATTTTAAAATTCATGAAGTTTAATACTGTAAATAACCTTCATTCCATAACATATGACCATGCTGTGTTGGTCTTCAATCCTGCTCCTAAATTTCAAATCAAAGCTTCTCACTGATTTTGGGATAGAAATTATATATAGTTATAGATAGTTATGAAAGTTTTGATCCTATGAACTTGAATTCGTGAGAATTATCACATAATCTTAACATGATTCAATAATCATAAATTGTTAATTCGTAACAAATTAATAAATATTACTTTAAAAATTTTGAAACGGAAATTTTTTTATTTTTTTAAATTTAGTTACATTAAATTATATTTATTATTTATAATTAAGATATATTTATATGAACTGTATGATTAATTCTATGAGATTAAAGATAAAGGTAATGATGAGATTATTTATAGCAACAGTGAATTTAAAATTAGTTATAAAACATGTTTTGTTGGAGACCAGTAAAGTAGCTTACTCGTTGGAACATTGGCTGTGCAATGAATGGATTCCCGGGAGCGACCATCTATGGTGATATAGGACTCCGTAGGTAATTGTTAGTGAAAGAATACGATCCTTGCGGTTGGATGGAATGATTGCTTGATATGATTACGGATTTTGATTGTTCTTTTTTCCTATGTTGCCTGATATGATAATTTGTCTTGATGTTCCTTAAGCCTATGTCATATGGAAAGTCTTATTTTTTCTATTGGGCCAGTACTTTCATTGCAGTGACTGCTACATGCAAACTTGAAGATTAAGTACTTTGTTTTGAGCCAGAGTTAAAACAAATTATCTGGATTTTGTATTAGGGTATATGTTAGATGTTATGTTGCTCTGACTTCTATTATTATGTTTTTGAAGTACTTGCATTGATATCTTTTAAAATATGGATATTGTGATATGATTTTTCAAAGACTCTCTAAATACATGTAAAAATTTTTAAAAATATTGAATATATCTATATTGAATTCTCACACCCGAATCTGAATAACGTAATTTAGATATACTAATCCATGTTTTTAGTGATGCTAAAATAGCAAAATGTGTTCATTCTCTCTGGTAGTCCTTCATCTTTTATGATACATTCATATTATTCCAAAAAAATTTTATATAGGTTGTCTAGGAATCTTTAAATAGCTGATTCTAAGTTAGTACAAACACTTACGCAACTGCCGGCCAGTTAAGCAACTTGAGCTGAGAGGGATTAACAAGAATTTCCCCCAGTCATCAATGGAGTATTTTCTAGTATTTTTGTTCAAAATGAGATTATATCCTTTTGACTTAAAATGCTAGTAGGACCCTCAAGAGACTGTTAACTTTCCTGTGTCTGATTAATTTGCGTTACGGAAAAAGTTATATCATCCAGCTCTTATTGGTTGAACAGCCTTTTTTAGTTGAAAGCTCTTCTGAATTTGTGTTGTTTCTGCCATCTTCCTATAGATTTACCTTAATTTGGCGAGTATATGCCCTAACATAAATCATGAATGTTACGTGTTTGGTTTTATGCAGGAAAGAGAACTAGCATTGAGATCTTTCTAGAGTGGAAAAACCCCCCAACTTTATTAGCAACATGATATGGCCGCTGGTGCTCGATCAACTTTCACTTCCCTAATGACATTGATGATTATGTTCGTCGGATTGGAAGGACATGGCGTGCTGGTAAAACAGGGTCCGCTACTGTTTTCTTTAATGGAAGCAATGTGCCGCTGGCATGGCCACTGGCTGAACTAATGCAAGAAGCAAATTAAGAAGTACCCGCATGGCTTACTCGTTATGCATCCAGGCCTCCTTATGGTGATAACAGAAATCGGCAATTTGGAGGACGGCCTCTGTTGAGCGTGATTTCTGAAGGGAGGTTTAATTCAACCAGAATCTGGATAACTACGGTGGAGGGAATAGTTGTGGTGCCATATGGAGTTCCTGGCAAATATGGTGGAGTATCTGCTCCAGGCGTGACAAGTGTTTGGAATTTTAGGTCCCAACTTTATACATTGGATATATTGTCACCATTTTCATTATTTCCATTTACATCTGGGGTTCTAACATAGGAGAAGCTGAATGATTAATCTCACTGAGAAAAGCAAATTTGCCTTTGTTTTCTTGTTCCATAGGTGTAGGCATTGGCTGAAAAGAAAAGGTCTATATTTTGAACATTAGGATGTCTTGATTGGTTATGAACTTGGATAAGACCAGTTAGAATCATTCCAGCAATCCAGTGTTATAGATACTAGGTTATGCATTGCTAGAGTATTATATAAACTTTGAGCTCGTTTTCTTACAACTGAGTCGTACTCTCCCACCTACTGTTCAAATTATGGGGGGGTGGAAGATGACAAGAAAGCTTCGTTGGCATGAAACTCTATAATAAACATGGAGTATTAAGTAAAATTATCTTGCATCTCAAACAGGTGACTGTCCGAGAATTAGCTTAGATGATAAAGAAAGCAGGCTGCTTATTGTAGCCCCGTTGATGGTTTCTCTAGCTGGGCTGGTGTGGTCCTGTTGATGGTTTCACTAGTTGGGCCAGCGAAATTCGCAGTTGGACAGCTTGATGAGTAGAATGAGATAGAGCTGAACTTGTCATCTTTGGACAATGTTTAAGGGGATTGGAAATGGTAAAGGGAATTAAAAAAAAGTGAGATTTTTTTAGAATTATATTCTAAAGACATCAAATTTTTTAAAAATTATTTTATCTTTAATTAAATTTAATTAATTAAAAAATAAATGAGGAAGATAATTTATTTTGGAACTCTCTTTCACCTAGCAGAGTATCACTATAAATAGGACAAAAAAAAAAGTAGATTTTAAAGACCTAGCTCTCTTCAAAGTCTAGAAAAGATTTCTTTGAAGAATACTGCTTTCGTTCTTCAAAAAGCTATTCTTCGATCCTGTTTTAATGATAAAAAAAGTTATCAATTACGTCAAACTTTTGAAACGGATCTTATTTATTCAAGATTAAGTTTTCAAGATCCTTGACCCAAAGTTTTGCTAAAAAAAAAATCAAAAGATTTTTATTTTAAGAATATCAAAAAATTATAATTCAAGTTTAATAAATAAATTATTTATTTATCTCTAATTTTTCTATCATATTTTCGGCACAAATTTGTGTGTACAATGTCTGAAGAAGGAAAAAGAAAGATCAAAGAGTTACAGCAAATGTTTATGAAAGAAATGAAAGATCTAAAAGTTTGAGAGAATGAGGAAAAGATATATTCTTTGGGTTTCTTTCATTACCCCACGGATTATATACCACTGTGACAAGAATCTTACTCCTATTGATGGTCTTCGGCGTTATTCTATACTCATCTACCGTGGCTGATGGAATTAATTGTGGGTAGGTACTGCTATTTTCTTTGATTAGTTATTAGTGATTAATTTTTGGGACCTCAGGGGATTGGTTAAATGCTGGTCTAAGCTCCAATGAAGCGTGGGTACAAACAAGTCCGGAGCAGGTTCAGTGCAATTATACTACCAAATTATTAAAAAAAAAAAATGGGGAATCGCACTGATCTGATGAAGAATGAAAATTGACAATAATGCCAAAACCATACAATAGTATCAACTGTATTTCACTGCTTACTATGTACTGTACACTGAGGTTAGAAGTCATCAATGTTGAGCGAACTTTGTAGATATATAAAAACTAAAAATTAATTTTACGTATTTTTTTTTAAAATTAAGTAGTTAATTATCAATTTAATGAATTTCAACCTTTTTTAATATATTTTGTTTGTTAAGTAAGATTTTAGTAGGAGATATGTGTTAATTTTTTTAAAAAAAATTTTGTTCATAAAATTTAATATTTTTCGACTTTTCGTGGTTAATTTTGCTTTAAATTATACCTTGGGGCTACCTGCTCACTTGAAATGCTGAGTGAGAACCATGATTCAAAGGATTTTAATTGCTGCTTAACCAAACAAAGACTTTGAGTGCAAAAACTCAAGGATTTTAAAAGTTTTAAGCAATGGAATCAGCACACAAAATCAAAATCTAGAAGCAACAAACATCCAGTTAAGAAAGTCGCTCAAGAATCACATACCCTTTAACCCAAAATTTCCATTCATTTGTAAAAATGAAAAAGGATGAATAACTTCACAGGTTTGACCCTGAAATTTACAGCGACGTTAGGGGCCAAGCTTTTTCGACAACAACTCGTGGCATGAGGCAGCCAAAGTCACGTTAAATGTTTTCTGGAAAAGGCTATAATTAATACAAGCAAAGAAAAGACACCAAGCTCAGTTTTGCTGTTTCCGTAACTTGTTTTTTGGTAAATTAGTTGTCGTCTTCTCTTTCTCTGTTTGGCCCTGAAATTAAGAACAATACTCGCCTCTATTTGATACGACTTTACACCTCACACACATGACATCCGTAGGCCAAATTGAAAACTGAAATCTTTCAAAATAATTTGAGTGTTTGTTCTCATCTCAATTTAGTGGGATTTTTCTCATGAATATTATGATGACGTTTATTTCCCCTATACATTCTCAATTCTCCCCTGATAATACAAGATATATCTTAAGCAATTTATACTTAGATATTAACAACAATTAGATTATATCGTGATAAGTCAGTCAGGTATAGTTTTACTTAAAATGGGAGCACCGCTTGCAGTTGGAGACTATTCTTTTACCTTTTTTCTCATAAAAATTTTGTACTGACAGCCAGATTCTACCAGATTTTACGGTGAATGCCCTTTCCAAAAGAAGGATTGCCAGATCTGTGTAATGAATTGGGAAGATATCATATCTTGTACAAAAATGGATTAGTCTTACAATAATAATTATTACAAGTACAACATTTGGTTGACTAAAACAGTACTTAGTTTTTTGGCTTTCTTAAAACATCCCCCCAAATCCCCCGGCTCTATAAATTTGGTTACTTGAAAGAGTTTGAAATGAAAATGAAAGGCATGGAGATGATGTAGGAAGAAGAAGAAGCAAAGATGAAACTTAAGGGCATACAAGGGGAAGTCCAGGCAACAGCCACTGGTTTTCTTTTTTATTTTTGGTTTCTGGGTTATAACTAAACCATGAGATGTAATTCTTTCTTGTATTGATGCAATATTTCTCTCTCTCTCTCTCTTTTAATGTTTGTAGATAAATGTATTTACTGTGAAAAGCTTAAGAAACATGCTATTGTTTGGTCAGGCTCCAGGCCCCATCAAGCTTGTCTCCAGGTCCGATCGCTCGATAGAATTGCAGTCGTCTATAAAATTAGTTAATCGACCAATAATTATGACATACGTAAATAACACTAAAGTTGTTTCAATTGATCTCCCTTGAGAGTCAACACTTACTCATGTTGGACAACAATCATTATACAAGAAAAACAAGTAAAGCAAATTCACCGAAGTTATATTTAAACAAAAACAAGATACATTGATTCCATGCATATGATTATGATCGCTTAGCGATTTGTCTACATATTGATGATATAGATTGATAGGAGTTGCCAGGTTAAAATACTGCCAATCTTCCACACCGCAATCCATCCTCCTTCCTTAACACTGCTGCTTGAACTTGTAGAAGTGCCTGTCACTAAATTTTCGTAGCGCAAAACAAAACCTATCAAGATTCGAACTCAAGAACTCTTAAAGTGGGTGACTAATTATCTTTAAAACTTAAAGCACTAAAAAATTGACTAAACTATTGGTATTACTATATTATGACTTGTAAGGCAGCATTACCGTCGACTGCGTTACTATTACCCTTCACGGCTGTGGCAGCAAATTGCTCAAAAACCTGAGCATCTGTTGAGTTCGGAGGCAAGTGAAGAAGCTCTGCAACCAAATTAACCAGAAATGCATTCTAATGATAAAATCAAGTGATAGATGTTTCCCAGTGCTTACTGACTATAAATAATATGGAGACATGAAATCACATCTTTCATGCTCTCAGGGGCCATGATTTGATGAAACATGGAGCAGTATAATGAAGGTCGGCAATGGCTATTTTGCTCCAACTCTTGTTTTTCTTGAAGTGATTGTGTCTAGCTTGTGTCTGATGTATATTTGGACTTAGGTATAAGAATATGATTATCCAAAAACCTTTTAAATATATAAAAATTTTATAAAAAATTGAATATACCTATATCTAACACTTACTCTCAAGTTTGAGTAATATAGAGTAATAAGATGCCTCAGTTTTCAGTCATGTTGATCTATAAGGCAAAGTGGAAGTGTACCTGGGCACTCGGAAGCATTTGCTGGAGCGTGGCAAAATGAAGGCAGGCTCAAGGCTAGGGTGGCATTGACCTTGAAACCAAGGTCGGGTTCGTTTCGATCAGCAACTAGGAGGCACAAGCATTTCTTGGTCTGGTTTATTTGTTTCCTGAGATTGTTGCAACATGCGGGATCAGGAACTTTAGTCTTTCCACCAACAAAAGGGATGCATGTGGAGAAAGCAAGTAATTGGTTAGAACATTCCTTTTTGTCTTTGGCCAAGTCTGAGCTTACGCATCTTAGCAATATCAGGCTTAGGAAGCACCAAAGGGCTACTCTAACACTGCTTAAAACACCCATTATTGAAAGACGGAGAACTGAGGAGGGGCTACAAGTTCTAAGGGAAATGAGATGGGCTTTATATATACATGGCTAGAACACAAACTTCCTTTGTTGGTAAAAAGAAAATCGTGTCCTATGCAGATATTAAGACTCAAGCTCGAAATTTATTACATGCGAACTTTGATTGATGGGAAAAGGGAGTCATTTTCAAACTAGATTTAAATCTCTTCGGGATAATGAAAAATAGATTTGTCTTAAATTAGGAAGTTTGAATGCTACCAAATAAAATTTGAACCAGTGCAAGTGATTCCGAAATAGTTTTTGACTTTTGGCTGCCAAAGGGAGTACGATTGGACAAACGTTGATTGCAAAAATGAAAGTGGTAGGCCGTTGATTGTCAGTGGCAACCGAACCTTGGCAAATATTACTTGTTTAAACAAATCGTACGAGAAAGGGAGAGTGAAGAAAGGAAGCTCTTTCTTGAGAGAGTCCATGTGTAGACGGCTAATTCAGAGACCACATTTTAAGATTGGGGTGAAGGCTTAAAAGTTAATTCACACGGACGAAATTAAAGCTGCTTGTAAGATATATAAATTGCTATATTTACATCATATTAATATATTTTATTACATTATAATCATGATTAAAATATTTTGTATTTATATAAATTTTGATATGTTAACAATTCATATTATATAAATTTTGAAACATATATTTATATCGTTTTTTAATTATTTTATTCATGTTATATTCGTATAATCATACCTAATACTATCATGTCTACTATTAGTGATGGGAGAATTTCGAGTTTAAGCCCAATTCAGTCTTGGTATCAGTCTATCAAGAAAAGATTGTATAAAACAATACGTTACATAAGCATACATTTCTTTTATTCAAATTATATCGCGTAATAAATTAATAAAAAATTAACTATTTATTGCACGTTATATGTAATAATTAAATGATAAATATTTATTTTTAAAATTTATTAATATAATATTTAATAATTAATTAATTTTTAAAAAAATTTAATCACGTAATATAATTTGAATTAAATTAATATATGTGATTTGAATAAAAGTAGTGTATGATTTGAATGAAAGACTGTTTTATACAATCTTTTATAGTCAAAAGTCAAGTGATGCATAAAAATCAAATCATTAAACAACACAGAACAACTTAAATTACACATGAATAAAGTGGTAATTTGGATTAAAATCCCGTCCACTTACGAGTCCCGACTCTTTAACCGTTGATCGTGTTAAGGCACACAAATTCGAATCTACTAAAAATTGGCATAAAAAGATGGATCACAGAAGAGCCGAACCCAACCCACATTATTTCTGATTACATTAGAAATGAATTACAAGTTTACAACTCTTAATTCTCACAAAATTAAAAGCAGATTATTTCTTAACCCTTTTTCAAATAGGTCATTGAGGTACCAAATTTGAGTACTCGATTAAAAAGGTTGAAAACTTGATCTAAAATCTCAGGACTCTAAACAAGAAAACACACTACTTAATCTAGATCTAGTTACATTTTATAACTAGAACTCAATTTAAAATAAAAATCAAATTAATTAACTCATTCAATTAAATTCATCTAACAAAAAACAAATTTAATTCTCATACTAAATTTTAAATTTAAATTATTTATGCTCAAATTCGTGCGCAAATTGAATTTTTTATTGCTAATTAAAAATAATAAAATTATTTATATATTAAAAAACTCAATTTATTCACGAACCACTCGTGCTGAGCGTTAATTCCCGAACTCAATTCACCAATTGAAAATTTGGTTGCACGATAAAAGAAAAAAGAACACAGAAAAAAAGAAAAAGAAAAGAAAAGAAATTTAATATTATTTATTCCTAGGAGAGGCAAAACGAAACATGGAGCTAAAGATGGAAGGAGGGCATGCAATCGCATGCCACTCCAACCACCCACTACTTGCTTTGCAGAGAAATTAGAGCACAGAGGATTATAATTGACTAAAATTATACTGCTATTGGGGGAAAAAAAAGAAATTGAAAAAGACATAATCATTCTTCTATGAAACAAAAAGGATGTAACATAGTACAAAGCAGATAGATCACAGCAAAGGGATCCCTCAAAAGAGATACCTTAAAAAACACAGGGAGCATGATCTACCCTTCTTACAATAATTACCTTATCCGTTGGTATCCATCGGCGTCTCTAGGCCATTTTCTTTGGAGCATCTCTAACACCTAAACAACAGGCAGCCGCTTGTTATTTTAAGTTAAAACAATCTTTCAGGAGACATCCAACAGCATGGATAGGGAGAGAGATATTGCATGTGTTATGTGCATAAATGTGAAGAATTGCCGGGTCAATTGTATATGTTGTCTTTTAAAATAAAGGATGCGTACCTTAAAAAGTGTCAGCGTCTAGGCCTAGGCATGCACCGAAATTCAGCTAACAGTGCTATATGATCAGATGACCACTCGGGAGAAGGAAGGGCTGTGTCTTTCCTCAAGCTATCCTCATCCAAGAGTTCCAATAAGGACTCTACTGTTAAAGAGTCCGCTGAAAGCAAAATTACAAATAAAGTCATAACCATCTGCAATGAGCTAAAATTCGCATCAAAATCAAACATCTAAATACAAAAAAAATCTAGAGATAAAGGCTTTCAATATAAATTAAATTTTGTATGTGCACTGTTCATTCGATCATCCAATTGTTTCAAAAGAAAAAAAATAACCCACCTGTGTAAAATATGTAATCTAGGGTGCCGATAAAATCTCTAGTGCAATTTGTAAATAAAGGTTCATTAGTTGTGGGGTCCATTCTTCTTCTCTGTTGTTCCAAACCAAGACCAACACCTCTTGCAAAGGAAGAATAAGCACTAACCTGTTCAAAGAAGCTTTACTTTGTCAAACATAACTCCTGAATAATGTATAACCATCCCCTTTTTCCGCTAAAGACTTTTTCCTTTGTTTTCTTAAAACCACTATCAAAACATTGTTTAACGGTGATGATAGGGTAACATCATAAGCAACCTCTTGAAGTGGAAAAGAGCGTTTACCAGTGGCAACTGATGAGTCAACTTGCTGTGAGGACGCAGAATCGCAAGAGGATCTACCAATAATTCTGGATGTAGTGGATCTACTTTTCCCATAGCAAGAAGTGAATGGGGAGCACTGTACAAAGAAAATTCAACAGTACATTTAATAAGAAAAAGTCTAACGCAAATAAAATGGATCTGAAGCACTGAATAATCTAACACTACGTAGAGGATAACAGACTTACCTTCCAGGAACTGAATTAAAATCTCCACACACCAACATTGGAATGTCTGCACTTGCAGCTATTTTCTCCAATCCCTTTAAGAGTGTATGCACCTAACACATCAGAAAAACACAAAACGAGTGATTACTTAGAATTATAGATAAATGTATGTATAAATAATCATACAGATTAAAGAAAAAATAGAACCTGCCAGATTTTGACATCCTTTAACTCTTGGGGAACATTTACATGAGTGTTTGCCTGTATTACAAAACCACGAATAGTAGGAAACAGTTATATGATGCATGTATAAATTACATAAGATTTGAAATGAATCTAAATAAACAAGCAAACTTTGTCTTTTAGATGAGCCAACTTTCATCAATGTAAAGAATAGCTTAACTTCCAGAAGAGATGAGTACGTTAACATTTCATGCCATGTTTGAAAAAAATAAAAAATGGAAAGGAGTAAGCAGAGGGAACTAAAAGAACCAAAACACAAACCAAGAACAAGAGAGCAAGTGAGGGAGAAAGCACATAATAATCAAACCAATCTAATCCAATTTGGAAATTAGTTAGTCATAAGGAAATAAGCACAAGTTTCATAGGATTTTGATACTTTTAATTGCCAGAATGTGATTATTCTTCACATGCAAACTTTCCAGCTGGCCAAATTAATAGATCAGAATCCTATTATTCAAATATAGGAACGCTCATTAACCACTGAGTAAAGTACAAAAGTTTTCCGCATCACAAGCAGCCTGCCACCTGCAGCCTAGAGAGCACTGACAGGACTGGATAGCAACAAATCACGCACTTTCAGTTCTATAAAACCAGCTATAGGCTACTTTACTAATACCTAGGAAGTCCCAGAAAAAATTATTCCTCTTACACAATGTGCAACAACATGCGCTAAATTTGATATTTTACAATTCTTTTTTAGATTATGTAGGACGAAACCCAGGTTACATAGCCCCATTCAAGACTATAAGGCTAAAGATATTCCCAAACATCCATTTTTTTAATTATTATTTAAAAGCAGAACAGCTGCAGCATGATTAAATCATGTTCAATTTGCCAACGGTCCACTAAAAACCCCAGTTCAAAAAGCTAATGAAAGAATAACGATCACCACTAGCAATACGATATCATGTTTTGATCATAAATAAGGCATGAAAGTAAAATCATGCAAATTAGAGAAATCATAATTGAGAAGACCAGGGAGAATAGCATAGAAGAAGAAATCAACAATCCTTACCACACAAAGAAGCTGTCGCTTCCCAGGATTGTCAGCTCCCTGATTACTAAACTTCGCTTCCAAAACCACAATTAGGGCAACATTATCCTGCAGACAAAGAAGAATTTTACATGATATCAATATGGAAATATGTACCAAAAGAGAATGATACAGATCCAAATTAGCTATAATATATTACCTTAACCAAACGATTTAAAGCAGCTTTCTTCTGAGTAGTTTGAACTGCAACCTCAGTCAAGGATTGAGCAGCCTTATTAAATTCAACCTGCAAAAGAACATGCTTACTTTAGCATGTAAAAGCAAATGCATAAATCCCTATACCGCATTAGAAAAACTTGCTAACCTCATATTTTTTGACATGGGAAAATCTATCTCTACGGAAAAATGTAGCACAGCCATCAATTGTATGGATATTTCCACCGTAAACCTGCATTATAAACAACATAAATTATACATAAAAGAGTAATATCACTAAATTAGCAAGATGAAAATCATGGAGTTCTTAAGCAACCTCATTTGTCTTCCTCTTGTATAAAGCTTGATACCCATGTTTGTCCAGCTCAGGGGCAAAAAATTCCTCAAAATGGTCACTTTGCACCTGAAAAGAAAAGAACAGTTGATGTTTAGGCACGCTCAAAATTCATCAAGATGCCCAAAGGCTGAAGATGATTTCTGGCTAATGATGAGTTGAATCTACCGATAAAGAAATCTGGCATCCAAAATCATTTCTCATTTAACTATGGACTCTTTTTTTTTTTTTTTTTTTTCAGAAAACTCCATCCTTTATTAACAAAAATGGAGGAGAGTAAAATAATTTCCTTATTAGCATCGCTAATACAGTATTTTCACTCTTAGATAAAAAAATTATAGCGGCAATAAACTCTCTTACGCGATATATATATATATATATATATATATTTGCATCTAAGAGGAAAAATTGGGAAAAACAACAAGGATACAGCTGAGCACAAACACAAACGTAAATTAAGATAGACAACAGTGCACAAGGTCTATATCTCCGACCAAAATATAATAGTAAACATCAAACGCAGAAGCAATTTTTTGCATGCACTAAAATTCAAAGCTATGTCTCACTTCAAAATGACAGTTCTGGTAAGTAGCTATCATCATTTATCAAATGTTAACTGAAACTATTACCTCCTGAAGACAAACAATGTCTGCACGATAACCAACAATTTCCCTCAACAAATTCTGTCTGCGATAAGGCCAAGAAAGAGCCCATGAAGGGCAATAACTGTATAACTCACAGCTGGCATACGAGTCAGACAAAATGTTGTATGAGAGAACTGTAAAAGTTCCAGAGGATGAAATACGACCATCTGAATCTAGATGTCCCATCATATCAGCTCCGCTTACTGGGATCAAGCGCCGAGGGGTAGGGGTAGGCGCAGGAATAACACGAGATGTCAAAATAGTATTGGGATGCCCAATTGGTAGCTTAGTTTCTGCATCAACAACAACACACTCAAACTTGAGAACATGACCAACATCATCTGCTGTTGGTGTATATGTTTTAGAGCGCCCAACTTCAAACCAGGTTTCACCACCACTCCTCTGTGTAACTGCAGCAGGATACAGAGGCGTTGAACCATTTGTCAAGCTAGTGCTAGATGCTGAACCAGTTAAGCCCGCATTAATAACTCCAGACCCTGTGCTATTGAAGCGGCCAAAGATCTCTTCCTCCTCATTTCCATTTTCGTTTACAGCACTTGCAGCATGGTCATGCAGAACACGGTGATGCTGCCATGCATCTGAGAAGCACTTTGGAGAGCAATGGTAACTTTTAGCAACAGGTATTTTAGCCTTAACACAACCTAGGCACTGCAATGTGGCTTGCTCAGAGGGATGCACACTACAGACAGCAGCTTTTCTATCACTTTGTATACGATACCTACGAAAAAGACCCAAGAAAGAACATTATATATTAGATAGGTAAGAGAAAAAAGGAAAATTTGAAAACTATACAAATTTCCACCTAATCCCAGAAGCAGAAAACACAATCAAATGAAAAGATCTTAAAAGACAATAATAGGTGCACAAGATAAAGTCAACATAATCTCTTTTCCAAAACAAGAATCCAGCAATTACAATAAGAATGCATAATATCCTCATCTCAAAGTTTACTGAAACTACAAGGCACCCAAAGCATGTGTCAATCATTAACATAATATCCCACTGCGATTAAAGATTTCTGTCTTACTCTGAAAAGATCTAAATACCATCCAAGTGCTGAATAATCAATCAATTCAACTTTATATTTACTAATTGCTACACGTAACAGATGTTAAAACTGAAGGATAAACTTCTAGGATCTTTTATGATAAAGCATATGGAAACTACTATAACTTTCTATCACCTTTTAAGGCATCTCTCATAATTTTCAAAAGGCAACTAGACTTACTTGTCCACCCACAATTTACTTCAAATAGAAAATGCTCGAAATAGACCGTAGCAAAATTAAATACCTCATTAGTACCTTTTCAACGGTTAAAATTGAGTGCATAATATATGTCCACTCTTTTAGCTGATGATTCTTTCTTTGAAAGACAAAATTTTATGTGCCGTACTTCTCAATCTAAGTTGAAACATTCTAACAAGCTTCACAAAAATAAAGATGCCAAGGTGGCCACAATAATAAAAACACCCGTAACAATTATTATTAGTGACAAAACATTCTAGCTCAAAGAGCCTATTCATCATGGCATGTTGTATCTATGACGTGTCATTCCAATTTAATCAAAAATGGCAGATAACAACAAAGAGGTTGATTGCAATAACTTTAACTCTTGCAGTTAAAAAAGCAGCGCAAACTAAGTCCAAGTTAACCAAAAAAAGGGCACAAAAACTCAAAGCCATATTCAGAATCAAGAAACTACTTCTTAGACCTTAAAAAATTACAAAACCACATCACTAACATAAAAGATAAATCCAGCACATAAAGTAGCAGATTGCAATGAAGTCAAAAGCAGTCACACTATTTCCAAATGCACAGGCAGAAAGGCTCGACCTATAAACCTGAATTCAACACATTCCCTTATGTAATTGTTTATAACCACCCAACAAAGAATTTACATAAACTGTATTTGCTAAAAACAATCAAATAATATCACAACCAAAAAAACTAGCTCAAACCCCAATTGGCCAAAATGAGACTACCCGAAAGACTGAAACACAAAAAAATAATAAAAATATATATAAAAAAAATGAGAACTTTTCTTAAAGCAAACACTTAAAACCCACTAAAAGTTCACATAATTACTAAAAAGAATCAAATAATAACACACACAAAAAATAGCTCAGAATCCAATTGGCCAACATGAGAACTAATCAAACTACAAAGCTCCCAAAAATCAAAAATAAAAGGGGGGAAAAAGAACTTCACATTTTTAATTCAAACATTCACTAGGCATAAACAAAGTTTATATGAGATTAGGTCAAACCCCAACTGACTAAAATGAAGTGCCGACTAACTAAACCCCCCCCCCAAAAAAAAATCAATACAATAGCTAAAAAACAATACTATTGACGGATTTAAAAACACTTACCACTTGTACCTCAAGAAGTGACCATCAAGAGGGGCCGACTCAGGCACATCATCGGCGTTAACGGTCTTGTCGGGTCGGCGTAACAGCACGTAAGGCGTGAGCTCGCAGCCAACAATTGGTATATCAGAAGGGAGGTGCACCCGTAGCACGCTCAGCATGCTTTAACTTCTGCGGCTTCCTTTGTCACAGTACGCAACGGTCACTGCTTTGTAAGCCTATCAAATCCAATCCCACACTGACAGCAGCAGCAGCAGCAGAACAAGAAGTGACTTCGAAACAATAGCAATCCTATCGGGGCGGAGTCCAGGCGGATCCGCCATTTACTTGAGCCGAGAACCCGCCAGCCTTGACCCTTAATCAGTCAATCACCCTTTGATTTTTCCCAATTAAACAAACCCTAGCAAACCTCTTAATTTAATCTTAAAATTAAAAATGCGACGTTAACAACAGATCTTGTAAAATTTAGGGTTTCGTAAAGAGAGAGTCAAATGACTGAAAAAAAAGGGGGGAAAGAAGAGATCAAATGATAATTAGGGTTTTACAGAGAAAGTGACAAGGAAAATCTTTAATTTATATTTGAAGAGAGAAAATTATACTACC
>JBBYHK010000023.1:10751249-10791259 GCA_038382065.1 Adansonia grandidieri | reverse complement strand
GGTGACTTCATCTTCGCGTTTGCAATCATCATCATCATATTCAACCCGCCATGCTCATAATCTTGAATTTTTGAGATGAGAAAACATGTTATCCCCATTCAAAATTGTGCTACAAGCCATTATAATCCTCTTTTTTTTTTTTTTTTTTTTTCTATATATAATATTATGTATGTATAATTTTTAAGAGGTTGGAGCAATGTAATTATTATAGTCTCACCAATCTTCTCTTATAATCAAGATAATGTATTCCATTAATTTTTTTAGAAGATATGCTATATAAAATAATATAGGAGTTAATTTTCCCGAATTCAATCTACATTTATCACTTCTTTTGTCATGAAATTATATGAAACGTTGGAAATAAATTCAGATGGTGAGATAATGAATTAAGATTTAATGCAATTTGTTAATAATTGAATAAAAATAAAGGTAGAGTCAAAATAAAAATTTTAAGCCTTTACTAAGGGTCCAGTTAACTGATATTTAGAGGTAATATTTATAGGTACTAATTAAGATTTATTTAATTGTTATTTTAATTTTTTAATATTTAATTTTACTTATATTAAATTAAAAAAATTTATTAATTGTATTTTTTTATTAAATATTTTTAATTTATTATCTTTGACAGTTTGAAGAAAGTGTTATGAGTTATGACATAAATTTAATAGTTTTGTCTAAAACAGTAATGAGTAATATGTATTTTTCATTTTTTAAGCTTTTTTCGTCTCGATACCTAATTAATTTTCTCCAAGAAACTAAAAACTTTGGATAACTTTATTCTTTTTTATTTCTTTTAAACAAATTTTTTCTAATTAAAAAAATAAAATTACTCGAACTCGAAGATCAAAACAACATAATTTTATTTATTTCTTCTTCAAGACTTCCCATGTTCAAGCAAGCTTTGGAAGATTCTTAAACTTGTTGCTAAACTTAGACCTGAAAATTTTCATACTTGTAACAATTGGTATGGGCTATGACCAAAGTAATGCCTCAAGAGATTTGAATTCTATTTTATTTTTTGTTGTAATGTTATTTAAAAAAAGAAAAGGAAAACAAAAAAGTAAAGTTGGGTATTGAATATGAAACCAGAGGGAAGTTTGATTATTTTGGGCCCCAAATCTTCTTATGCTGAGACAAGATATAAACGAAAGGCCCAAAGTCTCCTCTGCTGAAGCATTTGAATGGAATGCCCGATATTTTCATATTTTCATTACCCTTCGAGAAAAAAAAAAATCAGCAATGGATTCAAACTGTAATGTTTGATTTGGTTTTTAATCCATTTTTATTCAATTTGATTAATTTTAGTTTAGATAATAATTTAATATATTCGATTTAATTTAATTTTCGTTTCATAAATTAAAAAATCATGATTATTTGAAACGAATTAAGTTTTATTTTTATTTAATTTTTAGTAAGTTTATAATTTTTGATAACAAAAAAATAAAATATTTTATTTTTCAATTAGTGAAATAAAACTTAAAAATTATATAAAATATATATTTTTTTAAAAAAATTTAAAAAACTAATAAACTAAATCAATTCGAACCGTTAAAATTTAATTTAGATTAATTCAATTTTATATATAATCAATTCCTTTTAAATCCTTTTTTAAAAACATAAAAATATTACATATTAATAACAATTTTTTTTTTTTTCAAAATCAATCCGTTATCACCTGTGGTTTTCGTAGAACAAGAGAAATGAAATGAAATGATTCCAAAGTGTCACCATCTACATCAATTGTAGGATATTTCTTTTTTCCTGTTTTCTTCTTTATTTCATTTGAGCCTCACAATTCTCACAAAAAAGTCTACGTTGGTTGAAAAATCCACGTAAATAGTTAAATATCCAAAAACTTTAATATACAAATCGGATATGAGATTTATGCTCAGTCTTTCGAAATCATACCAAGCATTTGAGACAATATTAAATGCCGAGTTTCCTCTTGTTTAAATATGAGAGTCGGAGTTTACATCCTTCTCCCGAGTTAAAAAAAAAAAAAAAAATTCACTCAAAACTGTGGATAAATGTGTGATTTGACTACTCAAAGCATTATCAATAGAACTAGCTAGTTTGTGTAAAATGGGAAAATGGTAATTGTGTAATTTTATTTTTGCAGGATTATGGGTGTACATGTACACACAAATTTTGTATTTTGAAACTTAAATGGAAAAATTTTGGAGTCAAATAATGATTTTGCAAGGTTGAAATTACAATATTTGGATTCAAGGGGTCTATTTGATCTTAAATTTGCGTCAAGAAATTTTAAGACATTTCACTTAAATTTGATCAAAATTTGGGAATCTTAAAAATCTTAAAAATTGGTCCAAATTTAGGGATTCTTGTAATTAATTGAAATTTGTTTCCATTGGATCTTTTAGATGGAATTTTGGAGATTTAGTTTTTAATATTTTTTTCACTAAATTGTTTTCGGGCTTCAAATTTGCACTTTGAGATTATTAACCCAATCCAGAGCATATGTTCTTCTTTCAAAGGTTTTTGAGACTTGATCTTAAGTATATAGGTTTTATATTATTTCTTGTACACAACATAAGATGGAAGATCAACTAGATATTTCTTAAAATGTAAAGATGTTCTTCAAAATTTCTTGAATTCTTCAATTTTTAGTGTGATGCTTGAAAATTTCTTTTTTTTTTCAAGCTTTGAAATTATGAATCTAATTAATGACTTAGAGGGCTAGCCTGCTAGGCGTGAACGAATACCAGAATTTGATCTCTTTGGAAACGAGTTATAAAACAACATTAATTGAATGACCTATGAATCCTTCTAGTTTGATTGGTTAAAACTTAAATCAATCCTTAAATTATTTTTGTTGTTAAACTCTGAATGGGCAAAACTCCTTAATCAAAAGAAATTTTAATTGACGTGTCAATTTATGATCGATCAAAAATTTTCATTCTACGGTAGGAATGGGAGGAACAGTGGATCATCGCAGGAATGTACAAATTGGCAGTCGGTATATGTGGAGACCTGCCATTCTATGATGAACGGATTATTAGACAAAATACAAAGTCCTTGAGTGAAATACAGATGATTATTGGAATTATAGATTATCAGATACATGGAGCTTGAATTGCAAGGCTTACGTACATGGAGAGTAAAAATTTGTTTTGCCACTACAACATGAAGGACCGGACTCGTACGAAATGATGATGCCATTTCGATTCACATAATGGGAGTTACAACATTCTTGAAACCTTTACGATCACCCTCTTATAAATCATAAATGTAGAAGCTTGGATTCTCCTGCAAAGCAAAAGCAAAATATTTTGAGCAGTTGCTAGACATGAGATATCGATAAATATCTTTCTAGCTCCTAGTTCAGTCGTCTCCTTCTATACGCGCGAGAGTCGCCACTGTCAACATCTGATACCCTCGGAGTATCATTTCTTCTTCTAGAAGATGAAGCTGAAAGTGATGATACCACGGAGTCTATTTCGACAGCAGTGTCCACTTGACTCTCTGAGTTTATTACAGCGGCAATGCTGGAGAATGAATCTCTATCATCGACGACTGGTGGTGGCTGCTCCTGATTTCTTCCCATTGCATTGCTTCGAAAATATGCCTCGACTAACCATTCTGCGGAACTCAATGCAGATGACAGAGAATTAAATCTTGCAACTCTACGCAGTTGTGATTGTCTTTGATGGATCAAAGAAGGAATCCGAGACGGCATAACATCAGTACCAGTTGTGCTGCTAGGCCTCAAGTCAACATCATCAAGGGACACAACTGGGGTTTGCTCTCCACGCAACCCGCGAGATGTTAAAATCCTGTTAAGGACAGAATCAGTTATTTCCGTTGTTTCACGGGCACCATTGGCCTCCTGAGGTGGAGGCAGGTCATGGGTCAAATCAAATCTGCTTCCAAGGCGCCGAATCATCTCCTCCACTGGGTGATTTAAAGCATTCCTTTGAATATTTTGCCTCCAACCGTCCACCGACCGTGCAGTAGGCCGAGGAGGGATCTTAATACCTGATTCCTCTTCTGGCTCAAGAGTAATGTTCCCCCGACCATGAATTGGGGTCAGAGTTTTAACCGTCACCTCTCCCTTGCAAACAGGGCATTCGTTTGCATCTGAATGAACATGTAACCATCGGTAGAGGCAAGACCAACAAAACAAGTGACCACAACAAGTTACGACAGGTTCCCGGGCCAAATCCAGACATATGTTACAATCAAAGAAACTCCTATCATTGCTAACTCCCCTCTCATCATCATCCTTTTTTTCTGAAACATCAACTTCCAAAAATCCAATGGTATTTTCACAGGCTTTGGGGACATCACTTGTTCTTTCCTCCGCAGCAACGCTGCCCTCACCTGCCTGTAAGGTAGTCACATTGCCTGGATTCCCCATAAATTGATCCAATTCCACAGATAGGTTCTGAGTTGCAGCAGGAAAATGAACCTGCTGCCGTCCCCACCGCCTACGCCTAACAGGTTCTCCAATCCTATTGAACGGGTTATCAGCCAAATCATCCCAATCCAAACCTTCATTAGACACTGATCCTGACCCTGTGTCGGGAGTAGGACCCAGATTCAAATCAAGGTTCATTGCATCATGTATTTCCTCACCCATAACAAATGCTCCGAAACACCCTTATTTTCGACCCCAGATAAACCCTCCTTACAATTTTCACGAGCTTAAGGTACCCAGATATAACAACCTTGAATAAACCCTGAAATTAAAGAAGCTCATACCACAAAATCACAAAATTAAACCCAAATCATCAAAATTCCTAAAAGTTGGCCAAAAACCAATAAAAACCCAAATTCAAAAACCCCTCCTCGATTACAAATTCATTAAAACCAAATAGAAAGCGCTAATTTATCACATTAAGAAACGCAGATCTAAAACCCAAACTCACAATCGCCCAAAGTTAAATAAACCAAGCTTTAGGTCATCAAGATGGTGACTTTAAATACAAAAGACAAATAATTATGGAACATGGAGTAAAAATGGGACTAATAGAAGAAGAAAAGAAAGACCTGGCTTTAACAGCTGCGACTATTGACAATCAAACTAAGAGCTTTAATTGCTCTGAGTCACTGAGTTCAATGACGCGAGCTGTCCCTGAGTTAAGTGACTCGCCATAGATTTTTATCTTCTTGGTCAGCGGCCTTTCGTCTTTTTTAGAGAGAAGATAGGGGAAAAATATTAAAAGAAAGAAAGAAAATATGGAGATTATTATGTAATTCGAGCCTCCAAGGAAGGGAGAGAGAGAGAGAGAGAGAAGAGGGAGGGAGGGAGGGAGGGAGGATTCTGTATCTTCGAGCGTTTTTATGTACTCTATGATGGGGCTTTAATCAACGCTAACGATGAGTTTGAGTGAGCATTGATGAAGGTAAAGGAGATTAAGTTGTCAAAGTTTTGTATTCCATGCAATTGGAATTTCGACTAACATTAGATAAGTCGGACTATTTTGTATCCTACTCTTTTAATGGGAAGAATATATATTTTAAAATTTATATAATATTAATTATTTATATATTAAAATTTATATATAAATAAAATATTTAAAATATTATTATAACATGATAAAATATATAAATTTAATAAGATAAAATATCAATTTGTCTTTTTTTTCAATTTCAATTTTACATGATAAAAAAATTACAATTATAATTTTAATAAGATAAAAATTACAATGATAAAAAAAATTCAAAATATGTTTTTTATGAAAAATGCTTGACTTATTGATAAAGTATTTAACTTTTAATTTTGTTAATCGAAATTTAATTATTTAATTTTTATATAAATATTTTTTTAGTTTATTTTATATTAAAAAATAATAAAACTTTCAAAGCTTTTTGGCTTTTAGCAGGACAAAACATATTGTCTTTACAAAATAAAAAAAGGAAAATTTTTTCTTTTAAACATTTCAAAGAAAAGTGATAAAGAGACAACTACTTAGTTTGCAACTTTTTTTTTTTTCATGATAAGAGTTAATTAGCTTGTAAATTAATTTCATGGTGGGAGTATCTCTAAGGTTGTTCTTTATGAGAATTATTATTCTATTACCTTTATTTATTTTTTTTATAAATATGTATACTTTTTTAAATGAATACTATATTTTATGGCTATAATAATTTAGTGGGAGGGATGATTTACTGTTGGCACGTCTGTCAAAACTATTGCTTCTTAACTTATTGGTTGACTACATTGGTAAGAACTAATTATTATTTTTTTAATTGTAGTTGAAAATTTTATATGTGTGTATATGTATACACACTATTATACACAAAAATATAGGGAGGCAAATGATTTGAATATACAGCAACATTAGTTGACGGCTATAATGCTAATTAGTTATTGATTGACGGCTAGTAGTTGACTACAAGTTATTGTAACACTCCCTTCATACTCATGGAGGTAAAGTAGAGGATAGCTTGAGTTTGTAGATAAAATCTTAAAATTATCGGGATAGATTTGATTTGATGAAGATATCTGCGACCTAAGATTGTTATGGCGCCTGAAAGTACATGATGTCGCACAAGATAGCAATCGATCTCGATGTGTTTGGTGTGTTCATGGAAGACGTCATTGTGAGCAATTTGAAGTGCACTTTGATTATCATAAAAGAGAGGGGTAGCAGAGGAAGAAGAGACACCAAAATCTTGAAATAGCTATCGTAACCAAAGAAGTTCAGAAGTAGTGTCAGCAAGAGCTCAATATTCTACTTCCATGCTGGAATGAGAGATAACTATTTGTTTCTTACTGCATTACAAAATAAGAGATGTGCCAAGTAAGAAACAATAGCTAGTAGTGAATCGATGATCAGTTGGATCTCTAGCCCAATTAGCATCAAAGTATTTTCGTAACTCCAGTGGAGATGAATGATAAAAATGAAGACATGAAATAACGTTCCTCTGACATACTGAAGAATACGAAGAACAGCAAAAAAATAGTGGTACGAGGTGCAGACATGAATTGACTCATGATGTGAACAGCATGTGCAATATTTGAACGAGATAGAGTGAGATAAATAAAACTGCCAACCAATTGGCGATAAAGTGTACCATCACTAAGAAGATTCCCATCAGTAGTAGGAAGATGATTATTAGAGTCAAATGGAGTGTTACTCGTCTTAGTGCCAGTGATATCAGCATGAGAGATGAGATCAGTGGCATAATTTGCTTGCGATAAATAATAACTAGATCTATCAGATGATACTTTAAGACCCAAAAAATAGATTAGAGTGCCAAGATCTTTCATCTAAAACTGTTGATGGAGAAAAGATTTAAGAGTAGAGATACCTGTGTGTTATCATTAGTTATTATCATGTCATCCACATAGAGAAGAAGAAAAGTGCTCCATTGATCTATTTTGCATAGGAACAAGGCATGATAATAAGAGTTGGATTAGAAACCTAGATATCCAATAATGGAAGCTAAATTTTGCAAACTAGGCTCAAGGAGCTTGTTTTAGTCCATACAAAGCTTTGCAAAGACAACAAACTTTATTGGGAGGATGATCATACCTAGGAAGAGGTCGCATGTACACTTCTTCTATGAGATCACCATTAAGAAAAACATTCTTGACATCCATTTCAAATAACTACCAATATTTGCTAGTAGTAACTGCAATGAGACTGCGGGCTGAGGTCAAACGGGCTAAAGGAGCAAATGTCTCCTCATAGTCAATACCATACTCTTGATTTAATCTTTTAGTAACAAGTCAGGCTTTGTATCTTTCAACTGATCCATTAGCTCGAGTCTTGATTTTATAAACCTATTTGCAACTAACAATTGACTTATTTGAAGGTAAGTCGACCAAGTCCCAAGTATTTGTGTTTATAAGTGCCTATAGTTCTTCTGCCATTGCTTGCTGCCACAAAGGTCAGAACTTGCCTTACGACGGAGACAGTAGTGGACTAGACTTGAAAATCATGAAGACGAACAGAGGGTTGACTTACACAATCAGCATGACAAAGAGTTGGTTGTTGTGAGAGATTTTCTGATGAAGAATGATCATGTGAAGGACTTAGTGGATCCATAATCGGAAGAGATGTAGTAAAAGCAAGTGAAGGCGAAGACAAACTACATGAGCTATTAGAGGAATCTATGAGAGAATTGTCAGGAAAAAGAGATATGGTAGGATCAAAAAAGAACTGGTGAAAAGGTTCACTGACTCGAAATTTTGAAAGAGCTAAAAACATCTTATATTCCTAGAAAGTTACATGACAAGAGATACAGAGCCTCTGTGATAAGGGATCCCAACATCTATACCCTTTGTGTTCTATGCCATATTTTAAGAAGCAGCAAAGTCGAGCTTGTGGTTCTAGTTTGGTGTACTCTAAGGTTGTAAGAGAACAAAACAAGCATAGCCAAAAACTTTGAGATTTTGATAATCAGGAACATGTTTAAATAGACGTTCAAAGGAAGAGATATTACCTATGACAAGAGAAGGAATATGATTGATAGTGTACACAACAGTAAGAGCTGCATCCTCTAAAAGGTTTCTGGATAACATGAAGATATGAGAAAGGCTCGAACAGTATCAAGAATGCATTTATGTTTTCTTTCTGCTTGACTATTTTGTTAAGAGGTACCAGGACATGATCTTTAAAAAATAATACCTTGTTGAGCTAGAAACTGGGTGAAATTTGTATCTTTCAGTGTGAAATATTTTAATTTTTCAAGAAAATTAATTCTAAATCATATTAACAAACTAAGAGTTATTTGAGAATAATTCAGATATTTGTCGCATTGGATAAATCCATGTATAACGAGAGAAATCATCAACAAAGATCACATAATATTTCAGACCACTTATAGTGTTATGTAGAGCAGAACCCTAAATATCTGAGGTGCTGAGGAAATAAGGTAAAGTATGACTTTGAAAAGTCAACATGAAACACAATCAAAATTCTCAGACTTAACAAAACCTAGAGAACCACTAGAAATTAAAGATCCCAATCTAACATTAGAAGGATGACCAAGATGAGAATGCCAAATATGAAAAGTAATGGCACCAGCAAATTTAGATAGAAGGTGCAAAAAGTTGAGCTCAAACAGTCATCCAACCTTACGCCTTGTCCCAAGGATCTCGCCCATCTGTGGATCCTGCACAGTACAATCGCGACTCAAAAAAGATAAGTTAACACCATGTTCACATAGTTGACCGACAGAAATAAGATTTAAGAAAAGTTTAAGAACAAGAAAAGTTTTAGGCACGTCTAATTTTGGTGTTTGAGTAGTGCTTATACTTTGAATATGCATAGTGGAATTATCAGTAATATGAACAATATGTGGAACATATGGTGTTTTTTAAGATGTAAGAATGAAAGAGTTAGATGTCATGTGATTGCAACAAGCAGAATCAAAGTACCATTAAGATGAGGTACCTAATATGACAGACAAGGCAGAAGACGAGACAGTACTAGAATCTGGTTGAAGTTGCTAGAGCAGAGCCTTAATATCTTTTAAAGAGAATTTGGGAGAAGTACTTGCTATTAGATCCTCTGTGGCAGCAGTAGCCATAAAAGGAAATTACAGACTTGGAAGAATTACTTGGTCCAGAATTCTGTCAAAGTCGTTTTTGCATTCAAAGATATGATGACTAGGCTTTTTGCAGTAGTGGCAAGACCCCTTATAAAACTTCTTGACGGGATTTTCAAGAGTCTAAGAGGATGAGGTCTCAGTGGCAAGAACAACATCAGCAGATGGAGCAGACTTTTTTATACGAAGTGCGTTAAGTCGACTTTCTTTTAAGATTAGTTCTTTGATCATAGTGTCAAGAATTGGCAAGAAACCTTTAAAGATAAGAGAGCTACGAATGGATTCAAATTCATCTCGAAGGGTCATCAACAGATGCAAGATATGCTGATAGTCACAAAGATTTGCATAGACGGTGGTTGCAGCAGGACTAAGCCATGTAGGGTCTCTAAGTGCTATTTGATCCCAAAGCTCTTGTAATTTTGGCACATAGCTATGGATTGTTTGGCTAGGTTATTGTATATGATTAAGTCTTCTACAGAGCTGAAACTAATTAACACCATCAGATATAAAATAACATTTCTTTAAAAAATTCCATAGCTTCTGAGAGATGTTAAAAAGTCAAAAATCAAGCATGATCACTTTAATACATGTATTTCGAAGCCATATTAGAATTTGATGATTCATTTTATCCGAAGATACTAAGCGCTCTATAATATTTTTCTTTATCATCTGTCTTCTTGGTCGGTTTTCGTATTTCTCCAGTAACAATATGCCTGATAAGCCTCTCTTTAAGGAAACTGTACATTTTCTCAAGCCACAAATCATAGTTTGATCCATAAAAAATAACATTGATAAGATTAAGAATGTACCGATGGAGTTTAGAAGCATCCATAGTAAATGAAAGGCAATAAAAGAGAGAAAAACCTATCTGTAGAGTTTGAATTTGATAAATTTGACCTCATAAATGAATGTAGAGCACCTTAAAACCTTAAGAATTGGTTTGATTTATGAGAAACTGGGTAAAAAGAGGGTGAATCGATCAGTCAAAGTAATGGTTAACGGGTCTAAACCAAACCGAACCAGAGGATATGTGGCGTTGCCAAAAAAAAATGTAAACAAATATATCTTTGACATATGTCAATTATACTGACATGGCACTGACTTTATGATAACATGGCATTGACTAGACATCGACTTGGTGTTGACGTGTCTGATGATGTGGCGATGACTTTTTGATGATGTGGTTTTTGGCTGATGATGTAACCTGATGGCATGGCATGATAACATTGAAGGCAAGATGCAAAAACGATGTTGCTTTGGTCGTCTTTTACCTTTGAATGCTTGAAGAATAGAGTTTTGCTGGCAACGTCTTTTGGCGACATGTGGGAGAATGTGGAAGGGTTTCTGGGAATAGGATTTCCACTGTTATGATTTACAGGAAGGGAAGAAAAATTTGGTATCCACTAAATTTCTGTGAGGCGAATCAAAGATCCCCGAAATTGGCAAGAAAAAACCCCAGTGATGGAGTCTAGAATTTTTCAACTTCTTTTTGCAAAAGAAGCTCTGATGCCATGTGAATTAGCAAGAAAAATAGAGATACGAGAGAAAGATCTCTATTCTTTTGAATGTGTATTCATAAATACAATAGGAAAATTTATACAAACTGAATTATACTAAACTAGGAAAGTATCCTTAATGTTATGCTAATTATATCCTAATATTATGCTAATTACAATGACTACAAGATATCGTAACACTAAGCTTTAGATTTTTCAAAATTGATTTAGTCCAATCCTTTTTATTTAATTTATCCAAGAAAGTGTTTGAGTTTTTTGAACCCGTTATCTCAAAAGATTTGACCAACGTACTAACAATCCCAAAATTGATTTAACTAGAAAATATTTTATATATTTTTTAGCTTATAATTGCAAAGTTACATATTTTGTAAAATTACGTATAGGTATATATAGAGATGTTTATGGGTCAGATTGGATTGGATTTTGATCGAAAAAATTTGAATTTTTTATTCAAGTTTCTTTATAACTCAGCTTAGTCTGGCCTACCCATATTACCTATATTACTATTCATACTTAATAAAAATAAAAAATATTTTTATATTAATATTTATATATTTTATGATTAAATTTAAATAAAAATAAAAATATTTTATTAAATATTAATTCAAGCCGAGTTAAAGTTGTCCAAATTTGTAAAAGGTATACATAACCTATCCCATGGACATGTATGATGCATGTTGTTAATGAAAAATATTAAAGTACCTTTATAGTATTATATCTTAACATAGATCTAAAAATTTCTCTAGTCCTAAATTTGAACGATAAACTTGCGTTAAGTTATCTATAAAAAATAATTATATAGGTCAACTAAGTTAAATTTTAAATTTATTTAAAATTATATTTTTGAGTCATTAAAATGATTTCTCTAAGAGAGGGCTTATTTGATTAGCTTTATATAGAATTCAAAAATCATTTACTTTGGAAATAATGATTTGTATTTGCAAACTAATTTTAATGTAGAATTATTACCAAATTTAACTAAATTTAATTTTCATTTGATGTCAAACATTATTATTTTTTTCAAGAAATGAATGAATTAAATCAAATGACAAACCAAACAATGAATTTGAATAAATCTAACATAAATTAGATAAAACTCACAAATAATTAAATTAATTACAATAATTTCATTAAAATTCTTTTTTTACTAATTTATCTTTCACAGGCACACCTGACGACAGATATTTTACTTCCAGATCAAACTTTCACTGAATACAAACAAGATAGACTCCCACTAACTATTTTTTGTGAATATTTCAATTTTGATTCTTTACATATATATATATATATATATATAACTTTTCTTTTTTAATCTTAATGAAATATAGCTTTACCTTTGATTTTGTAACCAGCTAGAAAGTCCTAACTTCCATTGACCTTCTTACAATCTGATCTGATCTCTCCACTGCTTCCTGTTAATGGGCTGATATTCCCCATATTTATCATTGACTGAGCAAAGCTTTGGAAGAAGGCAGTTTGGTTACCGCTGAAGGTGTTGACAATGGAGATTGTGGGAGACCCAGTTGTTGAAAACAACTCTTGGTCTGATTGGAGAAGCCCCTGGTTGCTTTGAAGGTTGGAAAAATAGTTATTATCGAAAGTATCCGGGGTGGTGGGATCCAGATTCGCAACATTGAATCCGCTCCCGGATTGGGGACAGATTTGTTGGAGCGTAGTCAAGTATGATGAATTGAGTGACGGGTCAGGGTTGCCTGTCCCGCTGAAATTGTATAGCCTGTTGCTGAATAATCTGCACTGAGCACGTCCAAAAGTGTGTGCACCTACATATAATTACAAATACCCCCCCCCCCAGAAAAAAAAAATCAAGATAATGCTTCAATCACTCGATAATTTAATGAAAGATTAGTATCATGAAATCTTTGTAGGCCTTTTTTAGCTGCTCGAAGATTAGAAAAATTACCGGATAATGCGACAAGGTCATTAGTATTTAGCCCGACCGCAGTGAACTTGGAAGTGATGTTGCTTAAGCCTTCAAATGGTGAGGGAATGGAGGAATTAGCTCCTGCTTGATTTGCTGTTAAACTGTCCCTTCTTCCTAGTAGTACAGTCCATGAAGGACCTCCTTGCTTCAAGCACAAGGATATAATTTGTGTAAGCTAGCTGGGCTAGATAGATGGCCTATCTATTTCATGGCTTAATATCCAATTAATACTATTTTGATAAATTTTTGCACGTTTTATTGATTTGTCAACAATTGAAGAAAGAGTGAACAAGAATTCGTTCACACTTTTTTTTTTTTTTTGATTGGGCTTACCAAAGAAACAGACGCTTCAGCAGCAAGTGCTAGAATGTCAGCACAAGAGACAATGCCAGGACAAGAGTTCTCAAGAGCAGTTTTGATGTTATCAACAACGTTAAATCCTCGAGTGGAGTTGGTATTTGGAGCAGCATCTTTCTCGCTCTGTATAGTGGCACTGTTGTCTAACAGGATTGAAGCATCACATCCCTGTCAAAACCAAACAAATATTTAAAAACCAAAGCAGGAATCAAACAAAACTAAACTTTCAGATCAGATAAATTGAGATATATATATATATATATATATATATTTATATATATACACACACAATAATAGACTTTTTCGAGCTTGAGAGTTTACTTGGACAAAGCAATCATGGAAATGGAGACGAATGAGGCTAGCACCAATCCGAACATCAGATTGCAAAGCCTGCTGAATGACGCCCCGAACGATGCTGGACGCATTGGGGCATGTGCTAGCATAAAATGTAGCATTCAATTGAGCTTTTGATTGATAAACCAATAATGCCAGAGAAATGGTTGAAAAGAACAAGAAAGAACGGGCAATATTTGAAGAGAACATTTTGGTTAATGAATTTCTTCTCCCTGAAACTGGTTTCTTAGTCTGTGAATGCATGAGACCTTCCATCCAGCCATTATATATACTAGAAAACTTTCACGCGTCAATCTTTATTTTATAACTTCTTACGTAAGTATTCATATTTCTCAGCAACTTGAGAGTTGATTTGATCATCCATTTCGCACTTTTTTTTTTCCTCCTATGGGTCCATTTGTCTCTCTTTCTCGCCCTCTCTTTCCCTCTGCTTTCGCGTGTATGCATATATACACTAATTAAAAGGCTTAGATTTTCTAATTTAACACTTTAAATATTTTATGGTTTCAAATCCTATCAGATGGCAAATGGAAACAAATAAATGTAGGGAAGCGTGTATTCTTTCACCGACAAACCTTAGAAGAGTTCTTTTTTTCTTTTTTTTTTTGAATTAAGGTGTTTAGAAATACTTATTCTCAAAATAAGGCATTTTTATTTTTATTTCTTATCAATATGGTACTTATTTACCATGTGATCACTTAATCAGCACGTTATTTTTGGCTTGTTCGCTAAACTATTTTCTTTCTCCTTCAATTCTTTCTTTCCTTTCTCAGCTGCTGCTTTCGATGATAGGCAATCCATAACACAAAGCAGGAATAGGAATGAATCAATGTCAACAATAATGAATAGGTAATTACTTAATGGGACATATATTCATATCAAAGATATCTCCACCGACAAGCCTTGGTTTGGCCTCCGTTTATGAAGCTCTAATAGGATTCGTAGCACTTTGATCATTAGTAGGTCCTAATCTTGATGATGTAAGGTTAAAGTTTCCACGAAATACTACCGCCAACTAAATTGTATCTTATAATATGTTAAGAAACCAAAATCTTGGAAAACCCAATGTTGATTTTCCAAAGGAGATTGGGTACAGTAATAGTTGATTTTTTTTTAAGTCCATAATTGAAGTTTAAAGATTGCATCATATTTTTAACATATATTTAAATATTAAAAAAAAATAAAACATGTAATTTTTTTAATCATGCATATGAATTTAAAAAACTACACTACTACTACACTTGAAAAGAATTTTTTTTTTAATGCCAAGAACTTAAGTAATTCAATTCTCAATTACAAGAGCAAAAACTGAGAAAAGAATACAGATTGGAAAATGAATGTAATACAGTGGAGAGGATGCAACATCATATAATATTTATTGCCGTTTTATTTAACTAAAGTTCTTGAAATATTCCTCTACCTCAAATTAGATAAAGATTGTGGTTAATGGTTAACTGCTTCCATGCCCCCCCCCCTAAATCGTATTTCGGTAAATAAAAATAAAAATAATTTAGATGAATGTCTTTTTTAATTTAATAATTTTAAAGATAAATTTTATCTCTAAAATTTTTTAAAAATAAAATTTTAAAGGATAATTATTAAAGATTTTTTTTAGTTTTTTAAATTTTTAAAGATAATTTTTAAAATTTTAAAGATAATTATTGATTTTAATTAATTTTTTTTTTTTTAATTTTGTAGTGTTTGCTTCCGTTTAACTTAATTTTCTTTGATTAAGTCTCAAGCGAAGTTAAAAGTTGGCTAAGAAATATTAAACGAAGTTCTAAAGTCAACGATAGTTGGTAATACAAATCAATAATCAAAATTAAAGACAGTTGGTAATACAAATTAATAATCAAAATTAAAGACTTTCTCTGATAAATTATTCAATCTGTGCACGTCGGAGAATTGTTCGAGAACTAGGCAGATTAGGTATTAGCCTTGTGCTCGATTGATTGAATCCACTAATTACGGCATGGATTTGGCAAAAAATTTTTGCACAAATTGAAAGCTTTTTTGTCACCTCGATCGAAAGGGAAAGAAACCCAGAGAACTTGACTTCAAACATGCAACAACATTGGTATAATCTAAACGTACTACTATTTTTCTGCCAAACCCAAAAAAAAAGGTTAATTGTCTTCAATGATCTAACATCTATAAAACAAATCAATCTTGTCCTTTGGCTAGTTTTGTCAAGGTTGTGAAAAAATCACCCGGCCAAATAGTCTAGTTTGACGTGACATCTGGTTCCTTGGACACGATGACTATTTCCTGGTAGCTTTTTCTTAATTATATACCCGCAATCCGAGGTGAGGTGGGGAGGCTTTTTACTCTTTCATAAATCATTAATATTTACCTTTTGAACAATTGTTAATAAGACTTACACTGCACGGAAATTTGAAATCAATCTATTTTAAAATATTGAACAGCAAAATAGGGCTGTGAAAATGACAGTAAAGATTTTTATTTTAACCAAAATTTGATGAAATTGTGTGTAATATTCAGCCAGTTGATTCTTTGGGAGCGGGAAATAGATGATGTGGAATCAACCAAACCATCATTCTCCCTGTAAAATGTTCTCATGCATAATTCCAGTTTCATGCACTGTTTGCTTCTTCTTTGTCAGGATTCAAGTTTTGATGACTGCTTCTTGTTATGTAATAAAGTATAGTTAAGCTAGCGACTGTGGGTCGAAATTAATCTTATTACAAAAATTAGAAGTTTAACATTTTATAAAAGATATCGATAACTTTGATCATATGTGCCTTGCTTCCTCGAGCCACCATTATAGAAAAAAGTGGCAAATAAATGGGAAAAAAAGGGTGATATGATTGTTTGAATGATGATTCTGTCCCCACACCCGCTCCAAAAAAAAGAGGGCTCGTGCAAGCCATGCCTCTCGAAGCTGTCAGCATTTCAGCAGTCACTTGGAAAGGACCAAAGTTTATGTTTTTTTTTTATTATTATTAAAGTGTAGCCCTACAGAAAACGAGTTTTAATATCAGTAGCTATCAACTGAAACAGCTGCTCTAGGGACCAAAGTGTTATGTTTGGGAAGAGTGGTTGGAACTTTATAAAAACTTCGAATAGGAGGGCTTTCTTCGACTATAATTTCGGCCAATCGGCTGGCTTTATACTCGTCAAAGTTGTGGGAATAAGCTTATTTCTTTTGAAGAACACGAGATTAGATGAATCTCATGGCCAGCAAGGCAGGGATAAAATACAATACAATGTCAGGCTTTTCGTTACCAAATCTTAGCTTATTTTTTAACAACACGAAATTAGACGAATCCCATGGCATGGCAGGTAAGGCGGGGACAAAATATGTTAAAATGTCAGGCTGTTATCACCAAATCTTGATTAATGAAAGAATATACAATGTCTCTGGTTTGTATTTATTCAGCTAGCTATGAATATATTTAGGCAAATTACGAGCTTATAGAATATGATATTTAAATTATCTAAAATAAAAATAAAAAGAATCTGAAATTTTATTTAATTCATTGATGTAAACATTTACGATCTATTTCTTTATCTTTAAACTATCATCATTTTTATATAAAAAAATTTACAAATTTACCACTAATAAAATAATAGTGTTAACAACTGCAATTGCTCTGGAGTGTGGATTTGTTAAACTTTGCATATACGCGTTGTCAGTAAGATAAATAGGTTCAAATCCAAAGGCTGAAAAGCACAATGAATTAATGAAAGACAATATAAAAAATTATATGTTTAATCCGAGTTTAATTCAATTTATTTATATAATTATCTTTAAAATATGATATCAAATAAGTTTAGATTTAAATCTTAATGCATACAATAGTTTTCCTATTGACTACGGCTTATTTTTTTTTAAAAAAAAGGAAGTTTTTAATTGAATATTGAAGTTTCCTCGTGATTGTTTGGTATAGATGGTAATCCTCTTTCTCTTATTATAATTCATAAAATTATTTTTAAACCTTTTAATGTATAATATTGAGTAATCAACTGATACATATCTTAACTTTACATATACTTTGATGAAACATCAAAGTCCAAAAAACTTACAAATATACATATAATGACAATCGTCTGGATTTTTGATAAAGGTATATCACAAATAAATAAATAAATAAATAAATAAAGAAATAAATACATTTTCATATTACATATATGTATACGTATATAAATACACAGGAATTTTGATAGCTTAGATGTAAATTAATGACATTGAAGGGTTTATTTTTAATGCACTATGATTGAAATCCTTTAATGTTATAAAAGAGTTAAAAGACTATCATATATTTTATTTTTAAATTTTTTAAAATATATTTTAAAAAGACATCACATTTATCAAATTTAAATATTTTATTGATGGTATACCGGATAATTTCTAATAATAAGACAAGCATCTTTCGGAGGCATAACCTTTTGATCTATTTGTTTGATTAGATAGGCTTCTCCTCTTGCTACCTCCTTGGTTCCATTTCAAAAAACCTTTGCATATTTAACTCTTTGATGTTTTGTACACCAACTGTAAGACAAAATAGCATTACTCATTTAAAAACATCTTTTTTTAATAAAAAATAGTGATAAAAGTGTGTAAATTAATCTTTTTTCAAACCCCTTTTTAATTAAAGGTTTATTGACCACATTGAAACTTGAAAGCAATTGATGCAATCACCATATTAATAATAGGATGAAGAAAATAACCTTTCAACTTATTTTTGCATCTGTGAGAAACCACTTGAAGACATGACTTAAAATTTTCAAAGCCTTTTTAAAAGGTTATATTATGATGTTCAAAACCACTTGTCAAATTGCATATTTTTCTTAATTAGTATTAATTAACAAAATGAAGCAACCAAACTTTAAGCTGCCTGTCTCTTTCTTTTTTTTAAAAAAAAAAAATTATTTTTATTAAAATTTAGTGACATTTAAAATGCATCTATAATATTTATAAAGCATGAATGTGAAAAACCTTTTGCAATGATGAAAATAGTTATAAGTATTTACTATATTTATAAATTACCATCGTAAATGTTTTTTATTATTAATAAGATTTATTTAATTTATAAGTAAGAATTTTAATTTTATTGAAAGTCTTTCATTAAATATATTTATATAATGATAAATAAAATATTTAAATTTTACATTAAATTAACTTATTTTTAGAATTTTATCTTTTATTAACCTTAAAATGTAAATGAATAAATTTGATAAAAATAAAAAAATAAATTTTTATATTAAAATTAAAAATAATAATTTGCATATATTAAACAATAAGTAACCTTTATATGTTAATACATTTATTAATGTTAATTATTTGAAAAATATAAAAGTATTTATTTTTAAAATAAATAAAATATAAAGTATCATGACATATGTGATAAAAATTCTAGTCTTATTAAAAGAATCAAAGGAGAAATAGGATGAAATATAAATTAAATTAGATTATATACAAAATATTTAATACATATCTTAGAAAGAATGCTTTTTCTCTTTTTTTCGAAAGTACATGCATCATTTTATATTATCATTTACATGGATTATTTTATATTATCATCCCATCTTTTAAGAATTTACTGCTTGAAACAGATTTATCAATAAAGAACAAGTACTTGTAGGTTATTCCTCATGATATATGGTGCCTTTTTCATTTGAAGCCATAAAAATTCACATTTGTTTCTAGATAAAAATATTAGTTCTTTTAGCAATGTTGATGTCCTTTCAAGGTAGCAAAATCATACTAAAGGAAGGTAAGAGGATATTGTAGATAGAATCTATCAAGGATGATTAAATAGTCAAAAGGATGTTGGAGTTCAGATTTCAAGATATATTTTAATGCTGAAGTTAGTAAGTAATCATGGAAAAATATGATGATACAAAGAGAGTATAAAAAATATGATAGTTTTAGGATTTTAAGTTTACTTCGTATCTTTTATTATTGGCCAGCTGTAGTAAATGTATGCCCTTAATTGGCTTGTGAGTTCAACCCAGCTTGGACATGCATTACTTGCTCCTTGGACCAATATGGTGACTCTTTGGTGATATGCCTTATGGTTTTAGTTTCTATAATAGGCTCAAGTATTGAATTATATATATTGGTATAACAATTGTCCCTTGAGCTTGAGCCTAAGGGAGGTTATAAACTAATATCGAAATTTAGGCTTAAAATTTTAAAAGGTCTGGTAAAATTTATTGCGGTTGACATGTAGTTACTAGGAACGTATAGTATGACGGATTGGTGATATTTAAGATTAAAAATCGAATCAAATTAATCAGTTCAATTAGGAATCAGCAGGTTTGATAGTTCAACATCTAACGTATAACTGGAAAAACAATTAAAAACCCAATTTAACTGGAAATAACTCTTGTTTTATTCTTTTTTGAGCTTTTTTACCCAACTAAACCGGGCTTTCTTAAGTTTTAAGCGCAATTGAATTGGGTTACTGCCAGGATTGATTCATGCTTTTTTCTAGGTTTCAATTCAAACGCTTACTTTTTAAATTTGATCAAATATAGGCCATTAGCCATTAGGTTTATGTTTTACTGAAATTAATCATCTTATGTTCTGCTGACTACTGCAATTTGCTTCTCTCTTCTTTTTTTGACCGTAAGCCAGATTACACTAATCTTCTATTAAGGATGGCTGCAAATAAAAAATCTGCATTTTTCTTTACTATCCGAATCCGAATCAGTTTATTATTCACATTAAATCTGTACATAATTATCTGAATTTGAATTAGAATTAAATAATATTATTTGTCGAATATCCGAATCCGCTAAGCAAACCTTGGAAATCAAGGTTCAATTCTTTCAACAAGCATAAATTTATGCATTTTAAATAAATAGATAATATTCGAATATCTGAATCCATCTATAGAAGTAATGCGAATTTTAATAGTAAATTTGGATAGCGGATTCAGATATAAGAATCCATGATATGTAAAAGTAATACAAATTCAAATAATAAATATTCGGAGGTTAATGTTCACATTCACTCTGAATTCACTATAAATAACAACTATACTATTCGAATCCGCAAAACGCAGATTAGATAATTATAGTTATTTGAATCTGCACTCTCCATTGCTATCTATCTTCTCTCACAACAACTCTTCTCCTAGGGTACAGTTTGCTTCAAATTTATAAACTCATCGCTTTATCTTCTCCTCTCTTTTCTCTCCTGTTTTGCTTTGTAGTCTTGTTTTCATTGATGGATTTGTGCAAAAACCCGAAATGGTTAAAAGTCTTGTAAACAATCAAGGATGTGATTATCTTGTTGGATAGTACAATTGTAGTTTTAGAAATATATCTTTATCCAAGTGGTTGCTCTTTTTTTTTAAGCTTCAGATAAGTTATCTTTTATGTGTACAAGTAATGAGAAATAAGGTTGAAACAACAGTTAGAGATAAAATGTCAAAGTAAATAGTATAAATTGATCAAGAACCAAAAGTCTAATTGATTCGACCTCCACTCTGGTTTTTCATTCCTAGTGATATTTGGTAGAATAATTGTTTGGAGACAAGTTGATCAACCTTAGTCTGGTATGATCTATTCCTGTCTAAGAAGAGATCGCTCTACTGTACTCTCCGTTTCTTTCTATAATAAATTTTTTTATTCGTCGTAGGTTATTTTGGAGAGTTTATCCAATCGTCTTGGGCTTTTTTAAAGCAATTTTTTGGTTGCCTTTAGACTGTTTTGGGAGAATCCTCTGCTCGCCTTTATGCTTTTTAGAAAATTTTCATGGTTTGTCCTTTGTTTTCTTCTAGAGAAATTGTCTACTAGCCTTTATGCTTTTGTGGAGAATTCATCTGCCAATCCTTAAGCTTTTGGAGAATTTTTTATCCCCTTAAGCTTTTTATCTAGTCACCGGAGCTAATGAAGTGAGATCGAAAACAATTATAACAATAAGATTAATTATCGTAGTTGTGAGATTAAATGTTATAGTGTTAATATTAAAATCGATGGTGGATGTATAGTTGGATAACAAAATAGTAAGTGAACATTAAAGATATTAATCTGAAAGTACATTATAAATTATTTTTGTGCATATTTTAATGATGTTTAATTAAAATTTAAATTTTAAAACATTATTTAATATATGTATTTGAATAACATTTTAATTTATTATATAACTTTATTTATTAGATTAAATAAAATATATAAATATAAAATTTTAAATAAACTAACAAAATAAAAAAAATGAAAGAGTTGAAATTAATAATTAAAAAATTTTAAACAAAACAAAAAATTGATAAAAAAAAAGAAGATAAACACTAAAGAGTTCAATGGACCCTTGTCCGAAAGTTAGGACAATGTGGTCGAAAGCATCATACGGTGCTATCCAAATACACTTCAGTTGACTTCTTGGGTATCAAATATTGCAGTGGAATTCCAATTAAACGTCAATCAAATTCATATTTATATTATATAGTTATCGTATTTAAAACATATTCAGTGCTAAAATCATTCCTTTTATCAATAATAATTTTAATTCTACCGTTTGAATCGGAAATAGACAATCTAATCAATATTCAACCTTAGATTTAATTTCAAAATTATTGATAAAATCAAATGTTATTAAAAAAAATTAATTTAACCAATTGATGAATCGATAGATTCTTAGCTAGTTTGGTTATAAACCCATTCAACCATTCTAACTGGCAGGGAGAGGCTACGACAATACCGCAAAATCTAGCAAAATATGGAATAAATAAACCAATAATAAGACGACCCCACCAAGTAAGGCCGGTAATGACAAAGCCATGATATGGAGCGCCCATTGGCCTAAACTTCTCTGAACTGGCAGCGTCGGTAGCCAGTTAACCCCATTTGGCATTCGGATGAGCGCGAGCTCAGCCACAGGCGCTTGACCAATGACCACCCATCCCTGTACCTTCTTCTTTTTTTTTAACTGTTTCTTCATTGACCAAAGCATGGCGAACACATAAATCCAAAAACACAGAAAAAAAAAAAAGTTGAATGAATTTTCCAAAAGGTTTTAAGAAAAGAAACTTTCAGGGGCTGTAAAACTCTGTATTTTCAACAATTTGTGTCTAAAATCACTGCTATATATATATATATATATCTTCATCTAATTGGTTAGATCTTTATTGATGGCTAGGGAACATTGCTTTTAGTTTTTCTGTAGACTTTTACGCTTTGGGTGCACTATGATTTTTTTTTTTTTGCCTTTTGTTTTTAATCTCAGTCGACTTCTTTTCATGCCTTTAAGGCTGGCTTTGCCAAACAAAGGGGGAAAAGAAAAAGAAAAAGAAAAGTAAACGACAAGAAAGTTTCTTTAATTTTGAAATTATCAGGCTAAGAACTGCACCCTACAATGGCGTGCAAAAGGCGCATGTTAGCATACAGCAATAATTCAGTAGACCAAGTCTTTCTATTGGTTTTCGTTTTCAAGGACTTGGAATAATAAGAAGAGCTGTAGCTTTTTCATTTACCCTAGCAACAATAAGGAGAGATTTGTATATATATATATATATATATATATATATTGGCTTTGGGTTTCCCTTTTTTCATTTAACTCGAAATTTGCCAATTTGGCTCCATGCTCAGACGGTGCACATTAGCATGTGAAGATGGTCCCCGTCAATTTCTTTCTTTTTATTTTTCTTTTTGCACAACGTGCGACCCATTATCCATCTTTGCCCTTGGTGCAAACTATGTCCTCTTTTTGTTTTCTTGGTTCAGCTTGTTGGATGTGAATACTAAAGAAGCAGCGCGGCTTGCTATAGTTCCTCCTTTTTGACCTATTTCTTGGCAAAGGGAACTGAAAATGTAGGCAAAAGAGAAGAAGATAAAAAACTAATTTGAAACTGAGAGCGTAACAGAGTGAAATGGGTTCATGAGAATATCGATCAAAATGTATGAAAATTAACTACAAAGGAGTTAAACTGAAAATTTATCCAAATGGTAGATGGAGGAGTAATCTGATATATGCTAGCCATGAAACAGCTTTTAAGGAACGAAAGACTCTGGGAAATGGCAAGTGTTTAGAACCACAACATATAGGTTGATGTTATAAGTACGTAGATCTCTCGGGTAACAACAATCCTGAAGGGAAAGAAAGACAAGAGCGGCATGAGTTTATTAAGATAAGGAGTGGTATAGTACGGTGCGGTTCTAATGACTTAATATTTAGTTAAGTTTTCCATACTTTCCTTTGCTTCTTCCAGTTCAGTAAAGAGTATGAAGTTTTGAGTTAGTGCATGTTATAAATTATGCCAGTGCAACTAAAGATGAGGAGAGTAACACAAAAGATGAGAAAATCGGTACTGTGGTTTGGTTCAGTTGATTTAGCGCTCCTTAACGTCCTGACAAGTATAAGGTTCGAGCCTCATCGGCAATTGCACTTGGTGAATGATAAATAAGTACCACTATTAGCTCTCTCTAAAGCTTGTGACATGTACTGACTGGGTCTCGGATAACCCCTCACCTAAACAAAGAGAAAATCGGTGCTCAAATAAGGCAGATCATGAGGGAGAAGAAGACGAAGGCTAGCCATATCTAATTAACAACATTAGGAGATAAATTCGACATGATTAATTAACTCTAGGTGAAGATTTAGGTAAGCCGATGAGTTAGACCTTGGACAATTATATCTGATTGTAGTAAAATGCTGGCAAGAAAGAACCGAACTTTTCTATATCTAGCTAGATAGGCTCGTCACTGCAAACTGGACCACAACAAGTCAATAGGACTTGAAGAGAACAGGTACATAGTAGTTTCATGATCACATAAATGGATCAAAAAGAACAACCAATTTTCGGCGCTTTTTAAACCGGCTCAAACCGGCAGTTTTCTGATTTTTTCCGTTCTTACCTAGGTACATCGCAGCCCTGAATTCGGCTACATGATCTTATAACTAATCTTTAGAGACAAACAGTATAGAGAGCATTAAAAGCTGAAAGTGGTTAGTCACTTGATCTTATCATTTTTTATTATGAAAGCTGATAGATTCAGTTTCTATGAGTAATAATTGCTTGCAAGTGAAACAAGCGGTGGACAATTGCAAATTAAGACGGTCATCCTTTTTTGGGAGAATCAAATTTCAATCTAACCAATCAGCTGGAGTTTATCTGCTATTCATCCTAGGAGTTTAACTGGCGACAGTCAATTGGCAATGAAAAGCAAAAGATGTAGACTTTGACATTTTGTTGAATTTGGCAACAAAATGTAAGCTTATTGCTTGGAAAATAAGATAGTAAATGGACCACCACTACCTTTTGATCTGCTAATAATTATCGTCTGTATATCAGCTGGAATCTATTACAAGCCAGCTCCGAATAACAATACATCTATACATGGATCTGTTCAAGCAGGCCCACGGTTGAAAGTTGTAAATTTTCTGTTTGGGTTCATATTGGATCAACCGTTTAACTATTTATTATATTATTTAAATATTATTTTATGATTAAATTTAAATTTAAAATATTATTTATTATTAAATAATAATTTGAATTGGGCTAAGTTAGATTTAATTTTATAAAGATCTTGTTTAAAATTCAATCTATACGGGCTTATAGGGTAAACCGACTTTTGGACATGTCAAAGAAGAGATACTTCCATCGATATGGGCGCAACCCGAGCTCTCACCAGCTAGCAAAGATGAATTATATACAGTCAAGAAACTGGACTCCCACAATATTGAAGCTTGATCAAGCTTAAGCAAAATTAGCTGATTAAAGAAGACAAGGCAATGGTGGAGTCAATCCACTATGCCACAGGCTCCAAATCCCATTCGAGCTTGAGCTGCAGTGGGTAAAATGCATCCCCAATGGGGGTGTCTACTGAGGGATGCCTTTTACTATTTCAACCCTTTGGTTTTTTTTTTTTAATTAAAGAAAATATATAATAAATTTTATTATTACATAATAGTTATATAAACAAATATATAATAAATATGCTTTACTATATATAACAAATATACAAATCAATATGAATTAATTAAAAATAAATAGTTACATGACTAATAAAAATAAATACAAAAAATATTATTTGATATATTTTACTAATTTTTAATTATTTATTAATAAAATTATTATTTGAAATAAATATAATTTTAATAAATTTTGATTATTTATTAATTTTATAAATACCAAATAATAAATTTTCATCGTATATATATATTTTAATCTAATATACTTAATTATTATTTATAATAATTCATCTCACCGTCACCACTGTGTTTAGATTCCGTCACCACTGCTTTTAAATCCAAACGCATATCTCACCACTTATTTTAATCTCACCATTACAACACTCAATTTTACTATTTTAATAACTATTCTCACCATCATTATTATTTTTAATTTTACGAAAATCAATCTCATCGCTCGTCCAAACATACCTTTAATCTGCTAGTGATTTTCAGATGAGATACCATTTCGCTTCATAAAGACCCCAGACAGGTGCGATTGAAGCACAAAAGTATCTCACTCGCGCCATTTAAATTGTTTGGATAAGGGGCAACGCAGTGAAACATATCTTTTAATTGGAAGGTCTTTTATTTTTAAGCAAATATATTTAACTTTTTTCTTTTTATTATATTTTTATTATTATGTAATAAATATATAATGAATTTTATTATTATATAATATGCTAATAAATATATCATATAATAAGAATTAATTGAAGATAAATAATTACATAAAAATAAATATAAAAATTATTTGATATATTATTATTTTTATTAATTTTATGTATTAAATAATTAATTATTTTAAAGGATATACTTTGACAATTTTAATTATTTATCAAATAATTTAAAGGTTTTATTATATATACATTTTAATCTAAAATCCTTAATGATTATTTCTATTCTCACATTACCTCCACCTCTACTTTTGTCTTCAAATACATATCGCATCACTGGCTTTATGCAACCCTTATAATATCTAATTTTACGGCTATCATAATTAATTTCGCCGCTATTGTTATTTTTAGTATCATTGGAGCTAATCTTATCGCTCATTAAATAAGCCCTTAGGCTTTATTTAGATGGGCACTGAAATTAAGTTTGACGAGATTAAAAATAACTATGATACTAAAATTAGTTACTATGACGATGAGATTGAATACTATAGTAGTAAGATTAAAATCAGTGGTGAGATATATATTTAGATACGAAAGCAATAGTGGTGATGAGATGAATTATAGTTAAAAAGAAAAAAAATCTTTAAAGACATTAAATTAAAATGTTTATATATAATAAATAATTAAAAATTATTAAAATTATATTTATATTAGATAATAAAATATATATTAAAATTATATTTATATTAAAAATAATAATAAATTATTAAAATTATATTTATATTATAAAATAAATTTAAAAATTACATAAAATTTTAAAAATATTGAAAGGTTAAAAGAGATTTTTTTCGCTCCATTATGGGTCTGTGGAGGGGTCATTGGGAGTTAAAACTCATTAAGGGTGCTAATGGACTACCGATTAGTATCTTATCACTTCGGACTAAGGTTTTATTTAGATAAGTGGTGAGTTTGATTTTGGTGAGATTGAAAATAGTAGTGACGATGAGATTAGTTACTGTAGCTGTGAGATTAAAATCAGTGGTCGAACATTTGTTTGATTCAATCGCAACATGACAGTGAGATGAGAATAAAAAATGACCATTAAGGCCACTCAATTGAAATAGGTATTTATATATTATAAATAATTTTTAATTATTAAAAATATATTTATCAAACAATAAAATATAAATAAAATTATATTTATATTGAATAATATTAAAAATTATTAAATGACATTTATATTAAAAATAAATTATTAAATTTATATTTATCTTAAATAGTAAATTATATATTAAAATTAAAAATTATACTTATATTGAGTATTGTTTATATTAAAATATAATTTCATAAAAATAATTAAAAATTTGAAATGAAATTTCACACCTTTTTTTACCCCCACTAACGATTGGAGCCCTGCCCCTCTAGTGAACTGGAGACTCTAGTGGGATTTGTTCCAATTGGGGGATTCCCCCCCTCAAAAAAATCCAAACGGGCCCTAAATCTTTTTGAAATATTAATGGAATACAATATAGTATAGGTATTATAATTTTGAATATGATATAAAGTGGATATATCTAATAAAAATAAATATGGTATAATAAATATGACAGTTTAATATATGTATTATTTTCATATTTAAAATTTTGACACGTAAGATATTTATATTTAAATTAATTTACATGATCGATATGAAAAGAACACGAGACACAATTCGCATAAATGAATTGCTAAATCTATTTGTATACTAATGAATTTGAGAATTTTTTTGGGGAAATTAAGGTCAAATTTACTGTTATATATATGGTTCAATATTGAGTTTTATATATGTTTTCATTATACTTGTAATATATTTGATGTTTGAATAAAACTTAAATTATAATAATTTATTAATTAGAATAATTTATTAATGTAAGTGGTAAATTTTTGTCAATTTCGGTATTTTTTAAAATAAAAATTATAATAATCAAATTTAATGAAATTAAATTATAATGACAAAATTAATGATAGCCTGTAATAGTATATCAGTTTGACCTTAATCTCTTTTCATTTATTAATATAATGGTCACTCTTTTGGATGATATATTTTTGGATTCAAATATTAATTTCATAAACTCTAAATTTAATGGTAATTTTCAGTGAAATGTCATTAATAAATGCTATTAAAAGCTAAATTTGCTGTTATTAATAATTTTTACCTCCCAATTAAGCATTCTTCTAATGACAAAAAGGAAATGTAGTGTTGAAACGGAAGCCTTTCACCTACAATTCTTTTTATTGTAATATTATAATTATTAAATCATAATAAAAAATTATGAAGGATCCACCACTAATAAGTGTGCGTTTCACATAATTTTTTTATGAATCTTATATAAAATTAAATATTAATTGATTAATTATAATATAATTACTATAGGTGATATATTTCCTGTTGAATAATATTTTAGTGGTCTTTTTACTTGTAATGGTAACAATATAGAGTAAAATTTTTACCAAAGATTGTCCTTTCACTTAAAAAAATTAAGAGAAAAAAATATGAAGTGTTTAGTTACTAAAAATAAGAACGTATCACCTGTAATAATTGTATTACAATTAACTAATTAATATTTAATATTATATAAAGTTCATAAAAAATCATGTGAAGCTCACACTTATAAATGATAAACTCTTACATAATTATATTGAATAATTATAGTATTACAATAAAAAAAATTAGAAGTGAAATACTTCCACTAAAAATTAGAGTGTCACCGACTCGACCAATAACTTTATTGATTAATATAGGTATATTCCTTTTAGGGCTCTAACTAATATTATCAAGCTGGACTTCTCATAATATTAATTAATTAACTACTAATCAACACTCTTGAAGTACTTAATTAAATTATTAATTTTACATGTATACTAAATATTTTTTTGATAATGATTGTTAATGATTATATGATAAAAAAAAAATCATAGAAAACCCCAAAAAAAATTGTTATTTTGTCTCCATTATAATTTTTTGACTTTTTCTTTTTATAAATAATTAGATTTTGACTATTTATAAATAGTATAAAAGATGATAAATAATAGCTTTCCGATTTTTTTATATAAATATTTGGATTGTTAGCATAAAAAAGGTTTAGGAGTAAGAGTACAAATAATTAATGTAATTATATTTCTGCATCTTATTGGTGTTACCAAGTTCATGGAAAATAAATTGCTGGTTTTACAGTTTTACTTGATGGTATTTGGAATTGCAAACCCCAAGAATAAAGAATAGTAGAATACTAACAATCCATTTCTTAATTAATATCATACTCGACAAGTCCTAATTAATTATTCTTATTTTATTTTATCTAAGTAACGTTTTTATGTTCTTTAAACATCGTTTTCATTCTCCAAAAGGTCTTCCCAAAACACCTACCAACCCTACCAAAAGTCGAAAACAAATAGACATTACTCGATTCTTTACAAGTACGTGAACTCCCTAGGCCTGAATTATATACTTTGATGGATTGTATAATGAAGTTTGTTTTTGAAACTAACATACATCCAATAGTTCGTGTCCAAATACGTCTTGATAAATCTAATATTTAAACATATAAATTATCTTAATCCGTAAAAAAAAAAAAAAATCAAATAGTATTGCATATCCAATTTTTTACTACTGGTCGCCACGTCTACTTGCAACCTATCTAGTTACCACTATCTAGTGTTGTAGATTGCATCCAAAATATACTATAAGTGAATGATGGAATCAACCATAAACTTTGCGTTTGTTTGTGGATGGAATCTATAGATGAAGTTTCTTATGGTTTTTAGTGGGTGGATAATTTTCAAATTTTATATAAATATTGAAGCAGGCTTTTTTATATCTATAAGTGTCAATGCATCAGATTGGTTATAAAAAAATTTGCTTGTCTAAGTACGGCTTAGATTGGATTTATTGGATTCAAAAACTTATTTTATTATTTATAATATATTAAAATTTTTATACTAATATTTTTATAGTTAAATTTTAATAAAAATATTTTAATTAACTAAAATGTTATTTTAAGCTAAATTGAGCCTACTCAAATGATAAAAATTTTATCTCATATTCGATCTGATTTGAATCTAGTCTATTAGATCTAAATTATCTGGCTTATCTTACCTATCTATCTTAGATTTTGTGAGTTCAAAAAATAAATTATAAATGAGTGAAAATTCAAAAAAAATGGTAATTCTCAAAATTTTCAAAAAATTAAAATTATTTATTAGACTCGACATGTTATATATTCATACGTACTTTAATAATTTTTATTATATAAATTTTTATATATTAATATATTAATATTATATTATATTTTAATTACTTTTATATCATATTTATATGATCATATTTAATATTAAAATTTTACCATTTACGTTTTTGATTTTTTTTTTTTTTTTTTAGAAAAAAACTAGATTAGAAAAACAGAGTAAAATTTTTAAGGTTAAAAAGAAAAAGGAAAAAAAAAAATGAAAGAGGGAGGGGAATCATCAGAGTCGTTGGTGTCAGTGTTGGAGAGGAAAAGAATAGGATACGCCAATCTCATTCTAAACTAAAAAAATTATAAAGTATGAACCATATAAACTACCCACTCCCATCATTTTGGAAAATGGATAAATATGATATACCCATTTTTTTTTTCACTCAAATTATATTATTAAAATAATTAATTATTTATTATTTAAATAATCAATTGATTTCTTAAAACAAATATTTATTATTTAAAAAAATTAAATTTATGATTTAAATAATAAATAATTAATTTTGTAATAATATAATTACTTAAAATGATTTAAATAAAAGAATATATTATAATAGTCTCATTTTTCTATAATATATATATTTTTTGTGTTTTCCACAATTCCACTCTGGGACCCGTCCGTACCGTGTTCCCTGTCCCTCTTCGGCCTTCACCTTCTCCATGTTCCTCAACCGCCTACCTTCGCAATCGGTCACCAGTCCTCTATCCACGTGCCCCTCACGTGCATTCTCGCCTCCTCTGTCTGTGGTGCGACAAATAAAAAGTTCGAGAGATGAAAAAAATTTATATTATATTATATTTTAATTATTATTATTATTAGTTTTTTTTATTAAGAAAAAAATTTCTTGGTGTTGGTGGTGTAGTTGTAGTATTTGGTTTCTGCACTTTCTTTGTTTTCCCTTCTTTCTTGTATTTGTTCCACAGCAAGATCAGATCCCCTCTTTAATTTCTTTTGAAATTTTTTGCTTCTGGTTTTTCTTTGTGGATTAGTCTTTTTTGCTTGATTTCTTCTCTTTTTTTTTTTTGGCTGGAGAGGAAGTAAAAAGGGGAAGAACATAAAATCTTATCTTGCATCGATGAGGATCAGGAAAAGACAGGCTCCACTACCTTTCGCTTCAATTTCACCAGTTCCTCTTTCGTCAGATCCCAACTTTAACCGATCTCCGACGGTGCAACTCCCACGACGACATCAGCACCCTCCTTTACCCACTCCTTGCTTCGATCCTCGCTACTCTCCTGATCATCCCAATCACCCGATCGGACACCGTCTACAGACCCAAGGCCATGATTCATCTGCTTTACCTGGAAAAACAGCAAACATCCATGGAGATGAGCTGAAGAACAAGAAGGAGGAAGATTACCTGGTTAGTTCAATGATTCAATCCCACCATGAAAATAATACTACTTTATTTTGGCATTTTATCATAGTACTAACTTTGTTAATAAGAGTGCACTAGTGTTCAATATTAGAAATTCTTTTTTACTTTGATTGATTTGCACCCTTGAAAGTTGCATTAGGTAAAATATAAAAAATAGCTAAGTGGGATCCTTCTGTATTTTCTTTTGAACTTTTTTTTTTGTTTTTTTTTTGTTTTTGTAGATTTTGAAGCAAGGAGAAGGAGAGAAGGAGGAAAGTGGAGAAGGGGAGAAAGGAAATGATACCAGGTAAGAAAAGGAGGGCTAAAATAGTTAAAATAATAATAATAATAAATAAACCCAATGTTCTTCCATTATTTCATGAAATCTTATAGTAAAAAGGTGAGAAAAAAAGGGGTCTAAAGGCTAATCTTGATTAAGTTTTTAACCAACACCAAAAGAAAATGACAAAAAATCAAATAAAATAAAAGTAATACTGTTAGTGGAAATACTGTTTTAGATGTTTTTAGCCACCACCATAACTTCCCATCTAATCTAATCTTAGTTGTAAGTCTCTTCTTTTTTTTTTTCTTTTTTTTTTTTTTTATTTCTTAAATTTTCTGATCTAATATATGTCAATGTGGTGCACGTTAGCTTGGGATGCTGGTCCCCTTCTCAACCAATATTGTTCCAGTTATTTATTTAATTATATTTATTTCTTTGTTTTTTTCCTTTTTTCTTCCTTGCCTGTAAAAATTTATGCTTGTGGCTGTGGATTTTCTGGGTTTGGTTGGTTTTTTCTAGGAAGAAAAGTGTTTTGGGTGAAGAACTAGGATCTGGGTCTGTTTCAGAAAGGAGTTCTTCTTCCCATCAAGGTAGGGATAATCATTTGCATAATAATAAGTTAATGTATTCAAGTAAAGAATGAAATTTATACTGTTTGAAAGATATATTTGTTTTGTTTGATTGCACCAAATAAAGCTGTTGGGAGATGGGGTGAGGGAGAGAAAGCATTTCCATTGAAGAAGAGAAGAGGGAGCTTCCAAAGAAGAGGGAACGATGATGATGATGATTATAATGATACAATAATGGAGAAAGATAATAAAAGGAAGGTGATGATCAACACCAACAAGATCATGAAGACTAAGATGAACAAGAAATCTGTGCGTCACCAGCAGCAAAACGATAATCAACAAGAAGAGAAAGAGAGCAAAGATTATGCTAGCAGTACTATTGATTGTAATAATGATGATAATAATCATCCTAGTAGTGCAAAAAAGAGAGGTCGAGGTGGTACACGTGCATTAAGGGAAGGGTCACGGTGCAGTCGAGTTAATGGGAGGGGATGGAGATGTTGCCAACAAACACTCGTTGGTTACTCTCTTTGCGAGCATCATTTGGGGAAAGGTAGGCTGAGGAGCATGACCAGTGTCCGGAGCCGATCTTCAGCTAGTAGTAGTAATAATAATGCAGCAAATGAAGAGAAGCCTATTAAAAACGATCATGAACATCGTACATTATCGAATTGCTCTTCACCATCTCAACAAGCAAAGCAAACAAAGCGTGAATCGCTTGGTGACAATGGGGACGATGAAGATCAGGAGGATCAGAAGCCATTGATGATGACAAAGAAGAGAGTGAAGCTTGGGGTGGTTAAAGCTCGATCAATAAGCAGTTTGCTGGGCCAAAACGACAACGTTATTGCAGTAGCTGATAATAACAACTAGCAAGGTCAAAGGAATATTAAAACAACAATACTCTTTCCAGCAGGCAGCAGCTTCATTTCTGTCAGTTTGAGATTCTTGATTAACGGATGCTTGATAAAGTGTTCATAGTTATCGTTTTTGTGTTCATAGTTATCGTTTTTCTTCTTCTTTGCTTCTTTTCTCTTTTGTTTGCGCCTTTATTTTATGAATGATGGGCTTAATATTAAAGAAACAGATTGGGTTTTTCCATTTAATTGCAGGATTATCAAATCGAAATGTATACTTTAACAAATAATATTATAATATATGTGGAAGACCCTAATCTTAGATAGTTATTGTCTAGTTTTTTGACAAAGGAAAGTGCATGAAAATCCAGTCATGATCATATGGATGTACAGCAACACAAGGTCTGGAAATTCTTTATGAAGGAAGAAAAATGGAATCTGACTAAGAAAGAAATTAATTGAATCTATGTTTAATTAGAATTATTGGCTTCTACTAACAAAATGGAAATGTCTATTGAATTTACAAAATTTTCCCTTTCATTTGTTTATAAGTCTTAGTTTAATTGAAGTTTTGTTTTTTATTTTAAGTTTGTATTTGATAAATTGATAGTGTATAGATTTATACAATGTTAGTGAACTCGATCGTACCATATTATTAAAGGTTTTTTAAAATAAATGTAAATTACTTTTATCTAAATGAGATGACATGATTTAGTTTATTAACAGCATATGAAATTATAAAATGTCAGTGCATCAAATATAAATTATTTTAATATTTGTTGTTTTATTTTTTATGTATTTTTATTTTTTCAATTTATATCAAAAAAATTAAAGAAAATAGTAAAAGTATGAATTAAACGAAACCAAAATAATTTCTTAGAAGCTTATCTTATTCTTTGATTTTATTTTCTTCTGTAAAAAATTAGGCCTTGATCTTGAATAAGAATTAGAAATAGAGATCTTTTATGTAAGCTAAAATATATAACATAACAATGATGATCAAGGTATTGCTTAGGTAAAAATTCTGTTCCTTAATTTGATCAAAATCAATTTGTTCAATGAGAATTGAATATTCAAAATAATAATTTGATGTACTATATTTATTGAATTAGAGGGTAATCTTTTGCAGGTGCTTTGGGTTTTTTTCAAAGCAAATGTCAATTATCAATTGTTACTATGATTAAAAGTAATATTTTAATTGTAATAGTGTTTTGGAATTAATTATGTGGTTAATTGAATGATATTTGTAATTCAATTAGCCACCCAAAACTTCCTTTTCTTTAAATTGGTTCAATTTCTAGGATGTTTTTTTTAATACCTTTTTCTAAAAAATATATAAAAAGGAAAAGAAAAGAAAAATATATATATTTTATTTTTCCTATTAATATTTCCGTTTGTTTTTAAGAAAAAATATTTTCATAAAAATTAAAAAAGAAAAAGAAAGGAAAAGGAAAGAAAAGATATAAGAGATTTTTTTTTTCATTTTTTTCTCTTTTAATTTTTCCATTTAATCTTTTCCAAATAAATCCTTTTATGAAAATAAAAAAATATCAATAATCAATAATTTCGTCATCATCAATAAAATAATAATATAAATACAATTAAAGTTGTCGGCAATTGGGTACATTCCCTAATTGAAGGGCAGCTCATCCATTGAAGTCCCCAATCGATTGCTAATGAGAAAAAAAAAAATCAAAACATAAATGTTTTCATTTATTCTTTATGATAAATAAGAAAAATTAAACTTTAAAAATAAATAATAATAAATAGAAACATAAAAAATACATTATAACAAAATAATAAAATTTAAATCAAAACTGTCCTATTAAAAATTAATTGTGTACTTCTCTTATTTTTGTTTCTTTGTTTTAATGTTTTAACAACAAAGAATTATATAATTTACAATTAATGGAAAAATCACGCAATTAAATAATAAAACAAAAACAATAATATCAATTTATTAATATTAGATCTATAAGTTTCTTAAACTATAAAAATAATTCTTCTAATATTGCCTATGTACTAATTTTTTATTTTTTTTTATGTTAAAATTTTTTAAAAAATATGAAAATTTTTTTATATATTTGTGGGAAGTAGCTTATGTAGATAACCAAAATTTTGGTAAAAAATTTTATTTAAGACATACCAGTTGCTGCTAAAGAAAATATATATGACTTTATTTATGAAGAAAAGACCAACTTATACTGATATAAAATTAATTAGTTTTACATTATCTAGTAACTTTGTGTATAGTTAAATTTTTTAGCAAACCGATCGCTAAAGTTGATAATGTAACGGTACTTGTTATGCACATAAAATTTTGAATAAATCAAACATCTATGTCATATAGATTAAAAATATTGTCTTATATATATATATTTAATAATTAAAATTATTTTATGTCAAATAAATAGTAAAATAATTTTGATTTACATGATATTCAATGTGTGAGGTTTATATGAATATAGTATGAATTAACTGAACATTCTAAACTTTGCATCTCTACTTCTTTACTTAGAGAAAAATATTCATAAATCTATCTATCCATATTTATGTCAAGTTTTATTTTTTATTTTTTTTTTTCAAAATTTTAGACTTTGTTAACACTTTGATATTATATTTTGTTTTCAAAAGAGGGATGGGTTCAAATATAGGAAAGGATCAGTAAACTTATTGGAAATTTTATACGAGAGGAGCTGTTGTCTTGAGTTTGGAACTGGGAGATTGGCTGTGAGAGGGTGTCTTGTCTTTGAGCTTCGCATGCGACAAGCTAAAGCAGATGATGGTTTAACATATTTACATATTTTGGTCATTTTCCTGGCATAGTTAGAAAATACTGTTGATTTGATTTGCCAGGAAAATTTGGTCTTGTGAACATTTGATGAAAACATGAATTAATTAATATTAGATCAAAGGAAAGAATTTTCATATTGTTTTTGGTGTAAGGTTATATATATAAATATATAAAAGAAATTGTAATTTGAAGATTAAAGATAAAAAAGAGCGAAAAAGATTGTAAGTTCTAACATTTAAATTCAAAATACGTTAAATATTATATTTTAAAAATTAATATATAAATCAATTAAATTAAACTTAAAATTAATAGGTCGGTGTATTCCTAACCGGCTAAATTGTTGCTTTCTTTTGAATTGATAAATTCCACCTATCTAACGAAAGAAAAAATGAAAGAAATTCATTACATAAAAGGAATTCAAAATCGTAACACAACTCTTTTGCAGCAGTGTGAATATATAAATGAGGCGTATAGTAACTTTTTAAATTTATTTTTAAAATTAAAAAATCTTTATTATCGATAAATTAAATAATTATTTATATATGCACATGGTTTGTTAGAAAGAAAAGTGTCTTACGATGCTCCCGAAAATATTTGATTTTGCATGCAGCCCTGTAAAGTCTTTAGAAAAATGGATCTCGTTAGATAGACTCTTCTTTTGCATTGAATAATCGTCTTTGTGATGGAAAAACAACCGATAAAAGAGGGTACAATAAAAGGGAAGACAAAGGGAGCGTTGGCAAATAGCGTAGGCATGAAATCATTAAGTAACTAAAAAAAAAAAAGAAATTGACATAAAGCAGCGAGGGCCCTCTTGCTTTCCGCCGTATAAAATTGGCATATATATATATATATATATATGTAAGGTTAAATTTATATATCTGAAAAAAAATTTTGACCGTAAACGTGTATATCAAATTGATTAGATTTGAAATTTTATATGTAAATTGAGTACGTAAATATATATATATATATATGTTGAGATTAATAATCAAAGAATCATGAAAATATAAAAAAAAAAAAGAAAAAAAAATCAACACAGAAATTTAACGAGGTTCGATAATGTTTCTACGTTATTGAGAGTGACGGCTGTTGTTTTTATTCACTACTTAATTTAGAATTACATCTACCATATATTTATTTAACCTTACTCAGTACAATTTTACAAAATTACTCATATATCGTACTGCAGGAGCGTTACTCCCGCACCCCCCAACCTATCTGTTTGTGGACCCTATGAAAAGCAGATGTCGTCGCTCCACTTCGCTCTAACATCTGCCCGCTTATTTCTGTATATAAAATTATATGAGCTATATACAATAATATATATATATATATATCATTTATCCAAAGGATTAAATTTGTATAGAAGGAAAAAAATCTCTGACCGTATACAATATCAAAAAATCAAGGTTTTGGATTTTAAGGGTAAAAAATATAAGCTTATTAAGTGATTATGATTATATAGAGAATGTTTAATAATTAAAGTATGACCCTCACTATCAATGCCAATTCAGATTGTCTCCAATCATCACCATTTTGAAGTAAGTTGCTAAGGTTAATACATACATATAAAGAATATTCTCTATCAGTTTGTCGTCTCACAAAGGTCCTATACTTAATTATTATCATTATTTATCTTGCGTTAAAATTAATAATTTAAAAAAAAAAATTAACAATGACATAACAAAAGGAAGCCATAATCCTCCTGAGAAAGAAAAAGAGGCGAAAAGTCAAAGTCACGAATCTTTCTTTCTTTTTATTGGTGGCTTGATTATTTATTTAATTATTAATCTAATAATCAATTAGTTTTAATTTGACACAATTTCATCATACACAAAAGGATATTTAATTTGCTCGGATAGATTGCTTTCCTTTCTCACCTTTGCATCTTCAACTATTTTGCATTTCTTTTTTACTGATGCATGGAGTAAAAATGAATAAATTATTCATAATTTTGTATAATATTTTATTTTCATCAATGATGTTATTTTAAAAACTTTTAAATTCATCGTTAATTATTAAAAATTTTAATAAAAAAATATGTCGTTAACATCAGATAGATATTTCTATAACATAAATTTTAATTTAAAAAGTTAAAAGACATATATTTTTTTACCATATAAACATTTGAAGGTACATCTTACTATCAACTAAGTCCTAAGAAACTTAGAAGGAATTCTCCAATTTAATTAAAGGCTACTTTTGTATTATTTTATTATTTTCTTTTATTATTTTCGAACTTTCGTTACATTAGGGAAAAAAAAGAGAGAGAGAGAGAGAGAAAGAAGAGAAAGGCAAGTGGAGAAGTCAGAATGAAAAGATTGAAAGTAGTAGAAAAATTCTCCAACCTAACCCTCCTTTCTCCCTCTTTCTCTTTTGCATACTCTAAGGCTCTTCATTCTTTCTTAGCTTTCATTTTTCATTATTTTTCTTTTCTCTATTTTCATTTTGGATTTAGTATGGAGGGTAGATAAGGGAAAGAAAATCAGAAGAAAAAGATAAAAGGGGAGGGGCAGTAGCCGAAGGGTGAGATGCCAACCCATCTAGAAAGATTAAAAAGATTTCTTCTTTTGTATTTTTCATTTACTATCTTTTAGTTAAATTTCATAAACATATTTCATATTAGAATTTGTAATTTTTCCTTTTTGATTTTACAGGAAATTCGTGTTCTCAAATCAACAAGATGAGCTGATTCTCTATTTCATTAGATTTTTAGCTAATTCATCGAATTAAAAGCTCATAGATATATAAATATATGTTGGTTGGACTGTATGGGTTTAATGGATGTGTTGTTAGGTTTAGGTTTGTTTAAATAAATTTTGAATTGTTAAAAAAAAAAGGAAAAAACAAAGATGTTCAAAGGAAAGGAGAACATTGACCGGTTGTTTATTGAGTTTATTTAGTTTTTGCTTTCAAGGATTAGTTATTTATTCCAATTTTGTTGAGTTACATTAAACATTTACAATATGTTTGGTTCACTGTAATGAAAATTCTTTTACAGTCATTCTGGCATATTACAGTAATACTGCTGTTTGGTTCATAAAATGACTATTCTGTGGAATAGCCTGTTATTGTCTTATTTCGAGAAATCATTAAATAGCTATCCCGACTTTAGGCAAAATAAAAAATTACTTTAAGAGATTTGAATCTCATATTGTTCTATTTCATTGAATTAAATTACTGTATACCGCTATTCTATTCTATTCCTGCTCTATTCTATTTTGATATAATAGTTATTCCATTACAGCTCTACTCTATTCCAGTGAACCAAAAGTAACGTTAATTCTTTTTATTTGTTCTTATAGTTCTTATCTACTCATTTTCTAGAGTTTTCTGCTCTATTTCTTACTTTGTTTTTCTCTTCTCTATTATGTTTTTTTATTCTATGAGGTTTTTTCTGTTTATTTTGATTCAGATTTTATATTATTTAAGAATCAATCATTAGTTTTAGTAAAAAGTTAACCAAATTATGATTAGATTGATTTAATTATTATTTTTTTGGAAATTTACAATATATTCATAGTTGTTTCTTTATGTTTACAGTTTTATTTAGCTTGAATTTTTTTCATATTTAACTTCATAATTAATTTCAAATTCTTATTGCTACATTTGTGTTTCTTATTATTTTTTTTATTTTCAAGCA
>JBBYHK010000023.1:10655252-10669922 GCA_038382065.1 Adansonia grandidieri | reverse complement strand
AGACATACAGACGTGTAAGAAGAGTCTTGACACTTTGAGGCTTGTAGATGAGCACCAAAGTTTGAGATAAACAAAAATAGTAGCAAGATAAAATTAGAAAAAGGTAACAAGAAAAGTGGCCTCCTTTTTTGTAATTATAAATAAATATTTTCTATGACAATCACATGGGCAACAACAATGTATATAAATAAGTAGTTATAGGTGGAGAAATGATGCGAAGAAAGAACCCACCACCTTATTTGAAACCACAACACGAACTTAATTATTATAGAATAAAGTTTAACGCCATAATCAAGTATTAAAAAAAAGCTCTAATTTCTGGATCTATCTAACCGCACTTACTTTTTGTTTAAAATACTAAACAAAAACAAAAAAATCCTTATACTTTCTTAAAATTCTGAAATACACCTTTATCATTTCATTGTATCAAATTAAGTCCTTAAAGTATTATTTTTGTTTAATTAAGTCCTTACTTTGCATACAAATCACTAAAATTTTTTAGACGAATCGCAGTTCAAATTAAACAAAATAGTACTATAGGGATTTAATTAAATAAAAATAATAATACTTTAAAATTTTAACTAAAAATTAAAAATTCAATTGAATACAATTAAAAAATAAAAAACTTATTTAAAAGTTCAAAAAAATACAAAAATCTTTTAAATAAAGAAAGAATTATTCTAATAAGTACTAAAATAACATATTTTTTTTTTAAATTGCTATACATAGTAATACCACTTAATGCATTGAAAACGAATGATGAACCTAAGGTTGGTTTTTATTGGTAGATTTATGGCTAAATATGGTTTGTAGGTGTTTCTGAAAAGTAAGTCAGAGACTTGAAACTTAGGGTTAATAAAAATATATATTATAATTTTCTCGGAACGTACGTACCATTACTTCTAAAAGGGTAAAGACTGTCAAAATGCCGTTCCTTTGTGAGCTTTGTTTAATTGTTTTTTTTTTTTTAATGAAAGTATTGTAGTTTGGGTGATTGATAGAAAGTCAGGTGTACTGATACTTCCCTCGTTGGTATGGACCACTTCAGTCAGGCGTCTAAACTTTTCACTCTTTCTTTTTCCTCTTTGCTTTTGTTATTTTTATTATTTTAAATTTATCATAAGTTAAATTTAATCATTAAAGTACTGTTTTTGGTTACAATTTGTATTATACAAATTTATGACTTTTGTTAATGAAGATCTGCTTCAAATTATCATAATTATTTTTATTTAATACATTAATAATATACAAAAACTTGTTAATAATTATATTTAAAATAATAGTATTATTATAAATATTATATTAGTTTTAAAAAATATTTCCACAATTTATCATGACATGAACTTGAAAAAAAAAAAAAACTAAAATAGACAAAGAAACTCCATTTTTCTTTTGTTTTGCTCTTGATTTTTGTGTGTACAGTAAGATAAGAGGAGCATATTTTCTCTCTCATTTTGACAAAAACCCCATGAATGGGCAGTAGGCAGAGCTCATGGAAATGGGTTCGGGCTCTTTGACAGAGTCAGGTGGTTCATCCACCAACTCCTCCATTGAATCAGTCAACGGGTTGAAGTTTGGCCAAAAGATCTACTTTGACGATGAAGCAGCGGCAGCAGCTGTTGCTGCTACTAGTGGTCGTAGTGGTGTAACCATGGGGACTGCACCGAAGTCGTGTCCGGGGTCTTCAAGCTCATCCAGGTTGGGTAAAAAGGCCAGGGTTGGTGGAGCGGTGCAAGGTGTTGAACCTCCAAGGTGTCAAGTTGAAGGGTGCAAAGTGGATCTGAGCGATGCTAAGGCTTACTATTCAAGGCATAAAGTTTGTGGTATGCACTCTAAGTCGCCTAAAGTCATTGTTGCCGGTCTTGAGCAAAGGTTTTGTCAGCAGTGTAGCAGGTCAGCCCTCCAAATGTCTCCCAACTTTGCTCACTTCTTTCTTCTTTTTAGTTCCAATTTTGAGCCTCACTTTGTTTTGATGGATCTTTTTCTTTTTCTTTTCCCCTTGCAGTAGTTTATTGATGTGCTTATTAATAGGTTTCTTTCTTTCTTTCTTTCTTTTTTTTTTGGGTTAAGTTTCGATTTTATTTCCTTTTCTTTCACTTGTATCAGTTTTGGTGGCTTTCTCTATCAGTATGTTTTAAAGTTTGGTCCATTTTTGGTATTTTATTAGTCTTTTTGAATTTCCTTATTTGGTGGGAAGAGACTTGGTGGCTAGGGTTTATGACCCTGTTTCTTGTGGTTCTAGATTGTCACTCGTTTTTCAGTAGGACGGTGGATTTGGATTTATTAGGTTAGTTAAATGGGTGTCTGGGCTTTAATTGAGTCCTGTTTAATTTAATTCAAACTTAAGTGAGGGGTGGGGTTGTGATCTCTTTTTGATACAAAGGAGATTAATATCTAGAAATAAAGGAAAGGCTGTGTGGCCCTTTCAGGGTTGTGGTTTCTTAATGCCTTTTTTGGCTTGATTTTCTCGGTTCTTTGTGTTTGGATTTGTAGGATGGAGTCTATTCTAGCTAAGGTTCTAAACTTTATTTATTGGTTGTGTGTTCTGGGTGCTATGATGCTCAGCTAATTACTGATTGATGCCATAATCTTTTGGTGTTTTGTCTTTCTACATAGTTTGTCATGTTCCCTAGTTCACTAGTTTCTTGGAAGCTAGTCTTCTCGCTGAAGACTATAGAGACAGGGTTGGGCTTCGGTCCCTTTTATTTTTACTTAATATTTTTCAATATACCCATCAATACCATTCACATGCGTAGGAGCAACAACTCACAAGTAAAGTTAATTTGTAAAATAATATATTAAAAAAGAGAAATGTAATATAATTTTGGGTTAATTAGATTTGTTTTTTTGACATTTAGGTAGGCTGGTTAGATTGTTTGCCCATAATGTTAAATATTTTGGGGTTTGGGGACTGATTTTTGGAAGGTATCAGTTGTTTCCAATTTTATAGCTTTAACCTCCTCTCTTTAATGGCCAAAGACGACCTCTCTTTTTTGTGGTTGTGAGGAGGAGCATACATAACAATGTTATTGGATGATTGTGTGCTATACTAGGTTGCCTTTCCTCAAAAGTAGGTTTGGTTATCAAGATATCAAGACATGGCTTTTAAATATGGATATATATATATATATATATATAGTTGCACAAAAATCTCATCAGCATCTAGCGTGCAACCTCTTTTCTTAAACCAAATGGCTACATTGTTGAAAAACCAGATTGGTTGAATCAGGAATTATTGGTTTGTTCGGTTTGGTACATATTATAAAACCTGTTGAACTGGTAAAAAACTGATAAAAAATTTAAAAAACTGGTTTAAAACTTAATTTAATTTTTTTTTTAAATTGAATGTGAAGAGACTTGAACCTTTAACCTCTTGGAACTATATTGAAGTATTTATTAGATCTAATACTTATTTAATATTTAATTCTTTTAACTCAATTCACCAATTCACCCGATGCGACCAATCAAATGGGTTGAACTGATGATCGAAAGTCTCACTTGTTTAACTTCCGGTCCGATTGTTTAAATATTGAATAGCATTGATAACCAGTATAGGAGTTTTTAAGACCAATTGAGTTTAATTTTTCAAACGCATGGGAAACATTTCTGTAGCACGCTAAAGCATCCTTTCAGACATATATTTATGTCAGTTCTTTGTGCTGCATATAATATTCAGTAACTGTAGTGAAATTGGTTTTCTAGAATGGCACATTTAAAGCTTTCTAAGCTGCATTTTTTTCTAAACCCTTTTACTTATGTAGTGGCAAAATCACACTTTATCGTACATTGTTTGGAGATCAGCTGATTGTCTTTTATATTGAAATTCAAACATGAATTGTATGGTGGATTAATTATATATCCATTGATGATTCGTAAAATCTTGCTTATAGGGAAATATGGTTTAATAAAAGTTGTCCAGTTGACTATATAGATAATCTTATAATTAAGTTGATGTGTCTTGATCCTTTATTTGCAACACGTGGTATTTTATATTTATGTTATTCGGACTCTGACAGCGAGTGTCGTATATAGAAATGCATGTATGACATGGTTATATTCAATGCTTAAAATAGAGTTTTAGTGATGGACCTTGAGTGAATTGTCTTAAAATAGAGTTTCAAGCTTGCTTTTGAATGTCTGAACTAATACACCCAGGTAAAAGCAATCCAGGTCATGTAAAAGCTGTTCCACTTTCCTAGGGAAACAAATATATGTTTCATTGCCATTATTCGATGAAATATCTTAATATGGAGAAGCCGAAACTTTTTAAGGATGCATTTGCTCTTATCTGTTCTTTTCTTAGTGGCTATGGTGTAAAATTCTCAGGGTGCAATAAGGTTGTGCCTTGTACAATACTGTATCATGCTTTCTTTGTTTATTTTGAATGGTTAAATCATATGTTTTGCAATTAAGTTTGTTAAGTTTGAGGATTCTGAAACTGTAGCACGCATGGTCGTCTTTTACGTTGCTCAGATTTGTCTTTTTTTAAAAATTATTTATGTCCGACACATTTTCGAATACGAGTATAAGAATGACACATTTTCGGATATGAGTACGGGAATATGACCTTCTACAGATCTGCCCAAAATATTGAAGAACTTAAAATTTTGATATGCCTCAGATACATATCCGTATTTGGACTCTGAAATTCAAATCCGAGTAGTATAGGTAGTCTTTCGAGGTTGGGGATTAAGCATGTCACAAAAGAAGAATTATGCTTTATTGTGTATCCATCTATTTCAAGTTCTTGTTGGGTCTGATTTCCTATGCAGTTAACTTTGGAATCTCTGTTTTGTATCAAACTGTAACAAGGTCTGTTTTACTCTCAATCCAGATTTCATCAGCTTCCTGAATTTGACCAAGGGAAACGGAGCTGCCGTCGACGGCTAGCAGGTCACAATGAGCGACGCAGGAAACCGCCATCAGGATCGTTATTATCCTCTCCTTATGGATGGCTCTCTTCATCTGTTCTTGGTTAGATCGTGGTTACAAATTATTTTTGAAACTTTTCTTTGTTTTGTAATTTCTAAGAAGGGAATGACTGGCGGTTCTAATATATTTGTTCAATGAATTATTGTGTCCGCATTTTGGTGCTTTATGATACAGAAAGCAGCGGTAGAGGTGGAAGCTTTATCATGGATTTCACGGCTTACCCGAGGCGTTCTGGAAGGGATTGTTGGCCGACTGCAAGGTCATCAGAGCGCGTACTTGGAAATCAAAACACGGCTATGGGAAGGTCATCACTTCCACATTCATGGCAAAACGGCTTAGAGAATCCTACGCCTGGAATTTTCTTGCAAGGTGGTTCACCGGATGGGACTGGTTTCTCCAATAATACTGTGATTCCTCCGGGAGGATGCTTTACGGGAGTTAGTGGTGATGACTCAAGCTGTGCTCTCTCTCTTCTGTCAAATCAACCGTGGGGCTTCAGAAATCGGGCTTCGCGTCTTGGGGTAAGTGACATGACAAATGCCGAAGGCTATTATGTAGCTCAACCAACAATGCCTCATGGTGCAGTTGTGAACCCTTCTTCAAACGCCTCTTGGGGTTTCAAGGGCAATGACTCTGGTAGCAGCTATCAGGACATCGCCCCTCACCTGGGTTTGGGTCAAATCTCAGAGCCTGTTAACAGTCAATTCTCTGATGGGTTTGATTTGTGTCAGCAAAGCAGGAGGCAATACGTGGAAGTTGAGCAGTCCAGGGCCTATGACACCTCCACGCACCATATTCACTGGTCGCTCTAACGTGCATCTTTGTGTCATGTAACGTCTGATGGTGTGTTTTGGGCAATCTGATTTTATGTTTTAAGTGGGAGTTGGATAAAACCCAAAAACTATCCCCTGTTATGCATGTGTGTTTTGCCTAGGGTTGTAACATGTGGAATACCTAGGTTTTCGACCTTTTGCCTAAACTAATTAGCAGCTAAACCATGTAGGAAGGTGTTACCTTGCTTATTAATGATCCTTTTAGCCAAGTTAGTTGGCATTGATGAGAATTTGTGGTTCTTTTATCAGTGTTTGACATGGCTGCTGCGTGATTAATCGTCAATAATTTCCTGCACATAATGTTATAATTTGCATCATTTCCTATCCTTTTTTTTCTTAAAATATAGTCACTGGAGTTGTTGAATCTAAAAGCTTTACTGACGATGAATCAGATAATTTTTTTAGGTACGGAAACATGGTCTCAATAAGATTTTAGTGCCAGTTGTGATTTAGCTTCTGGTACGAAAATTATAACGTCATCTGCTGCAAATACTGGATGCTTTTCAGTGATAGTAATTTCTCTCAAACATTATTTTTCCCTTAATCTGAAAAGTGGAATTCACCTTACATAATAAGGAAGAAAACAACTCGTTGTTAAATTCATTGCCCAGTGATATAGCTTTTGAATTCTTACAGCTCATGGTATGGTGGAAAACCATAGATTTCATGGCTTCAATAATTCCATCCATCGTTTCTATTCACGAAAGAATATGATAAATATAACATAGTGTTGCAAATATATATATATATATATATATATTAGTCATCCGTTGTAGTCCCTTTTTAACTGATGTGTTCCAACTTGTGGCTCATGTTGACATTAAAAAGCTAGGAGCAAAGTGCAGAAAGTTACCTGCTTCCACAAACTCCATCAGCAGCATCTCACACGGAGAGTGGAATGCCTTCGTTACAATTCAGTTAAAACACAAATTTCTTGGACAGTCTAAATCAACGAACTCCACTCTAGTGGTCATCTTCATTTGTTCCAGGGCAGTTGGACAAAAGTGCTTCCATCGATTCATACTGAAACCAAATGGAAGGTTCGAGCATAAAACAATGAAGAATTCAGGATTTTGGAATGTGGTTTAGCTTAAATTTCTAGTGCCAAAAATAAACGACCAAGTGCAAAGCTTTAAAATGGTAAAGATGTTAAAATGATATCGAACTCACTTGAAATCCACAGAAGGGGCAGTACTGATATTCATCTCTCAATTTCATCAATATATCTTGCAAATCCTGCAAATAAAATTTTCTCCCAGTTAAACAACGAAAAAGAAGACAGTAAATTTCTGAGTAAAAACATCTTAGGCTCTTAGCCAAATTCAGATGCAAAAGAACCATAGGATAAAAATAAGGTCATCCTAAAAGTATTGTTAACACAAGTTTGTGCTAGCATACCTTCAACCAAGTGGGTGATCAACTGAGATTTATAATGAGAATTTATGTCATAAGACCGGCAAATTTTGCTGATCTTTAGTTCACAAACATCGACTTTATGTTGGAATTCACCCACCCCATGGATATAATTTCAATACCACCAAGAAAGCTAAGTTGACAAACACTGACTTTAGTATACTTGCTTAGCAAGTACCATCTCAAATAGGAACACAGCTAAAGTTCAGGTAGCAACTGCTGTCCTTTCAGGAGGAGAACGGTGCAAGAAGACTACAATCTATTAGATTTTAGCTATTAAAGACTTTGAAACTTATTCCATCAAAACATAGCTCTCTTGGACCAAGTATTTGTGCTAGGTAAATGGTTTAATATCATTCCTCAACAAGAGCATGAATGTTGTTTACTCACACAATCATCCTCTCTAATATTTTTCCTTAACAATACTTTATTCTAACAGCAGAAGCCACAGTACCACTAGCTCAACTACTTTTAGGGCTAGAACACAGGCCCTAAAATATTGAAACTTATACGAATAATTGATTTGAATACTTATATGAGTATTATTAACTAGCGTGGGATAAGGTGTCAAATTCCCCAAAACTCAAATGCTTGATGTCCTTTGCGAAATCAAACACTCAGAAGCACAATTGAATGCAACAGTGACCTAGATCAAAATGGGCATGTTAGCCTATTTTGAGCAGGCATATTGTAGTGCTGAAAATAACTAGTAGAAAGCACTCAAATATTTATGCAGTCATAAAATCATCAACAGGATGCTCAATCTGAATTGTTCCTCAATCAGAACATTTTAAACTGCGTTGTTCAGACTCTTCACTTACGTTGAAGTATTCATGTTGATGCAATATGAAATTTGTAATGTAAGGTTAGGGCAACTGGAAAATCTACTAAAACTAGATAAATGCAACACTAGGAAATGAGCCAAATCTATATCAGTACATAGCTGTATGTAACACAGGCATTGACAAAATATGCTAAGGAACTTTAGTTTGTACAATAATATACTGCATTTGTATGTGGGGATACTTATATCTAATATACATGTAAGTCTACACACCTCTTCTGTTACTTCTTCTTCCTCTTCCTCTTCATCCTGTCCCCCCTCCTCTTCATCTTCACTCTTCTTTGGCACAACAACTTCTTTATTCTCTAGTTGATCAAGGGCTGCCATTGCCTTCTTGTAATTTACCACAACTCTCCGACTCCTCCATTGTGACTTTTGCCAGGAACCAAATTTTGCCATCAAAGCCTCCTCATGCTGCTTTTTTCTCTCGAACTCAATCTCCTCTCTTTTTCTCTTCTCCTTAAGTGGGTGCTCCCGTCCAATCCCGGCTCTTGACCTCTGAATGTCAAGCCCCACTGGCTCAGCTAGACCTGAGCCCTCCTTTCCAAGTGCTGAACCTGGGGTGTAACCCATTTGCTTTAACAACTTGAAGCCAATGTTAGATTGTGGGATTGGAGCATCTATTTTTGCTAAGGTTTGCTCATCCTCTTCTAGCTGCTTCCTCTCTCTTTCGAGTTTACGCTGTTCTTGCCAGTTCAACTTTTTCGACTTTTTCTTCGATGGTTGGGAACCCAAAGAATTGGTGTTAGGAATCTGCAAGGAATTACAATAATTGTAACAAGCCTATAGTAGTTGCCACATACTTTAGCAATGGGGGAAAGGTATTTCAAGTTTCATTTCTTAAAATGTACATTGTATAAGATTTTGTTAACAAAAGCCAGTTTCACAGTTGATAAAAAATTGAAAAGGCAGCAAAAAAGAAAATCTGAAAAGGGCGAAATAGCTGCAAATTCCAATTCCACAAAATAACTAGCATTCTGTATTTGCTCATAAGTTTAAAATTTTCTTGTTAGAGTAGTAATTTGATAGTGTTACGTTAGCAAAGAGCAATAAAATGTGAGTAAAACCCATAATTTAGCAAAAATTTCCCAAGGCCCAAAAGAAAGTAAGGTTTGTTCCAGTTCTTCTTTAACCCCACTGCGATTTAAAAAAAAATTACTCTGGCCATAAAAGAAAAAAAAAAAGTCATTCATATCAATCCCATAAGAAGCAAGAACTAACTGAAGAAACTTAATTTGCAATTCTGAAAGAGAAACAACTAGGGAATTAAAGAAAGAAAAGGGAAAACGAACCTTTTTGAGAGAGAATTTAGAAGGCTTAGAGGGCTCAGGAGGAAGAAAATGAGACAAATCTCCCATATAATCTTCTTCTTCTTCTTCTTCCTCACCTTTTCCATAGCTTGCTTGATTTCCGCTTGTTTCTTCTTCCGCCATTTTCAACTTTCAGAAACAGAGAACGGGCGTTTTCATTAAACACTTGAAGCGGAGACGACGATAGTTTCTGGGCTTTTGGGCCCAAATTGTGTAGGCCTTTTCAACCTCTGAACGGGTTCAAACTTTATTTTCGGTGTTTTTCGGATCTGCAAGGAACTTATGCACGTGGCATATTTTCCTGAAACAACATGAACGGCTTTTGCTGACGTGGATTCTCTTTTATATAAGCCCCGCCACCCGCCTTGCTAGCTTGCTTTCACCTATCTGCGCTTTTCTTGAACTTCGCTTCGATCATTGTCAAGTCAAAACTCTTCTTGAGTACAAAATTTCTCCCTTTTTTTAAAAATAATTTCATCATTAAAATCTCTAGATTTCTCTTTACATTTTTCCTGTAATGTTTGTCCGATTGATGATTCTTTGAAAACCGTATTGGAAATCTGGTATTACTCGGTTTGGATTCCTAGAAAATGAAGGAAAAATTCAAGAAACTTAGTTAACTTTCCACGAAAGTCAAGCTTAGTCTGAGTTGCAAAACATTAAAGCTTCTTTCTTTTTCTATAGTTAATTTTTCCCGGAAACCTTTTAGCAATCTGATTTTTCTTCGTGCGTGATCAGATCACTACCTATCGTTTTCGTTTTTTTCTCTGCGATTCCAAGAAAAGCCAAGACTCTCAACGAAAATGTACAAGGAGCTTTTGTGTTTGCATTTCACTGTGACTGTTTTCTTGGCGATTTTGTTTTCAGAATCTAAGGCTACTACGGATAAACTTGATAGTGAGTCTGCTCCATTCTTTCCTTTTCCCTCTCAACTTTCTTGATGGTTTCTTTTATATATTTTCTTTAAGGTTTATGTGACAATTTATCTTCGTGCTGTTAAGTACTTTTTTTAGTTAGTTACTTTTTTGTACAAGATAGATCAAAAGAGGATCGAGATTCGGTTATGCGTTGGAATTTTTTTTTCTTTTTAATTTTACCCAAGGCCTAATTTCTGGCGGGAAAATGTGGCCAGGAGCGAAAGATATCGGGTAGGAAAAAGAAGAAAATTTTCAGCTATGTTTGTTTAGAGTAATTAATTTATATGATGACTAAAATATCTTGGTAAATCCATAAAAAAAAAAAAGACTGGTTATGAGATCATAACTGCTGCACTGCATCATTGTTAATACTATTGCTAGGAATTTACAGTGGAAGTATGCGATGGTATAATTGTTATTTTATGGCTTTGCTTTTCTACGTAGTCAGTATCTGTCGTAATTATTCGTGGTAATTTTGTTATGTCCTCAATCGCGCGATAAATACGACATGATTAAAATTACATCCATAATTTAAATCTTTGTTGGGAGATACATTGAGAAAGAAAATGTCCATAATGGGATTAATCTATTGCCCTCTTTATTTTGCTAAGGACGTGATCGAATTAACTTTCATTTTATGGACCATAAGTATTGTTGTTAATAAACCTTATGCCGTTTCCGGTCAATTAATACGCGCGGTTGGCTTTGGTTATCGTCTTAGTGATAATCTTCTGCCAGTAACATTGCTAATCTGTTCTTACTTGTATATTACCTTGGCCTTTTTCAGTCATAGCTCTAAATGGTCTGTTCACGGCCCTGAACTACTCGTCCCAGCTAAAAGGGTGGAAAATTGATGGCGGGGATCCGTGTGGTGAATCCTGGACAGGAGTAGCATGTTCTGGGTCTTCCGTGACACACCTGTAATGCTGTTTAGCTTAAATAAACCATGCATTCGATTTGGATAATCAGTAACAAATAGTTTTGTATTTGTGTATACTGCCTAAATAAATTGTTATCCGCCCTTTTGCAGGAAAGTTCCACAACTAAATCTTAGTGGGTATCTAGGCCAACTTGATAATCTCCATAACCTGAGGCATCTGTGAGTAACTTTACTTTGTATTTGGTTTTGTACCACAGAAAATGTAGGGCAAGCTCTACTCTGCATTTAACTCTTTGAGTTGGTTTTACTCTGTTAGGGATTTAAGCTTCAATAACATTCAAGGTGAAATTCCATATGGCTTACCCCCGAACGTCACTCATGTGTGAGATGCCTGATCTCTATAAGTTCTGGTTCATTATTCAATGAAATTTCATCTCTGTTTAGACTTTGTCACCCAAAATTTTCATGCTTTTGACCCCTATCTCACCGTTTATCATTTTCATTTTATGATTTCAGAAATTTGGCATGTAACAGCTTGATCAAAAATATACCCCACACCTTATCTTTCTTGACAAATCTAAGGCATCTGTAAGTTGCTTTTGCCCTAACTTCCAAGTTAGATGGCTTTAATTTGGGTTCACATAATGATTTCTTTATTTTTTTTTTTTTTTTTCTCTTTTCAGGAATCTAAGCCACAACCTTTTGTCTGGACCTATTGGCGATGTATTTGCTAGCTTACAGTGTCTGAAAACAATGTAAGCTTTTCCACCTGTTGTTTTCTGTTTTGCAATGAATTTTTAAAGTGAATGGGAAGTCTGGCTTTTGGAAAAAGGCAAACAACACAATTCTGAATATTCTTAAGGCTTCATGTTCATGTTACGTTTGTTGACAGAAACTAGTTTGCATCGTTATTAAAGTTTTTGATCAAAAGTCTGGAAACTTCACATTTGAGTGAAACTAGTTTCCATACAAATATCTGAACTGAATATTGTCCAAGATGAAGTGAATCACAATAAAATGTTTTATCGATTTATAAAATTGTGGTCTTGAATTAAAATATGCTGCACCTTTCTAACGAATTATTTTATATTCCTACTTGTTACTGGTTTCAACACCTCGATGGACTTAAAACTCTTGTGATGACTAATATAGAATGTTAACCTGTCATGATAGGGATCTATCGAACAATAATTTCACCGGAGATTTACCAAAATCTTTTGGATCACTGACTAATCTTACGGGACTGTGAGTTATATGTAGCTTAATCTAAAATTTTTTTGTTGCATGCCACAGCTTCTTTCTGCCATCATACATGCATGTTAATTTCCATATGTTGATTTGGTCTGTGTACAGGTTCGTGGAAAATAACAACTTCACTGGATCAGTGATATATTTGGCTGAGCTTCCACTAACTTACCTGTAGGTTTATGAGGACTGGTTTATACTACATTTTGCAGCTAATTTGGTACTTTAATTTTAATTTTACTATTTACTCATGCATATATTTCTCAGTAACATTGAAGGTAATCATTTTAGTGGCAGTATTCCCAGGCAGTTTCAGTCAATTCCAAATTTATGGTAAGTGATACAATCTCAGTGGTGTTAGTTTGCATAAACTAACAAATTATACTATGACTATTTTCCTCCTTCTGAACAGGTTTTGGGGTAATAAATTTGACATATCAGCCACATACCCACCCTGGAATTTCCCTTTGGACACTGTTCCACATAGGCAAAATATTAGTAGCCCACCAACAAGTCAGCAGAGTGCTATGGTAGACTACCCCTCCACTGAAGTAAGTGAAAGAAAGAAGAAAAAGCTAAGCCCCCTTGGAATAGCTTCTGTGGTTGTTGGTGTGGCACTGGTGGCTATCTGTGCGGCATTATTATTTGCAATCCACATTAACCGCTCTAATGGAAAAAGACATAGAAGCTTAGACAGCAGCAATAGCACGCTGCATTCTCTTCCAATCAGTCCAAGCATAGGTGAGAGCTCCACATTTTGACATTGTTAAGATGTATGTGCACCTGTCTCAGTAATTAGTTATAACTTCTCGGTTTCATGAATATAGACTTTTCTACCACTGCACAAGCAGCAAGCCCACCATTCTTCAATATCAACAGTCCACTCAATCAAGTCCCACGGCGTAATCCCCCTATTCATCTTACTAGTACTGGGAAAAAATCTAGAAGAAAAAGTTCCGCAAAAGAACACAAATTTGCTATGAATTCAAAAGTTTATACTGTGGCAGAGCTTCAATTGGCTACAAACAGCTTTAGTGAAGAGAACCTTCTTGGAGAGGGATCTCTTGGTCCTGTCTACAAAGCTGAGTTTCCTGATGGCCAAGTAAGTCTATAACTTGCTATAGGTTTGTCTATAATGTTCGAGTGACAATAAAATTCTATACGAAGGTTTTTTAGTTGTTTTACCCAAATACTGTTACTTTTGTCTTTGTCCAGGTTTTTGCTGTAAAAAACATCAGCATGGTATCTTTGGCTTTCCATGAAGAAGAGAAATTTATGGATGTCATTCGGATGGCTTCACAACTTATGCACCCCAATATTGTAAGACTTATTGGCTACTGTGTAGAACACGGGCAGCATCTTGTAGTATACGAATATGTGAGAAATTTGTCTCTTGATGATGCTTTACACAATGAAGTCTTCAAGCCATTATCCTGGGGGTTACGTCTTTGTATTGCTCTTGGTATTGCTCGGGCTTTGGAGTAAGTATTTCATACGGTTGCTGTAACAACCGCGCATCTTTTCTTCAAATTCACTGGCTATTAGATTTTATGTCTAGTACACCTACATCCACCAAGTACCCTATGAGGTGAATTAATATCATTTAGTGCATCTAAAAGTATTATCTACACAATAAAAATTTAAACATTGGAGAAATTTACACGCTTTACAGTCAAGAAGAGAGGGATATGTATGGTCTGTTTATTTAAGGTTCCTTTGTCTATGAAGCTGAGGGAGTATGAATCCTACTATGATTTTTCCCTTCTGCTTTTTTATGGTTTATATTCTTATGATGTTTTCAGCTATTTGCACTCCACGTTCTCACCGCCAGTTTCTCATTGCAACGTAAAGGCTGCCAATATCTTGCTTGACGAAGAACTAATGCCTCACTTGTGTGACTGCGGCTTAGCAATTCTAAGACCACTTACGAGCAATGCTGTCAAAATTAAGGTAAGTACTTCAACGAATAATTGGATGGGGTTCATGGGGGCAGTAACTTGATAAGTAAGAGCAATCATTCCATAGTTTTCTACTGAAAATTTAGCTAATCATTATAATTCCTGCATTTGCTGATAACGAACCTCAGTTAATATGTTGAACGAACAAGCTGGAAGGAAAATGGTATCCAACAGTTCATAGGTGGTAAATGGTACTAATAGTAACACCAATCGATGTGAATGGAGTATCTTTGCATGCAGTTGGCGGAAAAGTTTACTCTCAATTACGTCCTTTGAACATCGGGATAAAATTGTCTTTATGCAACTGGAGAGTTCTTAGCATTTCAAATAGAATTATA
>JBBYHK010000023.1:10624569-10653098 GCA_038382065.1 Adansonia grandidieri | reverse complement strand
AATAATAATAATAATAATAATAATAATAATAACAATAATAATAGTAGTAGTAGTAAAAGTATAAGACTTATTTTAATTACTAGCAGGTGCGAAGCGCAGTTGAAAATAAGCCATCATTAATGGAATTTTTTTTTACATTACTTGTCCTACTTAGCTTCTAGGCCAATACATTATTTTTTACTGCATGAGATCGTGAAAATTATGAGAAATTAAAATTTCAAAGCTTATAATAATACAACTTTCTTTGAGGTTTTATCTTCGTCATAGTAAATTAGTGTGTAAAAGAGTTATTGATATATAGTTTTTGAAGACATAACCAAACTCAATCATTGGTTGTTTTTTGCACCAGCGATATTAATTCATTAAGAAATATATAGCAAAAATACTAAACTTCTATGAAAAATTTTTTGTTTTCTATATGTCTTTCAAAATTAGAGGGATCTTATTTATAAGCAAATAAATATCTTATAGATATAATTACTCAATTAGATGTATCACAACACTAGGTAAACAATTAAGAGACAACTCTTAATACATAACTAAGAAAAAAAAAACTTTATAATTATCGAAGATATAATATTTCACTTTCACTTCTCGTAACATTATTTTAAAAATATTCCAACATTATTACTTTTAACTTAACAGAAAATAGCTGAATTTCATAAACCTCTGGAAGTCCATTTCCTTCTCAAAAACTATATATGGCTTAGGTACTTGATTTTGTAGCAAGACGTTTATTAAGAAATACCTCTAACATCAAATTATGATTCATTCTTATTTTTATTACCACATTCATATTATTATGGATTTATAATTAAGTCCCAAATTCATATTATTTCAAATTTAAATTATTTTGAGTTGAAATCATTTCATATTTGGATTTTTAACTTCTTTACCAATCAAATTTGAGCAAGTTTAGATTTAAAATTTTTTCGATAAGTTTTCGGATTTAAGGCTTTGCTTGATAAAGTAAAAAAAAAAAAAAATTGAAAATATTAAAAATTAGAGGAAGAAAAAAAATGAAAAGATGGAAAACATATTTTTTCGCTTGCTAGAAAATATAGAAAAGTAGGAAGAAAAAAATAATTTTCTTTCATTTCATTGCTTGGTATGACTAAAAAATAAGATAAAAAATAAAAAATATATTATTTTACTATTATACCCATTAGAAGTTAAAAGATAAAAAAATAAAATTTTAAAAAATATAAATAATCTTGTAAATATACACATTTGACATACACCACTCTCATTTTTCTTTCCTTTTTGCTTTCCAATTTGAAATGATTTGTTCTTATTAATAAGTATGAAAAATGATAATCTTTTTAATTTTTTTTTCTCTCAATTTTCTTTCTAATCAAACACATTCAAAATTCATTTTCTTTTCACTTTTCCTTCTTCCTCTATCCATCCTCTTACTTTTTACCCCAACCAAGAAAATATAACTTCATTTCGACACCTCTAACCCCAAAACCTTTTTTAACATTAATTAATACAATGAATAATTTTGCAGCTCATACACTAGCACCAGCCACCATTAATGACTGGAAACGTAAAACCAAAGAGAATGGCAAAGTGGGTGGGTTTAGGCTGTGAGATGAAAATAAAGGTTTTCATGTGATGGCAGAAATTGAAGAGATAACATGAGTGAGTAGGAAACAATAAGATTGAAGAGAAAAGCAAACGTAGAAAGCCATAGAAATGGAACAAGAAATATTTGGTTAAAAAGGACGGCCACTTGGAAGATCTTTGAGATCTTGAATGTATAAACGAGAGAAGCAGCTCTTGGGAATTATATGACTATTAATTAGTCAATAATTACGAATTTTTCCTTAAATAAATCAAACTAACAAAAAATGTTCAAATAAACTGGTCTTCAACAAGGCATTGATCTCTCCTATTATAAGTCAATCATGCACTAATACCACTATTCAACAACGCATTGATCTCTCCAATTATATTAACTGGTCTTCCATCAAACACCGATGAAAGGGTACTTTCGCATAGCTTCTTCAGCTCCCTGGTTTTTGCTATAGCAGCTTCCTGCAGTTATTAAAAAAAATCAGTTTCGGTTCACGGAATGCGAGAAGGAAAAAATGGAAAAAAGAAAAGAAATTGTGCTCCGTAGATCGTTAACTTTTGGTTTTCCCTCGATAAATGAAAATCATTTCATTTTCAGATATGAACAAATCCACAATCAGATTTAACGACGTAAGTTTAGATACGAACAAATCCACAATCAGAAACAGAAAAAGGAGTTTAAAAACAGGGCATTCCTTTTTAGCTTAGAGGAGGAACCAGCATTATGAAAAATAAAATGGAATCTTCTTTTTTTTTTATTTTTAGCCAGATATATGGCATAAAGGTTCCAACTTTTATTCATACTATAAATTTTAATTTCACATCTGGAAGAAATAAAAATCTCCAATAGCACCAGGAAGCAACTAATATTTGATTTGACGATATGAGTCGCTCAGTGCAACAGAGTGACAATATGGAAAGAAAACTCACTTGCTTTGGCCACGAAGAAGATAGAGAATTCTGAAGCTCCATACGTTTGGCAGCAACATCCTTCAATCCTCCTTTCAACTTCACTTCATGATATTTCTTTTCCTCCAATGTACTAACTAGTCTGTCTAGGAATCTGAAACTTAAAACAGCAAAATCAGCTTTAAATATGATTAAAAATCACTAATGACATTTATCCCCCAAAACACAAAGAAAACTCACTGAAGATGAAAACTATACTAAGCATGCTAAAATATACGGTCATACAAGAAAAAAGGTTTGGCTAAGGTGGGAGGGGAGCTAGTTAAAGCAAAGACCTGAAGATGACAACACTAACCCAATTCTACAATCCTGCAGAAGTAAAAAGAACTAGAAGAACATTTTTGAGGTAGAAACTATCGAGAAGAAAAAGCTGCTGATGCATTTGAGAGAAAAAGGCAAAGCATGATCCTACCTCTGGTACTCTCATTTTGTAAACTATTTTGTACAGAATTTGATCATACTGCTTGCAATGCTTGAACAAAACATAGCTATCATTTTACAGGTTGATCTAACCATTGAGTGGAACTTGGGTTAATTAGTAATAATCTAAACAATTTACCACGACATTATGAAATTTTCCAATGAGAAATTGAAGATTATCAATTTAAAACATTTTCAGTACAGAAAGCAATATTACTAGCAACATTATGGAAATGCAATTGTTTCATATGGGACTAATTGTTATGTTTCTGCAAGAGGAATTCCACTCGGTTCATCTTATTACCTCCAGTCATACTGCTTCTAAATTTCTATAACCAAGCGTAAGGAAGTTTGGATGGATATTTCTTTTCAAAGAGAATATAAGGAAATAAACAAGTAAAAAAAAATAGAAAATGAAACTAGTCAACATATAAAGAAAAATTAAGTTACCGAGACCTTTTAGAGTTGAGAATCATAATTAAATCCCGCGTTTTTCTATTTGTCAGTAGTGAAATCGCCAAAGAAACATCGGACATCATTTTCTCAATGGCATCAGGTGTATACTGCTGTAGCACCAATGGAGCAACTGCTTGGACTTGATTTTGCAAGGACAGAGTGTCTTCATTCCTCAACTCCACCAATCGCTGGTTCAAAAATGCTTTCATCTGATACACAACATTAAACCAAACATGCAGCCTTGAACGAGAAAGGTACTTTGATCTAATGACAGAAATAATTACACCATAATGACAAGTATGCCTTAAGACGTTTCAATGCTGTTTTACTTCTCTTATTTTGTTCATACAGAAGTTAAAATGATATTGCCAAACCAAAAACAATATGCATCAATCACAAATTATGTAGAGTTGGCACTAATGAAATGTTTTCTTCAAATGAGAAATTAGCAAAAATATAAAGAAATATTACAGCAATATTAGGCAATCAGATATTCCCATACGATTAATCAGCATATACCTCATACAAATCATCCAGAATCTTATTTCTGTATTCTGTCTCCAAAAGTTGGCTCCTCTCCTCCTTGGTTCCTTGGGTAAGACGTAAGGAATCTGGAGCATATGTCTGATTTTCCAATTGTACATTTGGTAAACTGACATCATCAATCACATCAACCTGTGGTGTTTCAACACTAATGTCCCAGGATATATCTGACACAGAAATTTCAGGTGGGCTGACTTCTGTTTTATCTGAGGTTTTCTCAGATTCAACAACTTCAGTAGGTGAAGAATTCTGCAAGATCTCACTGGCATTAACTATCTCATATGGGCCCAAACCATTACCACCATCCTCTGTTTCTTCCAAAGTACCAATATCCCAATCTATTTGAGCACTGTCAACAGAGATATCCCAATCAATAGCATCTGCATTGACATCTACGTCTCCCTTCACAAGGTTTATTTCATTAGAGCTTAATTGAGTATTTTCTAAATCAAGGGTCTCAGAAGCTGCAGAAACATTCAAAGATGGAGGATTTTCATGAATGCCTTTCAAGTTGAGCAGGACAGCATGTGAAGATTTCTGCAAATCATTTTTTGTGAGCACCAACATTATATAACTTACAGAACTCGACTTACGACACAGACCAGAAGAAACAAACTAAAAACAGCAATAAACACAAGCATGATCAGATTTCAATTATAGTCTTACATCCTTTTCTGTATGAGCATCTCTGACAAAATTAGAATAATATTCAATCCCCTGTGAAACAGAATCACCCTCGATGACTTCTAGAATCCTGCTAAATGTGCTTGGAAGTGAATTAGCAGTCTCTAAGAGTTCAAGCCTGACATTTTTTCCCTGTAATGTGAAATGATTGCCACTTTACTGCATAGATCGCAAATATAAATCAGTCCAATTTGCAGTCATCAATATAAATACTATCACAACCTGCAAACCAAGCTCTTGGCAAGCCTCAGAATATTTAGCAGCTGATAGAGCTGCACTTCTTTTTATATCAGCTTCCTTACGCTCAAGTTCTGCCAATTGTTGTTGAATCTTTTGCACCTGTTTTTTCTGATATGGGCTTTACATTTAAGAAAACTTATCAACAAAGTGCATCAAATTAACAATAAATCAATACTTTATTCATTCAAAAGAAGGTTAAAACCAAGAAAAACCACACACTTACATTTCATAGTTTATATTTTGAATAATTATTTGAGCAGCCTCACCGAGGAAAAGATGATCTTTCTCAAAAGAATGCACGATTGCTTCCCAAGATCCCTGTCAAAGGATTAATAAGCATTTTGCATTTATTAAAAAGATCCAGTGGTTTGCTCCATTGGTGTGCAAGCAAGTGTTTTAGTCATTGAGTGAGTACATGTAAACTGTGAGAGAGAGAGAGTTACTGTCTTACAGCTGCACCTGATAGCCGGCCAAATATGTTCCGGCTTTCTGGAGTCAACCTAAGAAGAATATCATATATTTTTTTGGCCTCTAAGTAACCAATCCCTGAAAGCAGTAAGCTAGTGGTCAGATAACCAGAAAAAGCATAACAATAAATAGAACAGCACTCTGAGAACTTCAATGAACAGGAAAAGCTCATTAAAACAAATAGAAGAAAAGAATCACATACAAAGCAATAAACCCCTACTGATATATCTGGACATCGCACCCTAGCACTACATAATTATCTCAAGCAGAGAGAGAAATATAGAAAGCCAACATATGCTCAAAAAAGTTAACTTTATTAAAAAATCACTTATCAACTTATGCCCAAAGCCTGTAGCCAATAACTCACATATATGCATCAGAGGGTCACAGTAAAGGCTGTTTTTCCCATTTCATGTGCTGATCACTTCTCTGGTTTAATAATGACCAGTATACTCCCCTATCATCTCCACGGTTCTCATTTGTAAGTTTCAAGTCCTCTAAAAAGCTCTAGTCTGGTGGCTGGTGGTAAAGACTGAGGTTTTAAGCATAAAAGAACAAAGTGGCATTATGATTGGTGCCAATTTACAGTGCGTTTGGATGGAGGGGAGTGGAAGAGAGCTGCGTGAATGGGGGTAATGAGTTTATTTAGCTTGTATGAGAATTTATCTTGCAAAAGGAAATTAGGCAGTTCTTGAGGTAACCAAACTCCAGAAATCCCGCTTGATAAAATCCATTAAATCAATAGGGTTGGGATTAGAGTAGTTCACATAAATGATTTGATCCCTTTTTACATCTTAAATCAAGCAACATATACTAATAATAGCCTATATACTTTCCAATTTATTCATCTCTCAAATTCACTCACAAACTATGGTAGGAATGAGTTGTTTTACTCCATTCTCCTCAATTTCCTACCCATTGACTCCACTCTCTTCACCTTCAAACTTCCAACACATGTTAAAGAGTGTGCTGGCACCAACGGCAAACTCTAATGCGTGTCAAAAATTGAAATTGAGTAAATAGTCAAAATGTAAGGCTAATTCAAACAAAATTTTCCATGTAAAAGTAAAATCCAAGGACGTTAAACTATATAAGTATTTGCACAGTATCTGGCTAGTAGCCAGGAGGCACACGTTACCTCAAGAACCAGTTTGAATCCCCATTCCCCCAAAATAATTTGCAATATATATATATATATATATTAAAAAAAGATAAACTTTACAATTATATCTCAATGTTGCAAAATCAATCTTAGTTCTGCATCCAATCACAAATTTTAAAGTTTCGCTTCTAAAGCAAAAAAAAAAAAAAAAAGCAGTAAAAGCACCAGAACACGACCCAAACAAAAAGCTCAGGCATTTGCGCAAAAGCTGTTGTAAATTTCAGCTACTAATTCAAACGAAATAGCGAATCCAACAATTTTCTCCTCATCAAGAAAAACAACATTAATCGCATAAATGAAATTATAATATATACATATAAATTTTAAGCGCAATATGAAACCATTTAAGGAAATATGTCAATTTAATTAATTAGAATAAAACAATTAAAAAAGGGACCTTCAGGGTCAAGGGTTTGAAAATAGGGATCAATATCCTTAGGCAACGCTGAGAACTCCTTCGATATCTTGGATCGTATCGCCGCCAATCTCTTTCTCCAATCCGACGGTATTCTCTTGCGATCTACCAACCATTCTTCAGTAAACGAAAACCGAAAAATTGTTAAATCTATTATCAACAGTAGTTTTCCTCAAAGTTCCGAATAAACAAGAAAAACTGAATCACTTTTCAGGATTAAATGAGATGGTAATTTAGCGCGTTACCTCCAAGACGAGAAAATGTGATGTCAATTGGGAGATTACGTATGTCCTCCGCTGTGTGCATTGTTCGCTTCTCGAGAAAGTGTTTTCTCGAGAAAATATGCAATCCGAGAGTTGAGAGTTTAAAAGAAAGTCAGCAGTTGAGTAATATGCAGAGTCGTTTAGTCTATATTTTCTTTCTAAAGGAAAAAATTGTCATAAAATTTTTTAAAGAGGTTAAAATAGTAAAAACTAGAATATAAGCTTAAAAAAATTAGAGTAAAATTTTGAAGAGGATATTCATATTAATTATATTAAAGAAAAAAATATATACTTATTCCTTAAATTTTAGTATAAAATATATTTTCTTCTTATAATTTAAAAAATGCTCATTTACTAAGTGAAATATAGTAACATTTATTTATTAAGTGAATTTTAATTTAAAAATAAATTTACTCTTTATTTATTATTTATTATTATTTTTGTTTTTCATTTTTTTATCTAATACTTTTTTATTATAAAATATTTTAAACTTATCTTTAATTTAATTTTATAGTAAATTTACATGAATTAATTAAATTATTACCATTATTTAAAATGTTTAATGATAATGAAACCAATTAAAATTAAAAAAAATTGGGAAATAATTGTTCATAAGATTTTATTGAAAATAAATACACTTTTATTAGTTTGAAAGCACATTCTAAAAATAATTAATGTTAGGATTTCAATAATCAAATTAATTCAAATTTTACTTTAAATATTAAAAGCACCTTCATTGTATTTAGTTTTCCTTATATTTTATTTTTTATTTTTTGTTTTAATTGATTTTTTCATCATTGAACTTTTTTAAAACAATTTTAATTAATTTATTTTAAATAAAAATAATCTAATGAATTAATTTCAAAGTTAATATATAATTAAGTTAAAGATAAATTTTAAAATTTTAAAATGTGAATGCATAAAAATTGATTAAAACAAATATACATAAATATGGGAAGAAAAAAAATATAATTATCATCTATGGGATTTTATTAAAAATAGATTTACTTATATTAACTTAAAAAGCACATTTTATCTCTCTAAAAAATAATTGATGTTAGAATTCTATTGATCAAATTGATTTTTTTTAAATTTTTCTTTAAATATTAAATATCCTTGTTTTATTGAGTTTCCTTATTTCTGTTTTTTTTTATTTTAATAAATTTCTTTATCATTAAGCTTTTTGAAATAATTTTATTAATTTATATCAAATAAAAAATATAATACATTCACTTCAAAGTTAATATATTGCAACGGGCATAGTCAACAATCTTCGCGTCAACAATGGTGCCATATATAGGAATCAATAAGCCATAAGCCAAAATCTCATTCTGGCATATAAAACTAGCAAGACCAAGTTACCACGTAAACATGCTTACATGACTTACACATGGATAACTTAACCACTCAATCTATGACCTAACTTGCCCATTCGACTTACACAGTCTATACCCTTGTCGCGGGGCTAGTGATAGGGCAAGACAACAATCCTTTATCGATTAGTCAAGGATATAAATGTGACTTATAAAGCAACGGCCATCATTCTCTTGTCAAGGTACCTTTTCTTAAATGACAAAACTGTGAGGATAATTTGTGCATTGCTCCAAAACAGACAATACCTCATAGCGGGCACAGTCCAACAATTCTTGCATCAACATATTAAATTAAAATTAAGTTTAAAATATTTAACATATACTTTTATTAGATTTGTTCCTATCAATTTCTTTTATCACTGAACTTTTTAAACAATTTTATTAATTTATTTCAAATAAAAAACATAATACATCCATCTTAAAGTTAATATATTGCATTAAAGATAGATTTAAAATATTTAACGTGTACTTAAATTAAAATTTAATTTTATAGTAATTTAGATGTAATTTTAAAACTAATTAAACTCTCATTATTTTCTAATTAAAAATTGAGTAAAAGTGAAAAATAAACAAAAAATTAAATAATTAATAATTAATAAAGGTATAATTATCTTTTTATATAAAATTTACTTAATAAATAAACCTATAGCTATTAATTTGTTTTCATCAAATCTTAAGAGAATAAATAGATATATTTTAAATTAGAGGGATAAAAGGCTAAAATATTAAAAAAGCCTTCAACTTTACTATTTTATTTAAATAAGCTACTAAATTTTTATTATACTCAAATAAGTTATCAATTTTTAATTTATATTCAAATAAGCCTTTAAATTTTAAATTATACTCAAAGAAATGCTTAAACTTTAATTTAAACCTAATACATCTCTTAATATAAATAAAAGTATTGATGGGCCTGGTCGGTTGGAACTCAAAAAATTTTCAAATTTTTTGCATAGACCCAGAAGCTCGAATCACTATTTATAAATTGATAAATAATTAAAAGATTAATTTTTTATTTTAATATTTATATAAATATTTTTTTATTATTAAAAAGTAATATGTATTGAGTAGGCTAGTCCAAATTAGGATATGCTATGTCTCAAGGCAATGTTGGTGAATAGCCCAATCTATTAATAGGTTTAAACATAAATTAACCTTTTCACTTGAAATAAAACTTATTTAGGTATAATAAAAATATACAAACTTATCTAAATAAAGTAGCAAAATTCAAAGGCATTTTAATGTTTAAGCCTAAATAAATTTAGAGTGAAAATTGAATCATTATAACAAACTATATAAAATATGGATGAAATGGGACACGATACAAACTAACTACGAGAAAATAATTGCAACATGATATGTCATGAAAAATAACATGAACACAACATGCATATTCTCTAAATTATTAATATGTAAAACCTTGTATAAATTTATAACACACAAAACCACGAATACATCGTGAACACAAATTCTCTAAATTGAATCATTAGAATAAATTATGCGAAATATATCATAAATTAAGACACAATGTAATGTGACATGAATGCAAATTTTTCTCTAAATTGATTACAATGACAATCTATGCAAAAATGTGATGATTGAGACAAAACAAACACAACACGGAAAACTAATTAAAGCAAAACACAAAAAAAATAGCATTAATGCAACATGAATACACGTAAACATGTTAAAATATATATATAACAGATTATTAATATATGAAAAATTTAAATAAATTTATAATACATTAAACACATAAAAATAACACAATATAAGTAACTTTAAAGCACAATATAAACAATAATATGAATACAAAATAAATATATAAATATGTTAAAATATACATAAACAAATTGGTATGCAAATAATCTTTCTAAATTTTAATTTTTTCCAAAGTTATAGTCTAATGACACGTGGCAGATAACTGAAGTCTTGAAAAATCAAGTTCTCTGTTTGCATTCAATTAGGGATAACTTTAATAGTAGGTATTGATATATTTATTTTAAGGGTTTTTTCCCATATATTTTAAGGTTTTGGTGTACTAAATTTTTATATTAAGTAATATATTTTTTTAGTGCACTCAAATTTATAAAATTAAATGTAAATTATTGTATTTAATAAAAATATTATTTTAAATAAATTAACAGACTCTAATCAAAATACATAAAATATCCTGCTGAAAAATAAAAAGAAAATGTAAAGCAGTTTTCACATGAAAGCAAATTTTAAAAAATAATTAAAAATCTTTTTTTTTCCAATAAATAAAAAATAGAGATAAAAATTAAAAAAAAAAGAAAGTAACTATAACAATTTTATTACCATGTACAAAAAAATATTTAATTTTATTTTAAAAATTAAAATTAAAATATGTTTGGATTAATTTGCAGTACAAGTCCGCGAACAACTTAAATTTTTGTTTTAAATTGAGTTTTAACTCATGCAACTTGAGTTAGAGAGTGAAACGGAATTCGAAAATTTTAATATTCAACTCAAATAATGTATAAACATAATCACATGAATTTATTTTTTATTAAATAATTAAGTTTAATCAAATAAATTTAAGTAGTTTAATTTTATCTTAAATTCATTTTAAACTTTAAAAATAAAATTTAATCAAAGTCGACACATAAGTTTGAAATTGAGTTTAGCTTAAGCTTTTTACACATTAAAAGCGTGACATCTCGATAATTACACATTAAAATTTAAGCATTTTTTTATAACAGAATATATATGGTTTTATTTTCATGAAGAATTGTAGTTGAATGTTTTTTTGCATTATTTATTCTTTTATTTTCATGAAATATATGGTTTATATTATATTTCTTTTATCTTAGTATTTGTTAAAAAGTAAAAAGCTATTAACAAATAATTAAGTAACAAAGAATAATATTTGACAAGTGCGCAACAGATTTTAGGGATTATTTTAATATATAATTATTATGAACATCATTAGTTATTAATATGAATCTTCTTAATATAACTTTTAAAGATTAACCTATACAGAATATTTCACAATGATAAAGGAAAATGAATCATTAAAAAAAATTGATTTATTGATCATATGATATCATAAAAGAACTTTTTCCAATATCTGTATGTGAAAGATTCGAACAAGAAGTGTTCGTAGATTAAATCAGATCATAGTGAAAATTTTCTTAATTATTCATCTAGTTGCGACCTTAGTTTGTAAGCTCATTTTACTTAATTTGCTCGAAAAATAAAAAATATTATTAATTATTTTATGTTTTCGATTTAATTTTTTTATTTAATTTTTAATGATGTATTTAAAAGAATTCTCCTGTACATGACTTATGAGTTGATTTAAGATGAAAACCTGATAAACATTAAAAAAATTTAAAATTATTTCATTAAGCAATCACTTTTATTTAATTTTTAAATGATATATTTAAAAAGTTGATTTACAGATTGAATCATCCATTCATTTAAATCTGTACTTGACCTGCATGAGAAAATTAAAAAATTATATTTTATTAGTTATTTTTATTTTATTTTTAAAATAATATATTTAAAAAGTTGATTCACACATTGATTTGTATATCAATATAAAATCTGTATCTACCTGCTCAAAAATAATTAAAATAAAATTATTATATTTTAATTTTAAATGATTTGTTTAAAACCATTGGTTCATATGTCAACTCACATATTGAGAAAGGATTCGTACTAGACTAACTCAAAAAAAATTTAAAAATATTTTATTAATTACTTATTTTATTTTTAAATAATATATTTAATTAATTTATACATTGACTCTTTAATTAATTTAAAATTCGTAATTCAATTCTATATACAAAATTTAAATAATTAATTTTATTTAATAAAATTTAATTTAAAATTAATTTTTATTAGTAATTAAGTAAATATTATAATTTTTTTAAAAAAAGTAATAATAATAATAATAATAATAAATTTCTTGCCCGAAAGATTTAAAAAAAAAAAAAACACTATTCTAAAGGGACATAAAAATAGGAAAAAAATGAGGGTAAAATGGGGAACACGGAAATTTACTGGCGAACGTAAGCTGTAGAAGCGCAGCATCTCATCAATGAGTAAATTGAATTTCTCGGAAACATTTCTCAGCTGAATTCACACACACACTCTCTCACTTGGCCTTCTCCGATTTCATCAAAAAGTTAATTTTCTCTCTTTATTTTTCTTAATTTTAACGATATTTATTCCTTTAAATTATCTTTTTTTTTTAATCTATTGGAATAAATATATATATATATACAAACATTTAAATCAGCTGCACATTATCGAGGTCTAGGGTTCGCTTTTTCATATATTGAAATAGAATTTTTGGTTTTTAATTTGTTGCATAGGCATTGTTTGGTTAGTACTTAGTAGCTGGGCAATAGCTTATATTGCTCCTCAAAATTCAAAATTTTTACATTGAACTGAAAAATATTTAGTTCTTTGCCCTTTTATGCTGACGTGCTTTGTCTGAGTTCTAAGGGTTTTGCTATATTCTTATGAAGAGATGATATTATAATTATGTTGATTTTATGCACTGAGTTCGCTTTTTTTTTTTTTTTTTTTTTGGGTATAACTGAAGGTCCATTTTTTTTATTATAATTTGCTTTAGATGATATGCTTGTTGTTGTTTCCCCAAAGGGATACCCAACGGTGAGAATTTGACAATCAAACTTAGAAAACTCAGGTTCTCAAGCTTGAATCTATGTAGTCCAAACCCAAGGCCTGCTTGCTCTCTAGATGTGTTTTACTTAGGTCAATTACTTTTTCAATAGAAGATATGCTAGATACAAGAATTGAGGCTGAACCAATTCCTGATTTTTTTTTTTTTTTGGTTGATATTGGTTGTTCTCCAGTAAGAAGATATCTATGGACCCTTCGGAGCTTAGGTATTATGAGGATGATGACACTCCAACAATGAAAACAATCAAGGGTGCAACTACCGGTTTTGTTGCCGGCACTATCTGGGGAACCATTGTTGCTACATGGAATGATGTGCCTCGCGTTGAGAGAAATGTTGCTTTACCAGGGCTTATGAGGACACTGAAGATGATGGGCAATTATGGAATGACATTTGCTGCAATTGGCGGAGTCTATATTGGTGTTGAGCAGCTGCTGCAGAATTATAGGATGAAAAGAGACTTTGTCAATGGTGCTGTTGGTGGTTTTGTGGCTGGGGCTTCCATTCTCGGTTTCAAAGGTAAATTTTTATTTGGACAGCTAGAATGTTTAGTGCACTTTCAAGTTTGCCATCTGATTTTGTTAATTTTTAGAGTAACTGTTAATGAAAATTGGCATTGCTTGGATGTTCATTATGAAATATTAATGTTTACAAAAACTTTACGAGATACTCAAAAGGCTTCTCATTTTGGCCTGGTAAATAAATTATTTCATGTATAAGTAAAGATCATAAAATTTTTTTCTGTTTCTGTAATATGGATAATGGCTTTCTTAGAAAGCTTTACTTTTCAAAATTTTGAAGCTTGTGATGCTTCGTAGGATCTCTACAACCATCTAAACTATGGTGCTAAAGTTATGTGCTACATTGTTACTTTGAAATTTTTTTTTTTGTTTGTAACTTGTTGGTTTTTCTTCGACATGTTTACTTAGTTGTTAAATATAAAGTGGTAGGAGTTCTGTGACATGTGAATACCAAAACTCTATATTTCAGATTTTTCCTATATTTTCCTTTTAGTTTAAGGTTTTTAACGTTCTTCTTTCTGAAATTCATGAATCGTACATTGTATAGTTGCTTGTTTGCTTTTTTCTGGAGTCTGGAGTGACTTGACAATAAGAATTGAGTGAGATATGTCGTGAGAAAATCCTTGACTGGAGAGCAGGGAAACAGGAGGGGTCTGAATTTTTGTCTTTTGTGGTGGAGGGTCGAGTAACGGCATTATTTTGGAAGTGGGTTTTCCATAAGTTGTGCTTCTAAGGAGAGCAAAGGGCACAATCATTGTCTTATGTGGGTTATTGAATTCTAACTTGCTTTCTGGATCCATGTTAAACTTTGCCAGTTTTGTTGTCTACTTGTTGATGTCCAACGAATGTATTGAGATGCTGTGCTGTCCATATCGCAGGGAGGAGCATCTCAACAGCTATTTCTGCTGGAACAGCACTGGCTGTCACCTCCGCCGTGATTGATGCTGGAGGTCAGAAGACAAGAATAGACACAGGGAAAGAGTATTACCCTTACACCACGAAGAAAAGACCTGCTGATTCATAAATCATGCATGTCATTGTTGAGAAGGCACTTCCAACGTAATTTGAGATAATCAATCCTGTTTGATGAACTGGATGTCTTTGTTTTTGAAGATTTACTCCTACTTTTCAGTTTCCCTTTTGAGGTTTGCTTCTGGAGAGAGAATGTTGATTTGAATAATTTGTCATATATCAAAATCATGGTACAGATGACAGTTTCTGAACCTTTTGAATACGGGAAACTTAGTCACTGCCTTTGCAATATCTTCTATTATTTTGGATGGACACAAAGTAGCAGTGAATGGTACTCTCTAGTCTCTAATCTTCCGCTTCCCCTAGCCTGAAATCGGATGAACATGGGAGGGAAGGAAAAGGTTTGTGTTAGTGATAAAGTTCCTTTAATGCTATGTTACTCGGGCTCGCCATTTTCCCTTATTTATGCATCGTCCATTTATGTTCAACGTATATTCTTTTTTTTTATATGTATTCGTTGTCTACCCATAACCCTCTCTAATCCTTATGCTCATTTAAGGAGGATATAATGCGTCTAAGCTCTCTCGAACTCACAATCTTTAGGAGTCTGTTAATAGCATCTTGATGAGTTAGTGCTCAGTTGGCATATACTCAAATATAAGTATGGAGTATGATTCATTAAATATATAAAAAAAACTTTGAAAGCATTGGGTATATTCATATAGGACACGTATCCTTATTCAGCACAAACAAAATGAAGAATAACAAGAACATAAATACGCAAAGTTACATGTCATGATTTCAAGATTTCTAGAAAGAAATGTATGCAAGATAGGTTAAAGTTGTTCAATAGTTGACATGATATTTAGATCTCTTAAGCAGAAGCAGCAGCAAAATACGTACATATTCCTTGGGTGATACAAATAATTGCAAAAACCTAATATAGCTTAGCACAGCATCCAACCCATCAAGCATCAGCTTCCTTTGATCAATAAAGAAAGATTGAGAAATTACCACAAACAAGAGAACTTTCGGGTCAGGGAAGTGTAGAACTAGAATTGCTCTTGAAGACTCTCCTTCAATGGAGTTAGGCATCAAGGGCTGATTCGCCTTTGCTACTCCATCATCGCCGGAAACACAAGAACGACAGCAGCAGCAACAAAAGATGGACGATATGAATCCCATGCTTAGATCCTCTCCTTTTTATCTTTTTCTCCCTCCCTGGAATGATGTAGGGAAGCAAATGAAAGAAAGACAATGCCAATAGCTTTTCTTAAAACTCCAAATCCTTGTTTATTAGTTAATGCACTTCTTCAATCGGTATTAGTATTCAATCAATAAGTCAATAGTCAATGCATTTTAGTGACTGGTTGTTATGCTATTACTATTGCTTAGAATAGCATTGAGGTTACCAGCATTTGAATTCTGAATTTCAATCACCCAAATTAAAAAATGTCATGTTTTATCATTAGATCAGGCGGTTGTTGACTATTGCTTAGTATATTTCCGCGTCTAAAAGAGATTACTTCCATGGTAAGTTTATAAATCGAGATAAGCATCACCCTACCAAAATATGCTTTTAACTCTCTGTATCTTCTACAATGTAATAGTGAAAGTTTGATGTATCTTGTGAAGTTTTTAAACTTTTCTAGTCAAATTCAAGAAGAATTACTGCTTAATCTCAAAACTTAATTTCTGGGTTTGATTTTTGGTTGCCTAGAGCATCATGATAGCGGAAAGAAAGAATTATTAGGCTTTTGGATGTTGCTATTTGCCATTGTTAAAACGTAAAAGAATAATGGCATTCATCTGTCCTGATAAACCAACTAGCTAATTTCCCAGCTACCTATTATGGTAATCTTAGAAGGATGCTCAATTGATAATTGGGCTTATTACTGACAAAAACATTGATATCTTTAGCTTCGTTATAATAGTTAAGTCAGATAAGCGATCTGATTTATTAGTATACCTCCGAATATATCTTTCCTAGCTTCGGTTGATGTGATTCTTTGTTTGTGATAAAGGGATATAATGCATTGAATATACTGGTAAATGATTTATATATAGACTGATGAATGTGTTGAATTTGCCTCCACACCCATTATCACTTCATATATATCTTCGCTACTTTCGCCTTAATGTGGAAATCATTTGACAGAATTCTGCTTCTTCGCTATGTCAAGGTCTGCTGCTGCTGCCTTTTAATTGGAGCAAAGCTGGTTTTCAGATTATAGCATGTATAACCTATGTTAGTCTGACTTGTTAATTATTTTAAGTACTCGTACGTGAGGATATGATTTTTTGAGAACCTTTTAAATATATAAAAAAATTTTAAAAAAAATTAAATATACTCGTATTTAACACCTACATCAAAATCCAAGTAAAATAGTGTATAACGTCAGGGCTTCAAACTGTAAAACCAGGTTAATCATGGATTGCTTGCATTTTGTGAAGGCCAACAATGTCCTCTAAGCACGGACGGGAGAATCAAGTACTTTGCTTTTAAAGGTACATTCGATTCTGTAGGTATGCCAGGCGCTGCGGGAATCCAGAACTTCGTAGTTTCTACAGTGGCAACCTACGTACTAAATTTATTTTGGCATTCACATATTGTACTTTGTTAAATTCTTTGCTTCGGAATGAAAATTCTGAAAATGAATGTAACTTGAACGTCTTAGCATTGAGCCGACATTAACCATTTTCGTGGGTCAAATTAGAAGCATTGTTCGTTCAACAAATTTGGAAATTCTGAAACAAGAACATGAATGCATTGATATTGCAACAATGTTGAACAACAAATTATAGCTTTTCTTTGAGTGATATTTTGGCAAATGGGAAGTCACAACCTCTATATTTTTCCAAGCATCTTGAATTGATCACTGTGTTATTCAATTTGGGATTAGTTGGAAGTGAGCTCACATCCATTCTAGCTTATAACATTTGACCTAAAATTGTTACCACTAACAGCTTTCAATGAAGCAGAAAAAACCCAAATTCATAAGATTTGAACTGCAATCAACCTTCATCTAATTGAACAACAGAACTGGGAGGAACATCTAACGTTCAGAAGAAGAAACCCATGGCTAGATGAAGGGGATCAAACCTAGGTTAACAAATGTTACAGTGAGATGATTATTATTATTTTTATTTTTTTCATCCAAAAAAATATTACACTGAGATTAGCAAATGTAAATCTAATTGCATTTTTTCTGTGCACAAGAGAAGAGCCTCAGCCAATCCACAAAATTTTTTGAGCTGTTCCAAACTACACGGGTGATCCTAAGCTACCTGTTGTAACCCCAGAAAATGAACTCAGCAACCGGCAAAAGGGTTGAAGAAAACTGAAACAAAACCATGAACCACGATCCTTCTATAACTCATCTATTCATGAAACATAATCGTACAGATATCAGTCACCTTGTAGGCAGTACAGCTGACGAATATTTCCCGAAGCTGCCATATTATATTTACAGAAAACGAAATTAACAACCACACCTCTTCTCTAATGGCTCATTTTAGTAAAACATACAGTATAAAGCTCAAAAACACCAGCTAAGATGGTTAAAGGCTCCAAAACAAGAGAAATACATACAGTCAATATCTAGAAATTAACAGTTCAAGTCAGTTAGTTAGTTTATCTCCTAATTAAGGTATATCCTATCCTCAGTCGCACTTGAAAATTCAGAAGGGAAAGGGAAAATTGGATAAGGGTAAAATCATCAGAAATCAAATGGAAAGAATGAATTAGAATGCATGGGAACATTCTCAAAAATCAACAGGAACATACTCTTTGTTCATTTAGAAAAGACAATCTTCCATGGCAAGAAGCTATTTTTATTTTAATTTTCAAGAAAGGACTATATAGTCTTTACCATATAGTATCCTATATCATCAAAAGAACTCAGGACTAGGAAAGTACGTAAGTAAAAACAACCATGACCAAAACACTCATGAAAACCATCACATATGGAATGCAAATATGAAGAACTTTAACAAAAAAATGCGAAATGATGGATTTACCATATAACCAATCTTTGAAGCATAAATGAAGAGCACACGATAATTCCCTTTTTAGATTTTCCTCAAGGGGAGCTTCTCGCAGTATTTGCTTTATCTCACCTAAATTCTTTTGCTGTTGATTACATCAGGGACAAAAAAAAATCAGTTAATTCGCATTAGAAAGACCAACAAAACCAACCAGTAATTCTACATAACAACATTGCTTCTATCATGCAGATAAAAACCAACACAAAACATAAAGTCAAAGTTTATAATCCTCAGTTGGGCTTTATAGCATTTACATTTCTCTGTTGAGACGTCAGGTACGCATCAGGTAAGGGGAATGGATTATCCTTTGTTGATCCAGTGGATTCACCTTCAAACCAGTGTGGAATCTGCATACTAAGAAATGATTATTTCATGTACAAAAAGGGTAAGAAAAAAGGAAAGATACAAAAATAGCCGAAACTAAGCTATGAAATTCACAATAGATACCAGAAAATTTGTGAACAGATCAGGATCTAGGCGTATAGCTGACTCAGCTTGAGCATCAGAAACACCTGCAGGATGAGATAATGAATCATGTGGATCAATCATTCCAAGTGCCAAAATTTCATCCCATCTATTGATAGTTGCATCAATGCCAACTTCAGTCATGTGCTCCTCCAACTGAGAGTAATATGTGTTATATGGAGCCACCTAATGAAATTTAAGAAAAGAATTTCCAAAACTCAGTCTTTGTAGTGTTGAAGCTATACTGGTGATAACACCCAAAAAAACCAACTCAAAACAACATCAAGATGGCTCTAAAAGGTAAAATCTGGCCTTAAAGATTAACCAATTAAGGGCCCATATCTACCAGCTGGAGAAAGGAACAAGGAATTGCTTCTTGGGGTGCTCTCAACTACTGTTCTGGAAGAGTCCATATTCTATTTTGCAGAACATTTGATATTAAAAATGCTAAAAATCAAATCCTCAAGGAATTAAATATTCCTTGAAAACCTTAATATTCTATGATACTGTCTATAGACACATAGTGATAGCAAAAATTTGCAATAAAGTGGCCAGAGAACAAAATCTCCCAAACCCTCCTCCATCATTGCAGACTAACGGATAGAATGGATTAGAAAGCAACATTTGCCCACTCATGATGATACAACAAGTGTTGAAAGATGTTAGTTAAACAATAGGCATGAAAAAGATTATAGATGTAGCTGTAAAAGTTTTTTTTTTTTTTTTTTTCCTTTAACTGCTTTTCTTTTTAAAAACAATTATTACTAAGAATGATCAAATTGTTAAAGTAAGCTCAATAATACTCTCACCAACACATAAGGTACTACAGGCATGCATCCCTTATGCCCTCTATCACACAGAGCCATTGACTATAGTTATCACCAAAAGATTTTACAATTGAACTTCGATCACTTTTTATTTATTTGGTCCAGTTAACCTCTGAACTTTATTTTAACCCCATCTTATTTCAGAAACTATCAGATTATGATGTTAATAATTCTTTTCAGGCTGTTAAAATTAAAATCGTAGCTGACATGCGAAGAAGAAGCCAAATCAGACTTAAAAACACATCAAATAAAACATAACAAAGAACATGAGAAATTCTCTCTTCCACCCATAAGGCACGACACCAAGCAGCAGCCACCTTCAGGCATCCTGCACCTCTCAAGTGCAATCTAGTCAATCATCCCACTAAATCAAAACCCTTCCTCTTCTCTTGTCAGTTTGTAAATACCATAAATAAACGTTGCCATTAATTTAACTAACGTGATTTTATCAGGTTGACTGTAGTTCATCATGGAGAATTACCATTAAATTTGAGGGCGAATTATTTTAGATAGAAATTTATGTAAAACAGAAAGGTTTTTCTCACTTTAATTTATTATATTCTATTTGGATTTTTTATGTGGGCTTAATTTAGGTTTTTAAAGCCTGAATAAAATATATATAGGTCAATCTCAAAATATAAGGGCAGCTTTTGACCAATTGACATTTTGAGACTTTTGACTTTTGTGGCCTGGTGATAACTCTCCATGAAATAGAGTTATTTGTTCACTTAAAGTTAGCCAAGTCATACAGGTTCTTATATGAATTTTATTAAATTCTAGCTAACTTTAAGTTAGTTTATATTTATTTCTTTCATTTTTAAATTATATATTAAATTATTTTCGGAGGCTTGGGACCAAATCAGTTGAGAACCAGTGCTGCAACGCAAAAAGGACTAGTGCCGGCTCAGGACCGAAAGAAAGAAAATGCAAGACTTGGCGCTGTAGCACCAAGTAGCACAAAGGGGAGATTAATTTTGGCCCGAGACTTGGTGCCGCAGCACCAAATTTGCCCTTTTTTTTTAGGGTTTCTAAATACTAAATCATGTATAACTCCCAAACTTTTCAGCCACTCTCAACTTCTTTCCATTCTCTCACCTTCAAACACCCCTAACCTCTCACCTCTCTTACAATCACTTTCCAAAAACAGCACAAACCTATTCTTCCAATCTTTTATCTTTATTCAATCTCATCATCGAAGAGCTTGGTAGTCTCTCTCATTAAGGACTCATATTTAATTTTCATCACAGATCTTTCTATGCTTAGCTTCTCTGGTATTCTACTTTGAGATTGTTGGTTTTTGAGCAGGGCTAAAATGAATAGGGTCTTGAGTTTGGCTGAGTTGGCTGAAGCTGAAAGGACAAAGATTCAATGAGAGAGAGAAAGAGAGAGAGGCACTGGGCTCTATGGAGGAAAAGAAGAAAATAGAAGCTAATCTTAACTAATTGAATTTCTTTCCTGTCAATTATATATCTTTCAAAATTAAGACTAGTTAGCATTTACTTAGAAATAAGTTCGATACTAATTCACATCTCCAAACTCGAGCGTGATCACATAAATTCTCATTGCAGTCACAAAAGGGGACACTTGTGGTTCACTCACCTGTAGCTTGTGGTTATCGCCAACAATAAGGGGACGCTGATTCACTCCCAAAAAGAATACACACTCACGACAATTGGCAATGCAGACTCGTTTTGCTGCTACAATCACATGAACTCTTTCACAGTGTTCAACTCTTACTGCCTGCAATGACATAAAAAAACATATGATATTCATCCATGAATTGAGAGCATATCATTGCTTGAATTGGAAATGGGTTGATAGTTAAGTAGTGTAAACATCAGGTTGATTGTTTATCAAGAAAGTACCATAAAATATGGAAAGAGAGGAGATGGAAGGAGCAAATAAAGTGTTCCCATAAGAGAACAACTATTACAAACAAGTAAAGAATGGGAAAATCATAACTGGAACCAGCATCAAGATTTAATAAATGACTTCATGCAGAGATGCCATAGGCTTATATCACGTAGGGCAAGAAAAATCTATTATTGATCTAACAATCTTAGCAATAGAAACTGATTTTGTGCATTAGCACAGCCATGTTTCATCTTACACAAATTCCTTTTAGCAATTCTTGCATAGCCAGGAAATTTAGTAGAGATGAAGAAAGGCTATTCTTTTACAGGTTCTCACACATTTGTTGCATATGTATCCAAAATAAAAACAAACCAATCAACATCAAATATAAATTTTCAAAGGGAGAATATCAGTGTCTTTACATTACACTAGACACTCCAACTATGACAATTCATGGATTACTGACAGATGGTAGGCAGACGAAGGAAAGATACACAAGTAGCCATATCCTAAGGTTAAAATATAAGGAATCAAAGAGTAAGATGCTTGATCACCTTTGAATTGAGTGCCTTTCGTGACAAAGAAACAATTGAGTAACTTCATTGATAGTAATGGCTATTTTCCGGTCAATAGAATAGTGAATAAGTACACTAATGAAGAACATCAAATCGATTTCCAGAGTTTCAATTTAAAATACCAGAGAAATGTTATCAGTGATTCCAAACATCAATACTGAATAAAAGAGAGGAAAACAAATTTGTATCCAATTTCCACATTACAGTACTGAAGCATGTTTCCACTGATTCCAAGATTAGTGCAACACAAATACACAACAGCACAAAGGCAATAATACCTTGCCAACAGCTCCAAGAACAATAGTAGCATCTGAGCATCCATAAATGGTGGCATATCTCAAAGGTGCTAAAATGTAAATGACTGAATCATGGCAATTAGTGACCTGAAATTATAAAATCACGTAAAGTTAAAGATGTTTTATGCCACAAAGTACATAAATATCAAACAATAATCAAGAATTAATAAAATTGTTGGAATAATCCAATTAGCATACATCTTTCTTCAAACTTGAAGGTCCCAAGCCAAATCCCCCTACTTCAGCTATCAAAATAATTTTTTATTTTAAAAAGAGGGTGAGTGTTCATCAATAATTAGGCAGAAGACAAAGTTTACAGCAAAGACAGCAATTCGATTTGTGCTACTTGCAGCTTTTACTCAATAATAAGCTGACAATTACACTGACATTTATGACATTGTGTGCAAAGAAGGCAAGGGAACAAAAGAGTTGTATGTAAGAAAACAATATCCTGCTCAGAAAAAGGCCGGTACCTTAAAGGACAAAAGCTTTTAGCCTAAGCAAATGAAGGTTCTTATCCTACTTAGGGGGTTGCAAGAAATCACAAACTTTTTTGACCAAAGACAATGCCAATTTTCAACTAGCTGTAGCCAGTGCCTGGCGTTCAAGAACTGCTGCATTAATATCTAAAACAAGGTTTAACAACAATGGGATACATACAAAAACCCCAGTCAACCTAGGAAGAATTTATAATAAAAACTTGGAAAATTAGTAAAATGTGAAAAAGCCCTGAGGTCCTGGACAATAAAAGGGCAGGAATAATTTCAACAAATGTGAAAACACACTCGATTCTCATCTTTCTTGTTTCAAGTAACTGAGTCATATCATGTAGGAAAGTTGCCACTCAAGCCTTATAATATATCATTAATCACCCTATTTCTCTCCATATGTACATTAAACATACAAATAGTAAATACATAAGCAATGTCAATTCCGCTCACCAACTTCAACATCTTTTGTGCATTCCTCTCAGACTCATTCTTATTATTTGATGATAAGCAACAGAATAGTAAATAGCCCCACCTAAACTGGCATCTTCATCTCATCTCATCCATAAAATATGCACCCAATAGACATCCATCTCAATAACCATATAATTGTTGCATGTGATAACCTAATTTTAGTTTCTACTTTCTTTCCAGAAGATTCCATATGGTATTCAAATTACACTAAAGTCGGAGATAAAGATAAGAAGCCAGACCACAAAGTACCTTCCGAGATGTAGGTCAGTTATTGCAAAAAAAAAAAATTGCAAAAACAATACACAGCAAATACCCCATGAAAAAGTTCAATGCAAATATAAGCTAACCTTCACACAAGAATTTTTAAGATCAGATGCCCGCTTAACATAAGATGATCTAGAGACCCCCTCAATGAAACGCGGACACCTCACACTTGGTGAGGCTTTGACTGAACTCGGACTAGCATCAGCCATAGCAACATCCTGGTCAGAGCCACTTCGAGAACCATTTTCTTTTGCAGAAATTTTTTCAGTAGCATGTTCCAAAGAGGAAGCTATATTCTCTAGAAGCCAATCATGAACTTGTGATGCTGGAACAGGAACACCAGGCATGTCTGGATCTGAATTAGCAAAAAAGGGAGTGGCTTGGCTTAAAGGAACTCCTTCAGATCCCTTATCACCAAATTGAATAAAAAAGCCAAGGTGATTAAACCCTTCCATGGTTAAAACCTGAAGAAGCAGTACTTACATGAGCAAACCAAGCCATAGAATAGAAGCTAATGGCAAGCACAAACAAATAGAAATGTAGTAAGACATGCAACAACGAGAAAGATCAATAAAAAATACATGGTAATAGTGTTATGACAGCCTGGTTGATAACGAGGAGGAAGAAAAAAGAGAATAGAACCAATCAAAGCATAATAAAAAAGGTGGGGCATAAGGAAAGTCACGTATGTTGGGGAAAGTAGAGAAAATAGTAACATAAAGATTCATAAAAGCACCAAGTTTATATTCTGAACATTTTACAAGGAGAAATTCAGCTCAAAATCAGTGATTAATTCCTGAAAAGCTTGCAAGGAGTTCTTCAGTCCACTTTTGGTAAAAACTGCCCAGATTCTTATTTTGGTCATCAAAAAAGGCCCCCATCTTTTCCTTGCATCATAAACTAGGTTTAGCACTAAAACAAACCAATTTTTTTGGTTGTAAACCAATCTTAAAGCATGGAAACCAAAACATAAAGAGAAAAAGTGCACAATGAGGATCCCATTGTTTCATAACAAATGGAAAAACTATTCGGCCTCCAGTGAGTTATCTAGTAAGACAAACCAGGTTATGCCTTCAAAGGCGAGAATATAAAACACACGGAGACATGTGATCGACATACCAGCTCATTACTATTCTGCATAAATATTGGCTCCACTAAGTGCAATCACTAAAATAATTATTCTGTGCTTTTGAAACTATAATTACAACATTTTGAAATTATGAAATTGCATTTCAAAATTGCATTTTATATATGAACTTCTAAGAATATGAATAATTAGAAAGCAACAAAAATCACATTGAAACAAAAAAAATGAAATACCTGAATTTTATTTCTAAATATCTAAGTTTTGCTTGTATTGAGAAAAACAAAATAGAACCCAAAAACATAAAAAGAACACTCCATCAAACTACAAATAGCAAGAAGCAGTAGTACAAACCAGAGACTCTTCACCTTCCCCCTCCACAGGCTCTGACAAAAGAGAAAGAATATTAGCCAAGTGCTTTTGTAGATAGGACAATTGATGGGCCTCTTCATCAGCCTGTGATGGCATAAATCGACGCGTGTTGCAGCGGACAAACTACAATGAGAAGAACCATCAAGGTTAAATCTACGTGTCTGACTCACCATAGAGTAAAAGACTACAGTCTACAGCTATTATTTCGAACAGCAAATAGATCTATAATTATTGCACATATTCACAGACATAATTAAATCCATATTAGTGAGATACCTAGGAAACCCTACTGTTCATAAAATTTAACAATCCCCCCATTCATACAGTGCTGGCTGTACAGCAATCGTAAATCAGCAGGCAGAGAGAAGGAATAAAAAATGAACAATCAAACCAAGCAATTAAAACATTGCCTCTCAGTTTCTATTCATTATATTTGCACCCAGCACCATCCCAACTTCTTAAGCTTAAAAAATGCAACAATGCATTGAATATAGAACTAAAAATAAGAAAACAAATAACAGAACCAAACACAATTGAATGTAATTTTAAACTTATCATTTTATCCTCTCTTTTAGTTGTTCTTTTGCTCGTTACTTTGCGCTTTCTATTTTTTTTTTTTTTTGGCTAAGTTAGTGGTTATTCGGTTCTTACTTTATTCTTGCAACATATTTTCTGCTACTTTATCAAAATGAAAAAATAGTTAAAAGGTCAAATATGCTCAAACGTAATTGTTCCATATGAACGTATAATCATGCATTGTTTGTATTAATCATTAACTTACAATTCTTCAGAAACATTATTAGCTTTTGTCTATTAAAAGACCTTTCGCTTCCTATTTCCAAAACCAAATGGCAAGTAACAAAAGTAGTAACACTACACATAGCCGCAATTATCGAAAAGATAAATATAGTCCTAAAAGACATCTTTCAATTTGCCAAAACATAAACGTAAGCGCCTTTGTTTCTTTTCCAAATGCCAATCAAGAGTCAAATTTTCGAGAATTTTATCAGCCCCGTCATCAAAGACATTCATTTTTCCTAAAGGTAGCCATGAATCTAACTGTTAGTATAAATAAAATTGAAATTAAATCAATAACCACCTAATTTCAACGACCACAAATCCAATTCAAAAAAAAAAAAAAAATCAACCACAATTCACCAACAGGGATAGCAAATCGGTCAAACTCCTTACCTGCAAAGGAGAAAGGGCAGACAAGTAGCCGTCGAATGCTGACGTGGAAGGCCAAACATCAGCAACCGCAGCGGAATCCTTATGCGATCGTGGCAAAAGCCTCTTATACGATTGAATGTACAATAACAGGATCAGATCAAGCAAATCAGCACCTACGGAGTCAACATCGTCGAAGCGGGAGGTGATGAGCGGGTCGGATTCGGAGTGGAGCACCGAGGCGAGAGTGTCGAGGACGAGACGAGCATGGTCCGATGAGATCTGGAGAGCGTCAGCGAGGGCCCCCGAGTCGACTCGGTGAGTGGAGGACGATACGAGCGTTTGCTTTAGAGGAGCTAGGACTTGGACCGGGTCGCTAAATATGAGTTTATGGATTGGTAGGAGGCCGTGCTCGAAAGGCTCACGCCGGGGGTGGAGAAGAATCGTCGGGCTTGGATTCGGATTGGGGTCGCTCGTTGTCGATGATGGTTCGATGGGGTCGGTCATCGCTTTGATTTAGTGAAAGAGAACGAAGTGAAAAAAAAAAAAAAAAAAAAAAAAAAAAAAAAAAAATTGCAGATCTTCGAGAAACGAATGATGTTGTAGAAGGGGAAGAGAGAGTGAGCGGATGGGTGTGATGCGGTCGGGTATAACGGAACTATTTACGTGGCTGAACTTCATTGGTTGTAACGTTAGTGGGAGCAACCAAATTAAGTTGCATTTATTACCGCTAAAATTAATCAAGCCGACGAACATATCTTTATTACCAAAACCCTAAAAATATAAGTGAATAAATAATTTTTAAATAAATTAAAATATGTATTATTTTAAATATATTTTAAATAATTTAACACTTATTAACTTAGTTTGCACTTTCCTTATAACGCGAATTCAATTTTATACATAATATATATATATTGTGCATTCTTAAAGTTTGTATTAATTTAAATTATTTTTATCTCTTTTTTATTAATTAATATAAAATTAAATTTAACGTAAAGAGTCAAATAATATCGATTCAATTTAAAATTTTATAAAAAATATTTTAAAAAATAATAATAAATAAATAAATCTTAATAAAAATAATAATTTAACATTACTCGAAATTGAAAAATACATGTACAATAATAAATCATGTTCCAAAATAACAACCTGCTGTTTAATCAATGTTCGCTAACGGTCGTCGCCTTTTTCAATCAAAAAATACTGTCGATGTTTTACCCCCTTCTTTCCTTCATATTAGAATCTCACTTTTTAACCGTCTATGAAATCTTTCACTAGCCATGGTTGTTTTGAGATAGGCTAAAAAACCCTTCCATAAAAAGGTAAATATATTATTTTTTAAAATATTTTGTGTTATTATTTAATAAATTCGAGAAAGTTTTGTTTTAAAATTCTTTAAAAAGTAATTAATAATTTTTTAAAAAATTCACCCACAAAGTGGGATCGATAAATTCGAGTTAAAAGTGGTACCAACTAAATTAACATTTTACCAAAACACCTTAAAAATAACCAAAAGAATAATAAGGAACAAGAAAATAAAATTAAAATAATAATTTCATACTTCCCAAATAAAAAAATACTTATACAATTAAAATTGTAAGTCACGTTCTGCAAGAGCAACAAGTAGTCTTTCATCACTACTCCCACAACCAAGGTTAAAAAAATTCAATCGAAAGTTGAATCGATCTGGCTTTTAATTTTCAGTTAATCAGATGAATTAATTGATTTAATAAATTATCTTTAAAATATTTAAACGTTAAATTTAAAAAATTAAAAAATATATAAAATTAAATTTTTATCAATTTTTACCGATTCAATTGACTGCTCCGATCTGATTTTTTAATTCTTGCCCGCAACTATTGTTACTTTTTCTC
>JBBYHK010000023.1:10446711-10553815 GCA_038382065.1 Adansonia grandidieri | reverse complement strand
TTACACTATAATATTATATATATGTATTGTTTATATGATAAAAATTACATAATACATAAAATATAAAATAAATATATGTATAATGTAATAGTAAAATTGCTTGGGCTGGGCCAGGCTCGGGTTTTAAAAGTTGGATCCAAAGCTTGGCCCATTTTTTAATCGAGCCTAATTTCTTTGTCCAAGCCCATTTTTCGGGCCTAATATTTTTGTCCAAACCCTCCCAAATATCAGGTGGGCTTACGGGCTTGGGCCGGTAGCTCAACCCTTGAACAGGTCTAAAAACGGATTAACTTATACTTTTTTTTTAATAATTTTATGTATGATTAAGAATTTTATAAAACAAAATTAAGTTTAATAACCCACCTATGTCCATCACTAAAATACGAGTCTTTTTGGGAGAGCTAAAAAGACAATCAAAAGAAATGTTCTCTCTATTTTGGTTTTAGTTGTAATAGGGACAAACATTGTCCCTAATTTAATAGTATTGAGGATTAATATTATTTCTAAAATTTTTCAGAGATACAATTTTAGAGGATAACTATGACTTTTTTGGTTCCTAAAACTTTTAAAGATATTTTTTTTGTATTTTAAAGATAATTATTGATCGGCCTTAATTAATGTTAAAAATAAATAATTAAATATAACTTTAAAATTTTATATGCATAATCTGTATGAATATATAATAAAATTTAATATAAATCATATATAAATATATAAATGATGCAAATTAATTACATAAATCAATTAAGTTAAGTTCTAAGTTTTTTTTTTAAACATTATTTGATAAAAAATTTTGAGTGCATGTCACTAACGTTTAAAATCAAAGAATCACGGGGCTTTCATGACCAAGCTAACACGAGAGATAGTTACAAAATGAAGTCATTCATTGTGTGTGCCCAAACGAACACGAGTGATAAGTATTCTTCTGTCTAGATAGTAAGATTGAATTTGATGAAATTAAGAATAGTTGTTTTAGTAATGTTAGTTACTGTAGTAATAAAATTGGATACTACAATATTAAAATTAAAATTAATGATGAGATATGTATTTGGATGTAAAAGCAACGGCGACAATAAAGTAAATTGTTGTGAGAAAAAAATAATCATTAAATATTTTAGATTAAAATGTATATATAATAAATAATAAAAAATTATTAAAATTATATTTATATTAAATAATAAAATATATTAAAATTATATTTATGTTAAATAATAATTTAATTTATTAAAATCATATTTATGTTAAAAATAAATTTAAAAAATAGTGAACGGGTGATAGAGAGATTTCTTCCTTTCACTGGAGTCGGTGGATCCCTAAGCTTTAGTCCAATGGAAACTCCATTGAATTGCCATTAGGGTTTATTAAACTGACACTGGTGTGCACTTGACGAGCGTTGGAGGTGCAAGGAGGGGTTCCATTTTCTTTTTCGGATCTCATCACACTAGAGGTGCAGTGAGATCCAAATGAAGTCAGCGACAATTATCTTTACCACAAGCTAACGAAGACCATTGGGTCGAATTAGCGGTAATATATATTTACGTCATATTTATTTTATTTTTATATTATTGTTGATGCTTTTTTCTTGAAAGGTCGAACAGGATCTTGTAGCATAAAGGGAGTTAGAGAGGTGCTGGAGTTGGTACTCCGAGATACTCTCCAATGGTTAAGTTAGTTCTCAGATTTTCAGAATGGTTAAGTTAGTTCTCAGATTTTCAGAGATTAATATAACATGAGAGACTAGAAAGGGAAAAATGCCACTTACCTTGGGTTTGTTTACCCTTTTATAGACGTTGTTGAGAAATATGTTGTCAGATGATGTAATTGGGAGATAACTAGAGCTAGCTGTAGGGCTATTGTGTCTTGTAACCGGATCTATCAGTCGGTCGCTATTCAGAGGGAGGTGTCAACCTTGAGGTCATGCTGTTGTCGGGTGGTTATATCCATGTCTCTTTATGTTTTGGCGATCAGAGAACAGCTTGGTAGCCCCTTTGGTCGAAATGGTTGTTCGGGTGATGATGTAGATTGTTGATCGTCCGAATGACATAACAATTATAATTATATTTAAATTGTTATATAAATATAATTTTTTATGTTAATAATTTATATTATATAAATTTTGATATATTTATAAAATTTTCTCATGTTGATGTTATTTTTTTATGTGATATAATGTTTTAATTTTATATTTTATAATTATGTTGTCTCGAAGTCAAAAATAGACCTACCAAAAGGTCAAATAACCAACCCAGCTTGATAAGCCGAACTTAGGTGGTGAATTTTGTGATTTGACTCAACTTTAATTACTATTTTTTTATTAAAATAATATTTTTATTTAAATTTAATTATAAAATATATAAATATTAAAATAAAAATATTTTTAATATTTTAATATATTTAAATAATAAATTTAAATTATTTAACGAACAAAACCAAACTCAAAATTAAACTTAAATTTTAAATTTTTTCAAATGACCGGCGCGATCGTAAACAAGTCTAGGCCAGGGGTCAACTGCGCAAACGGCCAAATCAATCATTCCCTGCGTGCGCCAAAACTAACAACAGCATACTCAAAAACTCTCCCCGACGTCTCCAAAGCTCCCGACTGTTCTAAAACCAAAACTTCATCAAGCTACTTGAATTTCACCGAAACCGCAGACAAACATTCACAACCCATATTTATATCCTCAACATCTTCGTACCCTTTTAGACATTGTAAAGCAAAACCCAAAATTTCTCTCCATCTCAACCGCCCTTCATTCTTCTTCTTCTTCTTCTTCACCTTGGTGAGTTCTCGGATCTTTCAATCTTTCAGTTTTCTTGGTTCTCAATATTTCTTGTTTTATCTTCTTTTTCTCGTGTCTTTTGAAAGTTTTGAACTTTATCTTCTGTTTTGTTTACATTTTGGTTGGCCATTTAGAGGGACTAATATGAGAAATCTTCTGTTTTCTTTGTTTGATTGCTATTGAAAATTAAGTAAATGTTCTGTTACATGCCAGAGGATTCCAGCATAATATGGGAAATCAAACTGAACCCTTAGAGAATTTATACCTTTAAAAAAATTATTGTTTTGATTTGTTCATGTCAAGCTAATTAGGATTGGGATTTTGAGATTGAGACGCCACTATTGATTATTGGGAGTAGTTTCTTAACTTATGATCTTTTACATATCCAAACTTAAATCTGTTAACATCTTTGCTGATGATGCATCTTAAAAGTATGCCTTTTAATTGTTTGTATAAATCTTGCTCCTGATCTTGCAGAATTGTATTGATTTCTGGTGATTCAAAAAAAAAAAAAAAAAGATGGGAACTGGTGCGGTTCCTGGCACATACATGGCAACTATTAAGCCGTGTATCTCGTCTTCTTGTAAAATGATTGTCTCAAGCGTAGCGAAAATTGGCTCCGAGTATAAAGAGACATCTTGGACAAGGCTTGCAAGCTCTTCTAACATCTCATCAATGCGGCCGATCCTTCCTAGAATCACTTCAGGACCCGTGAAATCTGAAAAGTTTGTTACAAGAGCAATGTCTGAGACTAATGACAGCAAGCCTTTGTCAGGATTGCCTATTGATTTGAGAGGTCACCGGTCCCATATTTTTACCCTGCCCTCATACCCTCCTTTTCTAAAGCTTGATTCTAATGCGTTTCATTTTCTTCACACACATACATACATACATACATACATTGTAGTATCAAGCATGCTTCATATGTTCTAAGCATCAATTCAAAAGCCTACTTGTAGTGGTCCTAGATGAAAAAAACATTGAACGTATATAGATAGATGAGATGATATCATTTTCATCATTTCTTCATGAGTGTCGGACCTGATTTTTTTTCTTTTAACCTCAATATGTCTTTTCTTGACTCAAAACCACTTGAACATCTAACAAGTCGCGTCTGTTAGCAGGTAAAAGAGCATTTATAGCTGGTGTTGCCGATGACAATGGGTATGGTTGGGCAATAGCAAAATCTCTTGTTGCTGCAGGAGCTGAAATTCTTGTTGGAACATGGGTGCCTGTATGTATCTAGATCTAACTCATTGGTCATTTAGAAACGGAGATCCCTGTTCAAAGTCGAGGTTCTATTGTTTCTTATAATTGCATTTCTTTGTTCAGGCACTCAATATATTTGAGAGTAGTCTAAGGCGAGGGAAATTTGATGAATCACGAGTGTAAGAAGAAATATTACCTTTCCTGAGTGATTGCATAGATTTTAATATTCTCCGAAATCTCCCTTATCCTATGGTCCTTGGAATTTAATTTTTCCAGATTGCCAGATGGTTCACTAATGGAGATCACAAAAGTTTATCCCATGGATGCTGTTTTTGACTGTCCTGAGGATGTTCCTGAAGATGTAAGATTTTTCCCCCTGTAGTTTCTAGAAGAAGGCAAATATTAATTTCTGATGTCCTAATTTTTGGTTTCGTGCAGGTGAAAAAAAATAAACGCTATTCAGGGTCTTCAAATTGGACAGTTCAGGTAAAACAGCTTTCTGTCGAACTTGACTTCGTAATATGTAACTTAAGTTGGCATTGCATCTTTTAGGAAAGATAAAATCGTTCACTTGATTTAGTTACATGTTGTCAGTGTTTGAGTGCCAATGAGTTGTTCCATAGTCTGATTCAGCTGCATGGTGTACTCAACTTTTAATATCAAACCGAGCCACAAAATACTGTTGGATGGCTTATTGAACTGCATTCTTCTTTCCTAAGTAGTTAGTAGCTTAGTGCAGTATAAATCACAATGTTTAGATTTATGTAGCTTTTCCTTTTCCTCAAGTGACGCTATTTTTCAGGAAAAAAGTTGGGATTTTGGGTTTCTTATGGATGGATCATGTATTAACAGCGATCTATGATCTTCTCCCATCAAATTAGGTGTCAAAATCATTTGGGTTTCACAAAATAGAGTGCCATACTCGGCTGTAATCATACAATCTATATTTTATTTTTCTTTAATGGCTCCTCAAGATGCAAATTTGTGATTCTCTATGTTTCTATTCAACGCTTGGATGTTTAACTGTAATCTTTGAAATGCATCAAGTTTACGATGGTTCTCCAGTTGAGTGATTGAAAAGCCTTTTTTTTTTTTCAAGTTCATATGGTTAAGGAACGGTACCACTGCTGATCACATTCTTTTAAATGCCTTGCAGGAGGTTGTTGAATTGGTGAAACATGATTTTGGTAGTATCGACATCCTAGTTCACTCACTTGCGAACGGACCAGAGGTGTCCTGTTCTTCACTTTGATTCTGAAGTGCTGATTTTCTCAAATATTGTCATGGTACTTAACTATTTTTAACATACATCCGCAGGTAAGCAAACCACTTTTGGAGACATCGAGAAATGGATATCTTAGTGCCATATCTGCATCAAGTTACTCCTTTGTTTCTCTACTCAAGCATTTTCTTCCTATAATGAATCTGGGTATGTCTTTCATCCAATCTCACTCCATTTTTTCTCTCTTAATAATCAATTGAAATGCACTTGCAAAATTTTGCTTGAACTTAAAGCTTGTTTATGATGTCACAGGTGGTGCTTCGATTTCTCTAACATATATTGCTTCTGAAAGAATAATTCCAGGGTATGTTGCCATTTATGTTTTTCCTACTTCATGACATCTCTTGTAAAATATTTTGTTTACAGTTCATTCATGTAATGCTACTGGCAGATATGGTGGCGGCATGAGTTCAGCGAAGGCTGCGTTGGAGAGTGATACACATGTGCGTTTTTCTTTCTTTTTTTTTTTTTGGTATATATATTCTCGGGCTTTTAGTTTTGAACTTTTGGTAATGCACTATTCGCTTGATACAGGTGCTGGCTTTTGAAGCTGGAAGAAAACACAAAGTCAGAGTCAAAACAATATCTGCAGGTCAGTAACTTATTATTAACACAATGTCTGAAGCAAAATAAGTATGAAATATTTCTACTTTGAAAATTTGGAGGATAAAAGTGCATTTCTCAGTAAATTTTCCCATCAAGACGACAATCGTAGAGCCTCATTTCCTGTTGTGCCGTAGGGCTGGAATCAATGTGCTTTGTCTGTGCTCATGTGTGTGTCCTATTCATCTGAAAAACTCTGCGTAGTGACTTGAGGCATAGATCTATGGCTATAAGCTATGTTACTCGGACTCGAATGTGAGTGTCGGATACAGGTATGTTTAATTTTTTCTAAGTTTTTCCATGCAGTTGGAGGGTCCTTATTCCATTATATGTCCAAAAAATGTGTCGGGCACGGGTACCTCAAGAAAAATGAAGAGTCGGAGCAACATAGGCTATAAGCATATAACAAACACCAAAATTCACCCATAATGATAACAATCTTATAGCCTCATTTACTATTGGTGCCCGAGTGCTGGAATGTGTTATGTGATGCTCGTGGCTCTGCATAGTTTCTATTCGTACAGATAGCGCTCGATTGAGCCTACAGTTTTCTTGTTTCGGGTTTTATTTTTTGTTCGCACCTCTAATCTGCAAAGAGTAATAACTTTAGGAAAGCTTGCATATGTTCCATAGATTTGCATTAATTTGAAATAGTACAGAAAGTGCAGCCTCAAATGAAGGTTTGAAGTTACCTTTGATCATGTCCATTGAATTATATGCAGTTTGAATTATGTTGCATCATTTCTTGTACAGGAAAACTGTGCTGCATCTAAGTTAGTATTATGTTACCCGGACTCTTTATTTTTTATTTTTTAGATACTGTGTCTAACATCTGTCTTTAACATGTACTATGAGAATATGATCTTCTAAATATATTTAAAAAAGAAAAAACTTAGAAAAAAAAATGAGCATATCTGTATCTGACACTTATCTCCAAGTCTAGGTAACATAGGATGAGTATACTAAATGCTGTATTTATTAATTTCCTCACATTGTTGTGCTACCCAAACAATATATCAGGCCCATTGAGGAGTAGAGCTGCAAAAGCAATTGGATTTATAGATATGATGATTGATTACTCGCTGGCCAATGCACCCCTACAGAAAGAACTCTCAGCAGGTGAGTCGCAAACTGCGACCTACTCTGCATTTCCCTATCTATATCAGAGGTTTAAATTGCGGCTGTGAATGAATTTTCGATTGTATCGCATTTATTGCTGTTGCGGACGTAACAAATACTATCCATAACATTGGGTTATGGCCGTTATTTAAATGCCTGGTCTATTTATCTTTGAACTTATTAAGTCTGAATTATAACTGTGCAGAGGAGGTGGGAAATGCTGCTGCCTTTCTGGCATCCCCGTTGGCTTCTGCCATCACCGGAGCAGTTGTTTATGTTGACAATGGCCTAAATGCAATGGGAGTCGGACTCGATAGACCGATATTTGCGGACCTTGACATTCCGAAGGATAACTGAAGCTAGGGTTGTAAGCCAATGGTCTTGAAGTTTCTTATTCAGCAAAAATAAATTTTCTTTTTCCAAATCAATTTAGAATGTACAACATTGTGGAACACCCAACATGTTTGGCAATGGCACTGACCTCTCCGGTTTCTCTGAAGGCACTAGAACCCGGGGGGGGGGGGTTGGTGTTAAAAAGGGTAAAATCTCTCTTTTACCCTTTTTTCTTTTCTTTTATTATTTTATTTTATTTTATTAATTTATTGTTTAATATAAAATTTTTTAATAATTATTTGATATAACTATAATTTTTAGTTTTAATATGTATTTTATCATTTAATATAAGTATAATATTAATATTAATAATCTATTTTTTAATATAAATATAATTTAATAATTTTTAATTATTATTCAACATAAAAATAATTTTATTTATATCTTATTATTTAATATAAATATACTTTTAATAATTTTTAATTATTTATTTTATATATATATATATAGATTAATCAGATATCTTTAGTGGTCATTTTATATTTTTGTTTCACCATCACCGTTGCGTTTGAATATAAATATACATCTCATCATTCATTTTAATCTCGCTGTTACACTATCTAATTTTATTGTTACAATAATTAATTTCATTACTATCATTGTTTTTAATCTTACTAGGCCAATCTCGATCCAAATGGACCTTTAAAAGAGAGGTAACATTTTTATAATATTTTATATAATTTATGTTTGTTTAATCTTACTGTCATATTTTATGTTCTATTCACATAAATCATGTAAAGGTTTTGTATAAATTAAAAATGTTTAACTATTGAGTAAATTAAAAATGTTGCTTAACTATTTGTTTAGTGTAAAAAAACTTTCAACTATTAGATATATATTGATATAACAATTTTTTAATCGATATGATAGAAATATCAGATTGATTTGAAACTTTAAGTGTATAACGAGTACAATTATATTATTAAATTTAATGATCGAAATAGTCAGTTTGTTAAAATATAAATTGCATAAAAAGTTAGAGGCCCAAAAGAAACGGCTCTATGATAGATAGACAGTTGACTTAAATTTTATATTTTTTTAAAGTATCTATATTTGCACATATTTAGATACGAATATAATGATATAATCTTTAAAATATATAAAAATACTCATGCCGTGTATATATATGTATATGTATCTTTAAATCTGAATGTTGATTATGAGTGTGATAAGCTTTTTTTAATAAATAAGAGATGAAAAAGAAATGCTTAAAATTAAATACAGGATTACATGGAACGCACCACAAATTACTAGGCCACAGGGTTATTGGCATATGCGCTTTAAATAAAGGCTTTTGTTGTATGAAACCATGTTTGATACTAATGTATCACATTAACATTTTATTTTTCACCCTTTGAAGTCAAATCTGAAGAAAACATTCATTTTAAAAGGGCTGTATCTGACACATAACAAGATTATGAAAGTGAAATGAATTTAAAATTATGAAAAAAAGCTAAAGTGGAATAATTATTAAATAAAAATATTAATTATTAAAAATATTAATTAAGAAACAGAAATTATTATTTCACTCTTCTTGCTTATATTTTTCTCGTGGTTTTATTGCAATTCAATGAGATTGGTTCTTTTATTAAGGGAGCCAACTCTATATATATATTAAATATAAAATATATATTAAAAATATTATTTAAAAATAATAAAAATAAAAAATATTTTATATTAAATTTTAAATTTAAAAAATACAAAATATATTTAATTTCGAATTATAGTAAATAAAATACTAATTATATATATTATAAATACTGGAACTACATTTAAAATATAATAAATATATATAAAATAATAAATATATATGTTGGAACATATATTTGATATATATTTCAATATGTAGAGGGTCGGCTTTTATGCCAAGAGAACTGACCCCAAATATATATTATACATAAATTATATTTTACATGTTCAAATCTCAAATATATATTATATAAATTATATATATATATATATTAAAAATACTATCTATAAAAAATAAACAATTAAAAATATTTTATACTAAATCTTGAATTACTATTAAAAAATAATAAAAAATAAAATATTCTATATTAAATCTTGAATTATAATTTAAAAATAAAAAAAATTTTATATTAAATTTTGAAATACTATTTAAAAATAAAAATAAAAATATTTTATATTAAATCTTGAATTAATATATTACATATAATATTATATATAATAAATAGTATGTCATATCTATTATATATAATATTTTATAATATTATATATGGGGGGTCGGTTCCCATGGTAAGGGGACCAAGAATTTGTAATAATATATAAATATTTTTGAACCAAGAATTTGTCAATAAATTTAATATTTATTTATATATAATATTAATATAATATATAAATATTAATAAAAATAAATTTGAAATAATTTAATATTTTTTGAACAATAATTTGATTCTACAAGTCAGGGCAAATTTAGATTTGGACAAGGAATTTAAAAAAATTAGAACCATAGCTCGGTTCATGTACACCTATGATGCAATCCATGTATTTGTGTTGTATACATAATCATTTTTCATGTTAAAATCGTATTTAAAATGTTATATGTAAAATTTAACAAATTAATTATGTGTTATATATTTGTATTAAATTTTATATCATTTTTTAATTATTTTTTCTATATAATGTTCATACTGTGCTTAATATTACCAAATCTACATAGCTGTACTAAAAAAATCAAAATAAATTAACTATCAATGTTATTGAGCAAAATTAACTTAAATATATTTTATATATACTAGTGGAGGGCAATGGCAAACCACGTTCAAAAGAAACAAGCAAGTATGTTGCTCTTATTAAATCTCAAATATATACTATATTTTATATAATATATATTATATAAATTATATTTTACATAAATTATATTTTATATGTTCAAATCTCAAATATATATTATATAAATTATATATATTAAAAATACTATCTATTAAAAATAAATAATTTAAAAATATTCTATACTAAATCTTGAATTACTATTTAAAAAATAATAAAAATAAAATATTTTATATTAAATCTTAAATTACTATTTAAAAATAATAAAAATAAAAAACATTTTTATATTAAATTTTGCAATACTATTTAAAAAATAAAAAATAAAAATATTTTATTTTAAATCTTAAATTAATATATTACATATAATATTATATATAATAAATAATATGCCATATCTGTTATATATAATATATTATAATATTATATATGTGGGGGTCGGTTCCCATGGTAAGGGAACAATAATTTATAATAATATATAAATATTTTTGAACCAAGAATTTATAAATAAATTTAATATTTATTTATATATAATATTAATATAATATATAAATATTAATAAAAAATAAATTTGTAATAATTTAATATTTTTTGAACAATAATTTTAATCTACGGGTTAGGGCAAATTTGGATTTGGATAAGGAATTTAAAAAAATTAGAACTATAGCTCGGTTCATGAATACTTCTAATGCAATCCATATATTTGTGTTGTATACATAATAGTTTTTCATGTTAAAATCGTATTTAAAGTGTTATACATAAAATTTGATAGATTAATTATTTGTGTTTAATAATTTTTTATGTGTTCGTATATTTATATTAAATTTTATATTATTTTTTAATTACTTTTATATAATGTTCATACCGTATTTAAGATTACTAAACCTACGTACCCATACCTGAAAAAAATAAATTAACCATCAATGTTATTGAGCAAAATTAAATATATTTTATATATGCTAGTGGAGGGCAATGGCAAACCACGTGCAAAAGCAACAAGCAGGTATGTCGCTCTTATTAAAGCACCTATACTCCAAGAATTGGATCCTTTGAATACTTAAAATTTTCTCATTCACAATAATCTTTTCTTTTTTCTTCACTGAAACTCCAACTCTGATGAATCATGAAGATCACCTCCATAAATTTGACTGCCTTCTCTGCTTTAGTTCTCCTTCACATCTTCCTCACCATGTGCTCTTCGTTGTGTCCCTGCCATGGAGAAGAAAGAAATCAGGTTTCAAGAAAGTTGCTGTCATCTGCTGCTGCTTCATTTCCTACCGGTCGTCGTCAAAGCAAGTTCATCAATGGAGCTGCGATGGAAGTGCCCGAGAAAGCTGTGGAGACAAGTCTAAGGAAAGCACCACCCAGCGTCCCAAATCCAACCCAGAACTAGCAAATTTGTACAACATGGATCGGCAGATCTCTCGACAACAATTAAGGATTCACAGTTTTTTTTGTTTTCTTTTTTGCTTTTTTGTTAGTAGTTTCTATATTTTATCAAGCTTTTGGATCTTTGATTTTGGCCTTCTTCAATTCTTAAAGTTTTGAAAAGTCTAAATCTATGTACGATTTATAGTGTTTTCTTTAAGTAGGAGATGTAAAGAATCATATGTAATTAAGAGTTGAATTAGACAATTATAAGTTTTTAATCATTTATCAGTGAGAGTTAAATAAATAGCTTACAACCTAAAACTTGCAGAGCTACGTTATTTGAACTTTTATTTTTTATTCAATATTTGATATATTTAAATATGGATATAAAAATGACTTTTAAATATATAAAAAAATTTTAAAAAAATTAATAAATCATTGTATGACATTCACTTGAGTCCTAATATATATCATTACAAAGCCTAAAATCTTAGGGATTAATCTATATCCCAATGGCCAGTATTCTCACAGCAAAATAAATGAAAATCAATTGCCAAGAAGCTAGATTTATTTTGGGTTGTAATGTAGCAATGTTGGTTAGTAATCGAGTTGAGTTGAATCCCTTTGATCATGTTTTCATAAAGTGGATTTTTAAGTAACAAAATTTGCTTAAAATTAGATTTAAAATGTAAACACCAAATCTCATCATATATATATATATATATAATTGAATCTGAAATTTAATTCAATCAATATATGTAATTGCTTTTAAAAGATAAATCAAGTAAATATATAATTTGAATTTCAATATATGTAATTTTTTTATCTCTAATTAGAGACCACCATTTAAAAAAGTTTGCTTAATACATATAGGAAAAAGTACTTATAAGATTAAGATGTAATAAAAATTTACATTCTCTTGTCTATAATTAGCCAATTCATAAGCTAGGTTACTCGCCTGCTTTGACTCGTTCGGGTTAGATCTTGGATATATTTTTTGTCAATTTAAGTCCATCTGACCTAAATTAATATTTAATAATTAAAAAAATTAAATTAAAATTAAATTATAAAATATGACTATTAATATAAAAATAAATTTTTAAATTTTTTATTAAATATGAAAAGTAAATATAAGTAATATAAGTAGGCCAAGTCAAAAACAAACTTATACAAAAAATCTAAAATTTTTTTGGACCATAACCTCGCTTGACCTAACTCATTGGACAACATTGTTTATAATGTTGTATGAATGATAAATAAGTCCTAAAATTAAACCCATAAAATATATAACCCTTGAACATGTCACCCAAAACTACCCACATCTCGATTGACTGCGAAATTTTAAGCAGGCAGTTCATCCCTTATCAGGCATGAAAAACTTTGACATTGAACCAAAATTTTTGAACCAAGAACCAAGTTTGTTCAACTTCTAATCGTTTAATGTGTCTACGTTTAATATTTGTATTTGATATATATTTGAATTTGAAGATAATACTTTACAAATGTTTTTTAAATACATAAAAAAATTAAAATTTTAAATATATTTATATTTACTACATACTCATATTTAATACTTATATTCAAATCTAACTAAAGTAATACTAGAGACCCAAGACGTTTGCTACATTTACTCGATACTTAACGAGACGAAGGTTGGTAGTAATTCTTTCTTCCCTATGCCTATAACTAGGAAGGGCTAAACAAACACATCAAAATTCAAACCAAATGCTCCTGAATTTTAATTAATTAATTAAAGCCTTGGCTTTGCCCCTGTCTCTATGTTTGGTCAAGAATTTTAGAAACCGATGATGATGTAAGTGGGGGCTTTCATCGAAGATTGAACCCTGACTTCGTGTCTGTTCATGATGAAAATATGAGCAAACCCCAGAACCCAAGAATTAGATGGAAAGTGAAGAACCGCACGTTGGGTTGTCAGCTTCTATGGTGTCGCATTGGTAATCAATCCAACTTGTAAGCCTTTACAACCCAAAACGTGGCACATATATATACTATTACATTAATCGCCGCAAACATTATTATCATTGCCCAAGCAATTTTGGGAATATAAATATTTTTTCCTCAATTATACCTTTTTTTTATGTTGAATTATTTTTTCATTTTAAAATTTAATATTACATATATAAAAAATAATATTATATAAATTTGACTATACATATAATTGAGTCAAATCGAATGTAAACACAAACTTGAGTTTAACATCATTTTGAAAGTTATGATTTGAAATTTAAATTGAGTTAAATTTTGATAAAATTTTATTTTTATAATTTAATCTTAAAAATTTAATTATTTAAACTTATTTAATTAAGTTTGTTTATCCAATTTTAGCATCCATTTATATATTAACAAGGTCAGTTCAAACATTAGGAAACGAAGAATAAAGAATAAAATCCCAAGAAGTAGTAAGCATATCCACTTTTCTAAGTAAAAGTCAGTTTCAAACATTGCGAAACAAATAGACCGAAGGGAACCAATTTGACCCTTCTAGGAGACTTTCCCTCCGCAAATTCTCTTTCTATTTACATGGAAAAGCAGCAAAGGAAGTTTTGGAATAAAGGGAAAAAAAAAAAACCATCATCAATGCCTTGTCCCGTCTTTTGACTGTCCTTAATGTATTTAAGACTACCAGAGAAAAGAAAAATTAGGAGTTCCTCAAGTTCAATTCAAGGACTTTTAGAAGCAGATCCAGTAACTCCCACCGATCATAGATAACATTGCAAATGCAAAACCAAAAGTTCTAAAAGTTTAAAAGAAGAATTGCACAAAATACCTTATATTCTATCATGGACAATTTTTCAAATTTTGCTACGATTTTTATTTTTTTTAAAGTATTTATGTTTAATATTATTTTTAAACATAAGTATAAAAATATAATTCTTTAATAACTTTTTAAATATATAAATAAATTTAAACAAAAATAAATATATTTATGTTCGACATATATCAATACACGAGTACTTAACTAAGTAGCTCCAAATACAAAATAAGAGATGAAAAGTTATAAGGGATTAAAAAGAAAAACCCTTTAATAAATGACTACACTTTCTTTACTCCCCACATGCATGTCACATACAAAAGCTTGGGAAAGCCCAAAAAAAGGCTAAAAATTAAGAAAAAAACCTTCAAATGCTTCTAGCCATCTTTTCCTGGAATCTCTTGTAAGACTCCTGCTTCTCCAACCTAAACTTTTCATGACAATTCACTATAAACATATCTGCTAGATTATCAATCTCATTGACATCATTCTCAGCAGTAGAGTTGCCATTAACCTTCTTTTCTCTTCTTCTTCTAGCCATTGAAGTAACTTGAAAGCCCAGTCTCCACAGTATCCTGATGATGGTCACATTGCTAATCAGTTGAAATAACTGAACTCCAGGTTGAATCATAGTACAAATGAGTTGCAGCCCTTCAAGAATTGCAGCAGGAACTGGTATTACATGAGAAGAGCACCAATTATAGTCTAGCCTAAATGACATAAAGAATAGCTTATCGTGCTTGTAATTCTTTTGTTTGGCCTCTGAGTTTGGAAATAAAAAATTGTATAGCCTTGTTTTCTTTGTAAATTTGAATGACAATGGATTTTGATTTGGAAAATGCTTGAATAAGAGTTTTGATCTTCATGGAGCTTAAGGTAGAAGATGGTGATTTGAAGGAGAAGGCTTGGAGGGGGGCAAGGTTTTAGATAAGAATAATGGCCCCAACCATTTTTTTTTTATATATGGGGTTCTTGGAACCATGTTGAAGTGGACTTATAAAGGGTCTTCATTACCAATTTAACACTTGACTTTTGATTTATTTAAGGCATTGCCATCTACTTTGAAGATTTTGAAGTATTCCTGTTGCCTTTTAACTTTTCTGTGGATCTAGAATTCCACGAGGACATGAACATTAAAATAAAAAATATAACCTTGCTTGGTTGCAGCAATCGATGTGGCTGATATAAGTTATAATTGGCTATGTGTTTAAATAAATTACCAGATCTAGGGTTGAGAAAAATTGAATTAGTGAAAGAAAAATATGATAAAAAAATATTTTTTTTAAATTAAAAAAATCGATGAACTTAACCAGAACAAGTTGATTAAGTGGTCCAACAGTGTCTGCTTAATATTAATCAGCTCAGTAATTTTCTTTCATTTGCTTCATATATAACTAAATAAAGCTTGGAATCCCAGGCTATGAGGGGAATTTTTTGGATTTTGGTAGTTAGAAAATCTCGAAGGCTTTTATTATCCCACAAGACCCGATTACATATTTTGAAAGTTTGGCATTTGTAACTGTGGCCATTTTGGCATTTAACCCAAACTGGCGAAGTAACTTGGGATGAGGTCTATGGTAGGTTTAACACCCGTGAATCTAAACAGTATAAGCAATTAGGAGTGTAAACGAGAAACTGATGCTTATAAGTTACTTGGATTCGGTTTGAAAAAATTTGAAATTGGCATGGTCATTACCGAGTCGAGCTTGAGTTGTAGAACAAGTAGAATTCGAGTACTCTCATGCTTGACTTGAGTAGCTTGCCAGCTTAATCGAACTTTTTTATTTTTAATTATTATTGAAAATTTTCAATTTGAACTTAAATTCAAGCTCAAACGCAAATAATCGAATTTGAAATTGAGTATGAGAATCGAGCTTGTTGAAGCAAGAATTATCGGGTTGTGTCTGCTAAGAAGTATTATTCACTTTGGAACAGCACGCAGACTATCCTCATGGTTATGTCTTTTAAGAAAAGGCATCTCATAGAACTTGAACCTAGAAACTATCTCTTGAATGGTAGTCCTCGTTAAGCATGGTGCCACTAGCCAAGTGTAATGACGAGGTTAAAAAGGTAAGATAAGCAGGAAAAGACAAATGACGAGCCTGAAAAGGTAATGATGAGCCTGAGAAAGCTATGGTGAACTTGAAAAGGCAATGGAGAGCCTGAAAAGGTTTCATTACCTTTTTTGGCACCTCACCATTTCAAGCTTGTAATTCTTTTTTTCAGGCTAGCTATTTGTCTTTCAGGCTCCTTATTGCATTAAATCGAGAGGTACCATGCTCAACAATGATTACCCTTTAGGGGATAGGTCATGGGTTCGAGTCCTATGAGATATTTTTTTTCAAAGGATAAAACTGTGAGGAAAGTTTACACATTACGCTAAAGTGGACAATACCTCATAATGGGTTCAGTTCGACGATCCTTACATCAATAATAAGCATTTTGTGTGGAAATCGACAAGAAAAATGCTTATAAACGAAATCTTGTTTAGGTTTCAAAAGAGCAAACTTATTTGCCATTGACTAACTTTTAAGCAACATGTTCCTCGTTGAATCCTATCTTTTTAGGCATTTAGCTTTTTTCGGCTCACCATTGCCTTTTAAAGTACCTTACATTTTTAGGCTTGACATTGCTTTTACAAGCTCGCCTTTTCCTTTTCAAGTCGCAGTTGCAATTGGCCTAATATTACTGTGATCAACAAAGACTATCCTTTAAGGAATAAGTCTTGCGTTTGAGTCTTATGAGAAGCCTATTCCTAAGGAACAATATTATAAGGATAGTTTGTGCACTGCTTTAAAGTAAATAATATCTCACATTGAGTGTATTTTGACAATCCTTGCATCAACAAAGCTCATTTTTTATTAGGTAAATGACCTAATCAAATGAGTTCGAGCAATTTGATTTTTATTTATAATTGAGCTTAACCTTTAAAAAGTAAAACTCAATCAAGCTCAAACTTCTTACATCTTGAGCTTAGCTTAATTTGGCTTGATTATACCTTTGTAAGCAACTCCATAACAATGCTATTAAGGCTTAACATCCACCAGAATTACCACTCCAAGGAATAATATAATCCGCTTGTTATCAATATTTAGAACTAAACTCAAGGCTTTACATGATTGGTTCATGTTTTTATTTTTAAAAGGTGGCATCCTGTAGGTCTAGAATTCAAATCATAACATTCGTAATCCATTCTCTTTTTTCCCAAGCTACGGCCTCATTTATAAAAGTGTATATTTGGAATTAGAATTTATTAGGTTACAATCAAACCCTTACAAGTTCAAATCCTTAAGAACTAAAATTCTTTGAACATTTTTTTATTTTTGCCGTAGCGCAAATGTCATTTCTCTAAGAAATATTTGTGTTTCAGAGTATACAACTTGGAAGCACTTATTTGGACATATTGGACCAAATTCCACTATGTTTTAGGCCTGTCTGGGTGTTAGATGGATTTTACACAAAGTTTTTATGAATTTGGGTCAGTTTTAATCAAATAAAATTACTCTTTAATAATAAAAAAATATTTTTATTTAAATTTCTTTATAAAAATATATAAAAATAAAATTTAACTAATGTAATGAATAATAAAATGAGCTTTCAGGTCAAATCGAGTTTAATTCGATCAAACTGAGAAAAATTTTAAAATTTTTAAGCCGTTGTCCGTCTATCCCATGAATAGGTCTACAAAAGAAGTACAATTCAGAATATCTAATTAGTCTTTTTCTACTAATTATCAAATAAAAGAAGAGTATCTAATTAGTCATTTTCTACTTTGTTAGCTATGCATAATTTCCTAGTAACTTTGCCTCATACTTTTTCACTTGAAGCCGAAATAAGCTTTGGTAAGCTCTTATTGTTGTGGACATTTGGAACAAATATTGTATAATATGGGGGAATTGTAGAGTTTGGGCAAAATTGGATTAACTATAATTGATTTTGACTTGTATGAAATTAAATAACAAAGACTAATCAAGTTAGTTCGATAAATGAACAAAATCAAAACTCAAATTCATCTACCTAACTTTTGAGAAGGAACCAATGCTATAATAGAGTTTTCTAGACTTATTGGGGGAAAAAGTAGTAGATTGACTAGCCTATGATTTGAAAACTCTATTATGCACTCCAAATCTATCTTACCCAAATTTTTAATCTTCTTAAAGTGTTTATGTTCAATATTTGTGTCCACTCAAATTCAAATATGAATATTAGATATTATATTTAAAATATATAAAAAAATTAAATATATTTGTATCGAACATATATACTGTATTTAATATTCACCCAAATCAGCATAACATAATTTGGAAGTTTGCTTTGCTAACGATGAAATAGAGTTTTATTTCTTTATGCTATGTTTAGGAACATATATTGAAAATTTGGAATTAAATTTTATTTATTATATAAATTATAATAAGAAAAGCTTAAATGATGTATAAATTACTAAAGATTCAATATGATTATATATTAGAAAGGTATAAAAGCATGAATTTCAATTTTATAAATATTTATGGATATTTGAAATTCATCATTAAATAAGCATCTGAAAAATTCATAAATTTGAAAAATAATCCTAAATATTATATTTACATATATTTTATTACACAATTACACTATTTTTTAAATCCAAATCCACTATAAAACTATTCTTTAAAATATACAACCACCTCTCCTTTAATATTATTCCCTTAGAATCACTTGTCGCAATCGGAGAAAGTCCCCATGTAATTCAGCATTTCAACTTTCCTATGTAGTAGTTGGGAGAAATTTGATAGCTATTCCTGTTTTAATAAATAGAGATGACCTGCCTCAACCAACGACTTCCTACAGCACTTCAAATATAATTAAGAACCTCTAGACTAGATGATTGTATTAATTATTTTAATAACAAGATTCATATCATTCTTGGACAAAAAATGGCTGAAATTGGACAATAATGCCTAGTTATTTATTTTTTTGGAAAAAAAGTCGTAATGTAAAAATATAAAAAAGTTATAGATTTTGTGATTTAAACCTCAAATCTGTTATATACCATTATTTAAAGATGACCGCATGAACTAACTAAACAGAGTTAGGGGTTCATAGATGCTGGTAACACCATGCCTACTTGATTAATTTGTAGAAGGTCCAAATCAAAAAATAATTTGATTTTAATGCTTACAATCTTGTAAAAGAGAAACAAATGTTCATAACCCTCCCCTTCCACCTTCATCAAATGCATATGAGTAAACCTATGCATATTTGGTTGTAATCTTGGTGGCCAGATCAAACTTTTATCAAGCTTAGGCGTGTGCTTTGGCTTGAGACTTGAATATCATGGAAGGAATAGGAATGGCAATGAATATTGAAAATTTTGATATTCAATATTATTTAATTTAATTTTTGTAAATTTAGATATTATAGATTAAGATAATTTGTCAATCCAGATACCAATTTTACCCTTGATGGATTTTGAGCAAATTCGAATAAAAACCGTTGGATATTTAATATTTGAATCCTTTTTGGTTTTAGTTTGAATATTATATGATATACAAATCTGATACCTGCTTACACATTTGTAAATATGCTTGTTTGGAGAGTTGAACTTTGATACACAAACCCTTATTACCAATAATTCAAAAATATTTAGCGGATTCAGATATCTAATGAATATTGTTACCTAACTCAAACAGTAGACAGATAATAAACAAATTGAAATATCTTGTAAATTAATCAAATTTATATTTGAATTTTTCAAAAATTACAAATATACAATTGAAAAGGAAATCTCACCAATGCCAAACATGACTAACAGTTTCAGCTTGTCCAATCTCCATGTTAAAGTCATCTGTCACAATCTCAGCTATTGGTGCCAAGAATTTCTGATAATGGTCCTTAGTGATTTTGATTACTTACCTTTCCTGGAGGCTTGAAATAATGCGTAATTTTTCCTGCATTATACCCAATCATGGGTCCCGGAAGACCGTGGCAATATCTTCTAATTTTTCTATATTCCTTCTTGATTCAAATTAGTTCACACAGAGGTGGTATTAATTTAAAAAAATCAAATCAAATCAAATTGATTTGACCTTTAATCAGGTGAATTTAAGTTAAAATAATTTTAAAAAATATTTTTAATGTTAAATACGTAATAAATATAGTAAATAATTGATAAAAATACATATTTTAGCTTAGTGTTATTTTTAATATAATTTTAAAAAGTTATGGATTCAAATCTCTTACATATAAAAATATTTTTGAAAAAAAAAAGATTTTCTTTTAGTTTTTAACAATTTTTTACTGATTGAATTTATTTTAGGTTAGTTCAGATATCATCCGGTTCTATATACAGCATTAAACCAGACTAACCTCCGGTTTCAGGTTGAGCCAGTTTGATCAATCAATTTGATTTTTTCATACTAAATGGTATTGAATAGATCTGATATTCGAATCCCAATATCTACGTTCATTTTCCTTAACTTTAAAATACAATTTTTCGTTTTAAAAAAAAGTTTTATAATAACCACTAAGATTAAAACATGGTAATTTCTGAAGATACCATCTTCATTAAGTTAAATTACATTAACTTAAAGAAAACTACATGCCTTGAATGCTTCCTATTTTTCAGCATATATAGTTAAGAAAATACTATGCTTTGGTATCTGCCAAGCAACATGAAGATGGCAAATCAATAGTTAACACTTAAAGTAAACAAGACTGATTTGATTAGCTACAAATACATCTTGCAGTCTTTTTGGTTTAAATTTAATTAATTTACTAATTTTGACTTGCGAAATATTTGAGCAAAACAATAGCCTGGCAATGCAAATGGGAATGGAGAGGTTGGTTGCAAAATGTACTGATTAGTAACAAAACAGGATCATACCTTTGTTTTTTTCGATTTCTTCTGCTGAGGTGTTTTAGATCCTTCAAATCAACCTTTTTCTTGCAATGCGTTGAGTTTTTTTTTTTTTTTTTAAGGGTGAGGAAATTTTGCAAATTAATATAACGGAATACCATGGGAGAGAGCAAAGAAAAAAATTCAAGCAAATTCTTAAAAATAAGTACGACGGTAGACGGTAATGAAAACTGTAAGTAATTAAGAATGATAAAAAATATGATAGTTGTAATAATTACGAAGAATTTTTTCACGATTCATTTTCTTACCTCATCGAAATATCCTTCTAGACAGTGCAAGTTGGGAATTCAAAAGTACGAAGGCTGCATTTGACGGCCATAATAAGGTTCATACATAAGCAATTTCATTGTTTTTAATGCGTATGGAAATGGTATTGATGAAGCAAGAAAAGAAAGAAAGCACCCTTAATCATTGACAGCTTCCAATGACATCCGATTCCAACAATCAATTGCACATGGGGAGTTTAAAGGAGAACTCTGGCATGACATTAACCCAAAATCACATCGTTTATCATCTATGCATTTTGGTTTGTTTTCATGCACATTGTTTAGAGGAAAAACGATTCAATTAAAGATTCAACTATGATTTTAAAAATAATGAGCACTCATTTTTTTTAAAGATCAAAATTGTAAGAAAATAATCGAATCTGACTAACCAATTGAATCTATTGAACCAGTAATTAAAAAGTGTGATTCATTTTATTAATTCCCTTAAGAGTTAAGGGGTCCCTCGGTTTAATTTATATTCCGAACAAAAATTTTATTTCTTAAAAGGATTTAATTATTTACCTCTCAACGAAAGATTTGAAGAAGAATATACATCCTCGTGATTTATATCTAATAGCCAATTAAAATATATAATTTTATTATAAATTAAAATTGAAAAATTGGATTATGAAATTATGACATAATTTTTTTTTTTTGAATTGGATGAATACTTCCATTTGAATAAGTATGAGGAAAAGATCCATGGATAAAGATAGAAAAGTTTATTTCTAATCGTAATTAAATCTTCAATTTTCCTTTGATAGGATAGATTGAAGTAAAATAGCTATTAAACGATAACTTTGGTTTACTAGAGATATTTATATCTTGTTTTAGCTTGGCGGAAAGAAAACTCTTTTTCTAAAGATTTTTTTAAATAAAAGTAGAGAACGAAGTAACTAAAAAAATTATTCTATTATAATCCCACTCTTCTAGAAAGAACATCTAAAAAGCAAATTGTTTTGAATGCATTCAGACAAAAAAGCTAACATAAATATTATGGGCCGATAATTTATTGAACAAAAGAAACATATTGAACCAGTAAAAAATTAATAGCTCATTTATATGATATAAAAAGAAGTGTTCAATCAGTTATTGTTATAAAGTCCAAACATTCTTCTCAATTACTGTTATAAAGTAATAATCACTGTTTAAGAAATTTAATGGGAGGTTAAAAAAGGTTAATCTTTTGATTTCCGATTTACTCAATCTATTCGGTCGTAAGATTGAACTTCAGAGTCTTTAATATTAAATAAGGCTATCGATGAGAATGGGCGGAGTTTAATATTAAATGAGGCTATTAATCAGTCAAAGTTTAAAATTACAGGATAAAGTAGAGGCTATTGATGAGAATGGGCCAAGTTTAAATTTCACGTCCAATAATAACACTGCTTTAGACCAAATTTATGAAGCCGGTTAACTTTTGCTATGCTGTCAATATTATTTCTTCATACTTCTATAGATAAACAGCATTATATCTGTTCGGTATTGCAGGGAATGCATTTGATTGAAATAAGATGGTTGAAGCATCCAATTGACTTCGGTGTTCCCAAGAATAATATCTTTGCCATCTGTGCTTGGTATCCTTGGAAATAGTCACTTGGGTTTCAAGCCTAGTTAGTCTAAAAAGAGTATACCTTAAGAGCAGGAGTCTGGCGTGAATAGCATTTTTGGCTACTATCATCGTGTTTTCATCATGGTCTTTGCAGAAGGCGCTAGTCCTGTCCCAGTTATTGTTTTTGTTTTTACAAACTTCAAGGAAGATCCTCCACACAAGGTTCGGGATAGTTATCTTTAGGTGTGAGCATTTGATCAAATCGAATGAAAAAAATTTAGATTAGTCGAGTTGATAAGTACAATTTTATCAATTAAATTCAATGTAAAATTTTATTAAATCAAATCAGATGAAAAAAATTCGAATCGAATCGAATTGAATAAATTTATGAGTTAAAATAAAACTTCGTTCAACTAAAACCCGGTCAAAGATTATAGCACCTGTTATATGCAATAACCTAAAAACTGAGGCCTTTCACTAGCGAGTAATACTTATAATTGCCTGAAACTCATTAAGGTACCACTGCAAAAGAATAAAAGTAACATACTTAGGGGATGCATTAAGAACAAGTTTATCAATGATCCCAATATTCAAAGACAATGAAATGACTTGCTTCTGAATGTTGCAAACTAACAAAGTTAAACTTCAAGCATGAGCAAACCTCACAACATAGTAGCTAAATATCAAAATGCAAAAGGTTAATAATTCTCCTCACACCAAAAAAACAAAATCATCTAACACCCCAATTAGCTAGTGATTACACAGTGCGTACTACAGATTTCTTGCCTCAATGCCTAAATGCATCGTAGGCAAGTGTTTGTTTATCCTAACTCAAAGAATAAGTAAATTTTTTTTTCCCTAAAAAGTTCCTCTCTTAAGACTGAACTCGTTCTTCATAAATCTCAACAAAGTTAATTAATCATAAATGCTGTAGAAAAAGGTGACGATTCAAGCACAATATTCTTTAACATGAGTCATTTAAACACATTTGGTAGATCCAATAGTTAAAATGAGATGCTTTTTGCTTTTTTCATTGCACTGTTTTGATGAAAATCTGCCAAATATACATAACTCTTCTCTAATAATGAGAAAGAGCAACTAAAGTGAATGAACATGCGAAGCTGAAGACCAATCATAGCCCTTCCAAAATTCTAAAGTGGAGACAAGCCTAGAAATCATTTCATAATACTCAAAATTTAGTAATTAAACATGAAGGTCTCTCTTTTAAAATGCATCATCAAAATGGCATCAATGTTCGAAAATAATTCATAAACTTGCCTATATGCAAGCAAATTGATCTATCCCAGACAAAAATGATTTTGTTTAGTGATCAGCATCAAAACTATAGTCCATAAACAAATGATTTTGCTTACTGATTAGCATCAAAACAAGTCCAAAAAAAAAAAAGTAAAATAAGAAATATTTCAAACCTAGAACCATCCAAAATTTTAAGAATCTCTCAAAGCATTGCAATTGAACGAAAAGGAAAAAGAAATTGCAAAGGTATCCAAAGCAGTGCAACCTAGTTGAAATGCTAAATAACTAAATATATATATATATATATATATATATATTCTATTAAAACCCTTAATCTAAATAAAGCCTAGAGATTAAAAGAGATAAACATGTTTAGCAGCACATAAGGGTTAGGGTTTAACCTCCGACATGGTTGATTGCAAAATCGAAAAAGATGAAAATGATGATGAATTAGCAAATGATGAAGTAGCATTGAAGGCCTGAAGGGTTTGGGATTAAAATAGAAACACCAAAAGTATTTTTTTTTTCCCTTTCTAAGCAAGTGGGATGAAGAAGGCAAGCAAAGGTTTAAAGGGTTTCAGGTCATGTAGGTGGGTAATTGCTTTGCAGATATTTGGTTTTTTTTCTAAGATATAAAGCAATGTCATTTTACTTATTTGGTTTTTCGAATAATTCAAGTTGTACAATTCAAACTCGAGCTAAATTAAATAACTAAAAATTCTTATTTGAGTTGACTTAAAAATTTGAATAACTTGAATAGTTTGAACTAATTAATTCAAAATTTAAAGTTTTAATTAATTTTTTTGAATCGAGTCGGATTTTCTCACCCCTAATTATCATAGTTTGCCATACGATCGGAGGACTGACGATGTTGTTTGTTTCTTCTTGAGGAGGATTTTTGCAGGCTTCAAGAATCCCTTTCATGTGGGTTTTGTGATAAAAAGTACTTTGAGTGGGTTCAGTTCAACCTTTTCAAAAATACAGTCATTTTTATGCTTCCATAGTGTCCACAAAATGCTGGCAAAGAAGCTGTAGAAAACTTAAGTTTCCTATGAAGAGAAATGTCGTGTGAGTAGCCAATGATTAACCCAGGAGCTAAGATTATCTAAAAAGATTCTATCCATGTTGAATGTGAATTTCGAAGCAAACCAGACAGCTTTAGCAACTTGACAGTGAATGAAGAGGGGTTCTACAGTCTCTTCGGCTTGATTGCAAAAAAGACACATAGCAAGGACTTGGTTGCTAAGTTTGAGGAGCTCACTTCTAACAAGGAGATAGTGTTGGCAGATTTTCTATAGAAACAGTATAATTTTGTATGGAAGCTTTAGGGCCCAAAGTTTTATCCATTAAGTTACCTATTTAGGATCATTAATTGGGATTCTTTCGTGGTGCCAGATCATCGGTAAGCACATTTAACCGTGAATTCCCTTTTAAAGTTAGGCTTTTAAATTAAATGGTCTTCCCCTCCGAAAATGAAGAACAACCTTTCCTTTAGGGTGACATGGTACGCATTCTGATTTTGGTTTAGAGGTGTCCTGTGATTGGAATGTAACATGTGAGGCTGCCATGAATTACGGATTAGGTAGATAGAGTCAATGATCGGAGTATGGCTTTTTCAGCATGATGGCCCTATCCTTGATTAATTTGTTTCCCACTCTAAACTTGCACATCATATCCCTTAAATCATACATCCCTTCCTGTGAGAATGCTTTTCCAGATCCAGAAATCTCCTGGTTTCATTTGAACGGTCTTATAAGGTTTGTTTTTTTACAGTATTTCTCCTTCAAGATTTCTTGCACGAGTTTACCTTAATTATTAAGGATTAGCGAAGCTTGCTTTCCTAGAAGGGGTTTGTATATAATTTTTGTCTGCCAAAATCTAGGACCTCCTCGACTGATGAGCTACATAAAGAGTTCCAATTTTTCAAGCGAAGTTTCCTTGTTCCATCATCCTACCCTTTGTTGCAAATGTTTTTTAGGGCCTTGAAGCAAGGGGCAAAGGAGCTGGGCATTGAGAGTAAATTTGATCAGTGTTAGTTATCAAGCCTATGTAAGGTAATGGGCCTTTCAGCTATCCAGTTTATTTTGAATGTTGTCCAAAAAGGGCTCAAAGAAATCCTTCTTTGATTTTAGCTTTGCCAAAATCAATTCCAAGGTCCTCTTTTAGCTTGGTGGAGAGAGGAACTTTTAAGATACCTTTGAACCATCTAGAAGCTTTGAATCTGCACAATGGACTGAGAAGTAGTTCAGACATTTCTCCATTAACACTATCTCCAGATAAGGCTCAAAAATTGTGAAGTATTGCTTTGATAGCTCTATAAAAGTGAACACTAACATTGAAGAAAAGGTAACAGTCATCGACAAAAAAGACATGACTAGTGGGAGGTTCAGATCTGAAGGTGCGAACACCTTGAATCAACTTAGAATATTTAGCTTTGGGTAGCATAAGTGAGAGAACATTTTAGCATAAAATAAAGATAAGGAGAGAGAGAGAGGGTCTTTCTGTCGCAACTCACGATATATGAGTTTTGTCCGATAGTTACTAAAGCTCATGGATTATAAATATATTGTATGAATGTCCCATATCTATCTTCAAAACACAAAGATCCCTTTCCCTTTTTTCTTTTTTCTTTTTTTTTTTTGAATAATGAGCAGGAGTTTATTTGTCAGGATGATATTGTTTGAAATAAGTCATCTTTTTATAAAGGCATTCTGATAAGAAGATGTGATATCACCAAAAACCTTTTTGAGTCGTTTGCCATTACTTTTGACATGATTTTATCGGCCATATTGCAGAGTCTGAAGGGCCTAAAGTTAGTTACCTTTTTCGGAAAATTGCCTTTATAGATGAGAGTAATGAGAGTCTTTTTCCGTTATTTCAAAAGAAAACTCGAATTGAGAAATGATTCAAATGAGAGAGGGCCCATAATATCACAAAATTATTGATAAAATAAAGTGGGTTTACCATCAATCCCGGGTGCTTTGAAAGGACCCATTTGGAAGACAGCTTGAGTGATTTCCTATGTCTAGAAGGGTTTGTTAAGGAGTGCCTTTTGTTCGTCTATCAATGCAGGAAGTTTATATAGTGAGTGCATCTTTAATTTCATCTTTTAGTAAGTCATCTTTAGGCAATAGATTCCCTTGAAGAAGACCCTTCTGAGAGGGTTTTCATGTGTAAAGCAACATAAAGCCATGGTCTAAAAAAAACAACAGGAAAATTAATGAGACAATAATTGTCCGCAGTTTGAAATCATTTAGCATTGGCAAAAGCCCTGTCCAATCTTTCCAGGACCAGATTGTTGTCATTCCTATTATTAGTCTAGGTAAAATGCTGTCTAAAAGCAGGAATTTCAATCAAATTGTAATTGTTCAGGCGGATTCTCAACTCCTCTGACCTTTTTTAGGAGTTACTAATAAAAGATAGTCTGTCATCCGAGTTCGGGGACTGAATGAAGTCCCCAAGCAAAACCTAACAATCACTAATTCTAACATAAGAAGCAAGTTCAGTTAATTTGTTCCAAACATAAGAGTACGACCAAGACAAGGGTGACCATTTACGCAAGAAAACTAAATGCATAGGTTCCCATCACGCACATACACAAAAATTATATGATTATCTTTATATACAATATTAAAATCGATATCATCAGTCAATATAAGTAATAAACCTCCACTTTTGCCTACACCAGAAACTTCATCAACAAAAGTAAAGCCCCATTTCTTTATAATAATTGAACCTTTCTGCAATGAGACTTTCAACTCTATTATAAAGCAAAGGTTAATATTTTGAGTTCGGATCAATTTCTAGCAATCATAGGATGTTAGGGGCTGACCCAATCCCTCAACATTCCAGCTAAGGAGTTTAATGGCTACAGTGGATGTTGATGCGGGATAACCTGCCTAAGCCTATTAAAAGCATCATCTCCTTCACTTAGTTTTTGGTCCTCTACTTCTAGTCCTCGTAACAAACGTCTAATCTTGCGCCTCTCATCAGATTCCTAGTTACTGGTGGAATCTGCTCTTTTTTTTTTTTTTTTTCCCTATCTGGTGGTTGCACTTGAAGTAGGAGAGTCTGCGCCCTTAACTTTGACCACCTACAAGGCATCTACATTGGAAACATTAGTCGAAGAAATCACACCAGAGGATGGTTGAAACTTGTGAGATAATTCCTGAGAGAGCTTGACATGCTAGTCTGGGCTCTCAGTAACAGCAAGAGTTCGGGTATCTTCCAGAGCATGTTCCATAAGAAAAGATGATGGATAGCAGAGAAGCATACTCGGGAGGAGTCAGGTGGTTTATTTCCAATAGTGAAGCTATAGTCCACAACATTCGAATCTTTTAAGTTAGTGATTTTCGATGTTAAAGCAAAAATCGATCAGATGAGGATTCCCAGAAGTAAAAGGTCTGCATCGAGCTCTGCTCATACCTATAGCACTACTCCCCGCAATGCTATCACTAGGGAAATTCTATGCAACCATTGGTGGAGAAACTCTTCGCATTCAGAGGTCCTATCCATCGAGGCATATTGTCATTAGGTTGTTGTGATGCATGGCAGACGTGTGTGTTTGTTAAGTAAGTTTAATGGTCCATGCCATTCTCATTAATTTCCTTAAAAAAAGAGCTAAGCTGTCGAGTTTGTCTTTCCCATTCAAAATGATTATTAAGACCAATATTATTATGATGTCTAGAAAGGTCAGCAGGGGTTGTGGAGAGTGGTCTAAACTTCAGCCAAAATAGCATCAGGAGAAAAAAGTCGAGATAGTTGGAGCATTAGCTAAAGGCACATGCAGTAGGTGGAGTGACTGCCATGTTCATAATCGCTAGAAAAGAAGGGATCAATTTCCTATCTCGACGGGTCAGTCACTCGTGGTGATGAGGCTTCAGGTTCTTGAAAATTTTGATTTCTTCGAAGGAGAGTGTAGTCCTATGGGGTCCTCTATGATAGGCAGCGCGATCCTATTTTTGAAACAAACTTCTTGTAAGTCATAACTTGTAGCGAATCCAAAGTTGTCTGGAATTGAGTTCATCTAGTCATTAAGGGATCAATTTCCTATCTCGACGGGTCAGTCACTCGTGGTGATGAGGCTTCAGTTTCTTGAAAATTTTGATTTCTTCGAAGGAGAGTGCAGTCCTATGGGGTCCTCTATGATAGGCAACGCGATTCTATTTTTGAAACAAGCTTCTTGTAAGTCATAACTTGTAGCGAATCCAAAGTTGTTTGGAATTGAGTTCATCTAGTCATTAAACATTCCTTCAATTTCTGGGTTCTGATGTGGAAAATTAGTAGGCAGTGACCAACGATCTCGCACTTTGAACATACTTTGCAGACTCGTTCATGGCAAAGTTCAACCGCCTCATTATCCTGAATGAGCATGCAGCCAGAACCAAGGGAAACCTGGGGCGTATCCGAACTTTTACCCTCATGAATTTAACGTTTATAGTTGCAATGTCAGCCTAATCAATAGTAACAACCTGCCTTGTAACTTATGCCAAATTTTTAGCAATGGAAAATCTCTGGTACCCTAGAGGCAAACCCCAAAGTTAAACCCATATAGGAGTTCAGGAAACTGAGAAAAGTCTTAAATTAAGGTTTGGATGCCAAGCATCCATACTGAATTGAGCACCATCGAGGGACTAGGGTCCCTCTTGCCAAATGAAATTGAAATCTTGAGGGTTATCAAAATGAAGTATGTACTCTCTATTATCCCTACCTACCACTGTCACTCTGCCCTAGTCTCCATGCTTTGTTAGGAATGGTCTGAAGGTGCCTTGCTAAGAAGCATCAGATATCATGCATGGAGAAGATAAGATGGTTATTCTGAAAAGCTTTATTCTAGGTGAGTTCTTCACTATAAAGTAGAAAGATCGGGCCCCTACGGGCCCTGGGTCTCAAGGAAAGTGGTGGAAACTGCTCAAGAGTGGCATTGATAGCTAAGTGGTCACTAGACGATTCGCTTCCATCATTCTCAGTCTAGCTGTAATCTCTCAGGTTTGGGTCCATCTTGCATGAGTTATTTAATTTTTAAAGTTGACAATTTACTATGGACAAACAATGGAGCAATGAATGATTTGGGATTAAGATCCTTTAAATAGAGGTTAAAATGACCTATACTCTTTTGGAAGGGAAGATCCTTCGTCTTCGGCATGTTGGGAGTTGAGAACGTTAGGCAATGATTGCCCTGGTTAGGGACAAAGGGATGATTAGGTGCTCGGACGGGTTTAAAGAACCAATTGGTGATTGAAACGGCACCAAGATTAAGGTTGGATTAAGTTCTAAGAGGGTTAAAATACACAAGAAGTCCCTGTATTACATAATCTTATGTAATTCAGTTTTTATACAATAAATTTAAAAAAAAAATAATTTTTTACATTTAAAAAACAAAAAAAGTTGAAACGTTAATATATCATTTAACACCGATTGAAATGATGACATGACTTAATAAAATAATAATAAAATTAAAAAATTTAAGACTACTGTATAAAAAAGAATTCCATTGTTATGTATGTTTTTCAGTCATTCACCATTCATTTTCCATTCAAAAGATTGCTATGTAATGTATTTGTTTTAGGTCTAATAATTCACCTCTTGCTCAAACTAAGGCTTCATTTGCTTTGAGAAAATATTTTTGTTTTTATTTTTTATTTTTATTTTAAAAATAATTTTAATTTTTCATTTTTTATTTGAAAAATGCATTTGGTTTAGGAAAATAAAAATCAATTTTCAAAAATGATATAGTGAAAACTTGTTTGGCAATTACATATATTTTCAACTTTGAAAAAGATTGAAGGTTTATATATATGAATTTAACTAACAAAAATACTCAATATTTCATATATTTCAAGCTCCTTTGGTTCAATTCTTTATATATATTTTTTATTTGTTTACTATATATTTTATATACTAAAAATTGATTAACAATTATTGTTATTTTTACCTATAAATGTAATTTTATAAAAAAATGCTACTAAGACTTCTAAATTAATATGAAACGTAAATTTTATATTATAATTGTATAAAAAATTAAACAGCTTCCATAAATATTTCGAAAGCAATATTATTTTTAATATTTTATGACATTTTAAAGAGGTTGAGAATCTTCTAAAATGGCCTAAAAAATCTAAGGCCCATTCAAGAAAATTAAAAAAAAAAAACATTTTTGCATGTTTCGTGGCTTGAACCTGCATCTTCTTGATATACAATAAAAAATATTTAAATCTTTTACTTTCATTTGTTTCCATTTTTTTCAAAATGTTTTCAATAAAAAAAAATGAAAACATCTATTTTTATTCCTTGATTTTGTCTTGTTTTCATTTTCATTTTCCAAAAAGCATTTTCTATTTTTTAACCAAACAATTTAAAGAACGTACCTTTACCCATTTTTTATCAAGAACACAACCTTGCTCTAAGCATATGAAGATGAACATCCCATATAAGCTTTCTAGTTTATTTCTTTATTTTGAAAATAATTACCTTATGATGGTACACTAACAATTTATATAAACTAGACTCGGGACCTAAATTAGATAACAAATTAGAGTTGTATCATATCATCAAAGAGTCTGTATTTATCATGTGGATCACATAAAGTCTAATATTCTCCTGCTTGGCCCATGTGATAAACCAAGAACTTAAATAAGTAATATTTAAATATAAAACTTTAATATGGTCATAAGTTACCAACTCTGACTCAATTCATATAAGCATGATCATATCAGTAGCATTCTAATCTATATATTTCCTTTCATGTATTATAATACATGATCCGCTCTAAAATAGCACTTCATTTGATAGCACTTTATGAATGAATTTTCTATAATTATTAAAGGTTCAATCAGCATGTAAACTTTATGTGCACAAATAGAAACATGTCTATAAACTTTAAGAATGTGAAATCAACAAAAATCAAAGAAGCCAAAATACATCGTGACAGAAGTTAACTAGCCCCAGATGATCTAGATGAATTCTAAATTATTGTCGGCAATGCTTAAGTCATGTGATCTACTATTATTAAATCTGCACTAATTTGTTGGATATCTACTTCTTGCTTCTTTATAGAGTTTCTAATAGCAAGATACTATATATCTACCAACTTGCTGTGACTCTCACTTTTATTATTCTTAGAAAAGCATATTGCATAAGAGTTATCATAATAAATCTTTGATGGCCTTATTGACAACTCTCAAACTAGAGATAAAATATCTCAATCCTATTGTCCGTGATATTACTCTACAAGATAATTCCTTTGGTAGCTTTCATGTAGCAAGGCTAGGATTACTTTAATATCTGCTAAGCATTTTTGCAATAGAACTTATGTCAAGTGTTTAAACTTAACCATACATAAAGCTACCAATACTATATGCATATGGATACTTTTCTTATGCTTATTTAGAGGTATTGGCTCAAATTAAAATATCGCCCTTTTCACAATTTATGCCTATGTAGGTGAATAGTTTTGCATCCTAATTTTTCTCAAAACTATCTTGATATAGGCTTCCTAAGTAGATTTAATGTCTTTGCAGATTTATCTCTTGAATCTTTATGCCTGTAACATATGAAACTTTACCTCAATCTTTCATATCAAAGTTTTGAGAAAGAAAAATATTTTATATCATGTAACAAAGTCAAATTACTGCTTGAAAGGAGAACATATATGACTAAAATTATGAACTTACTCCCACTAACTTTAAGGTGTATATAATAATCAGTAACATTTTTAGTGAAACCAAATGATATTATAACATTGCGAAACTTTATATACCATTAGTGAAATGCTTGTTTTAGTATATATGTATTGATCTTTCAAAAAAACCTTCAGGTTAAATAATGTATACCTTTTCTCAAGATCCTTATTCAAAAAACTTATTTTTCGCATCATCTAATGTAACTCCAATCAAAATGAGCTACAAAAGTTATGATAATTCTTAATGAAACTTTCTTAAAACTGGAGAGAAAATTTTATGTTAATCAATACCTTCCTTTGAGTGAAATCTTTGACCACTAGTCAATCTATTTAACATTACCAAATGGTAATTTAATGAGTTACAGGATTGGATTATTAACCATTATTTCCCTCTCTTTGATTATAGCTTCATGCCAAAGTGTAAATTTTTCACTATTCATAGCCTGTGAAAACTAGATCAACTTTATGTTCAATATCAAAATTAGACTTTTAGAGGTATACAAACAAGTCATAAAAATAGCTAGTTTCTTGCCCATTGGATCTCTTAATTCTACTATCACTTGTACATTTTTATGCACCTTTAGTCAGTGAGACTAATAATCTATTATAAATGTTGTTATTAAATTAATTGCTTTCTAGGTAATTCTGTATGCTTGTTTTGAGAAATAATCAAGTTCTTTTATAAAGATTAATCTAAATTAACTTATTTCTCAATGTCAAACTTACAAGGAAGGTCACTCTCATTAGACTCATGATCCATAAAAAACTTAGCATTTCTAGCTTCAACAATTTTAGTTGAATATGAGAGACATTTACAACCTATATGCCTTATAGCCTATAACTGTTAACTTTTCTTGGATCCTGTTTCCTTATATTTAGTTTATAAACCTTCACTGTAACTAGATAACCCAAGTTCGTAATTGTTTTAAGCTAAATTCTAACTACTCTATAATTCTAAAAAAGTTTTAGAAACTGATTTAGTTGGAACTTTATATAGTAGTTTTAATGCTTTAATCTATAAACTTAAAGGAAGATGTATGTTTTCTAAATATTATAATATTTTCTTTAACTTCTTTTATGGACTTGTTAGTTTGCCTTTTTCTTAATACAACTAACTTAAGTGTTAAACTTAAGAGTTTCAAAAACTCTGTCATTGATCAATTATCCTAAATTTTTGTATGGAGATATGATACAATATTTATATCACAACTTAGAGTTTTCATAAATAACACATTTTACAACAAGAAATCAAATGAATAGTTAATAAACTATTCTCATAATCAGGATCTAAGTCAAAGATAACAAAAACCCATAAAATATCTTTTGAAATTTCAACAATAAAATTTAAAAACTAATTCAAAACTCATTTTTCCTAATTTAAGAATGAAATGAAATTTCTTAAAATCAATATTTAAAATAGATCTAGATTTCAAAAATGATCCTAAAAGTTTTTATCAATTTCCAGAATAGATGTTTCTCCCATTTTTTTTCTATTTCTTTGGCTTTATGAAGCCTTACATGCCTATAATTCGTTGAACGAAAGTCCGATCACCATGTTTTATAAGGAATATCATCAAAATAGATTCATTCAAAAATGAGTTTATCATTATTTTTTAATTTCTTTTATATCTTAGGTGATCTTTTCTTATGTTTCTAAGTAAAAACAAAAATGAAAGGCTTGATGCCATTTTCTTTATTGGTATTTTCCTTCTTTATTCACGAAACATTTGCCCTACTCATCACCTTTTTCCCTTGAGTCATTAGGCAAAATGAATCTATTTTCTCATTCTTTAATCTCTTTTCCTCTTGAGCACATATAACAATACTCATTAGAAAAAGAGTTGAATATAAAAGTGACAGGAAATTTACTCAAAAAACTCAATTTTGAAGATTTAAGTCGAGCAACGATGTCTCTCAAATCTTTTAATGTACACACACAACTTTCAAAACTATTAAACTTTATTTTGAAAACTACTTTATTAGGGTGACAGTCAGAACCTTATCAGAATTAACAATCTAGTCTTTAGTCGCTTCCCAATAATCCTTGATATTATCACAATTTAGGATGAAATCTAATATTAACTTTTTGATATAGGATTTAATATACATCATACTTAAACGATTAAATTTTTCTCACTATACATCCAAATCCATTTGCCTTTTGCACATTTTATTCGTTAAGGACAAGCTGTTCACCAAAGTGCTAAGTCAAGGTCTTTACACTAAAAAAATAATTTAATTTACTCCTTTCAAGTCTAGAAATTTTTAATTACTAGATAGCATTTATTGTAGCAACCTTATCAATCAAAACAACAGAAATTGTTGCAAAATGTAAGGAATTGTCTTTAATTAAATAAAATATTTTATATTCAAACATAATACATCATGCATATGAATTTACATAACTTTAATGATAAAATAATAACTTTAAAACACCAAAATTAATAATCCATCCCTATGAGCCTAGAAAAATTGAACTTTGATGCTATATTGTTTTATTCTTTAATCATTTTATAAAATTAATTATTTTTCTGTAGGGCCAAATACTAATTTTATGGTCTAAAATATTATGGATGTCATTTTTTTTATGTAGTTATTTAAGGAAAAACTTTATTTTAAATAACTACTATTTTATCTAAATCAATTAACTTAATATGCTACGACTGCTCTTAAGTTAATAATTTAGAATTTTAATAATAACATCTAATGTATATGCATAACATTTATTGTATTTCACAAATAATTCTTTATCAATGTCATTTTGCTTATATAGTCATTTAAAGCAAACTTTATTTAAATAACTACTTTTATCTAAATCAACTAACTTAAGATGCTACAGCTACTTTTAAGCTATGTATTTATAACTTTAATAATGATATTTTAAACATATGCAGAAATCTTTATTGCATATTAAAAATAATTACAACGGAATTTAATATTAAATTATGCTAAGTTATTGTAATTATTGTACAAGTGATTTCATATATCAATGTCATAGTTTGCAGCTAGTTTTTTTTTTTAAAATTATTTTAAACAACTATTAATTTTAACTAAATCAATGAACTTAAGATGTTATTTTTAACCCTATGTAATTGATTTAGATTCTCAATAACGATAAAGTATATGTTACCATAAATAATTGTATACATAATTTAATAACTCAAATATACACTAAATAAATTCATAGCATAAAACTTTATTGATGTAATTTAACGTATGCAGTTATTTAAAGAAAAATTCTTTATTTTAAATAACTAGCAACTTATCTAAATCTTGTACTTAAAACACTATGACTAATACCAAGCAAGAGATTTAGATCCTTAGTAATAACATCGTTTCTTTATATAGTAAAAATTATATATAGCAGTGGAACATCAATATATCATGTAATAACGTACTTCAAAATCATGATTAATTTATACATTTCGTGCTTGCTCTTTATCACATAAAATATGCCCAAGATCATAATCTTTTTTATTTCATTATATACATGGACGTGCACATTAAAATTTTAATTCAAATGAAAACCTTAACATTTAAACATGCATTTATCTTTAGGTTGAGAATATGAATTTTTTGGAAACTTTATAGGGAGGGTACATATTTTCAAAACATCCTCGACATGCCAAAATATTTTGCATGGAATAAAATTCTAGATTTTGTACTTAAACATATATATTACTCCATTAAAACATGAATATTAAATAGTAAATCATTTTCGTATTCCTAAAATTCCATTAAAATTACAGAAAAATCAAAAATACTAAAATAATCATGTTTGAAAAAAATGAGAGCGAAATGGCCATCAAACGGCATCTTATGCACTAAACATGCCTCTCCTTACGCATGGGTATGTTGTAGCCCTTCCTCTACCTCTAGCTAGGTCAGACCTGAAACGTTGGGTTTCTATCGACCTATTCAGGTTTGTTTGATGTTCCACAGTCAACATGTTTTTTTATTAGTGTTCTTGTAATTAATAACCTAAAACCATGATTTTATGCTAGATTTACATGATCTATGTATCAATTTTAATCAAAAACACGAAAATCATCATCAAGCAATAAATTTTTTTTTGAATTTTGATAACCATAATAGACCTGTTTGGATTTTCTTTAATTCCACATCCTTCGTTCATTTTTTTAATCAAGATAGCATAAAACGAGTTTAATTTATGATTTATCCAAATCATTCTTTAAATTTCATCATATTATGTGAAAAAGTAAAACAAACCGTACCATGCACGTTTTAGCTTGTCGATTTCGCATGTGTTTTGATTCTTCATGAATGCAATTCACTATATCCTTATAATAAAGGAAATTGAGATTAAAGAATGGAATTCAATTCTTTAAGTTACTTAATACTTTATTTGATTTGTCTTTTATAAAATCACCTTGGTGATGTAAAATTATTACATGCTTAAATAACACATGTCAATATGTTTTGAACAACATAGCCAAAGAACTTAGCTCTAATGCCACATATAAGATTTAATTTAAGGAACATACCTTCAGTCATTATTGATCAAGAATGAGACTTTGCTCCAAGCATACAAAAACGAAGATCTTATATAAGTCTTCTAGTCTATTTCTTTATTTCTAAAACAATTATCTTATGATAGTGCTCAAGTAATTTATACAGTCTACACTAAGGAGTTATACTAGATGACTAATTAGAGTTGTATCTTACCATTAAAGAGTTTGTATTCTAATTGATAACTGTCGTAGAGTTTAATTACATTTAACTCTTATCATTAGAGTTTTATCTTGATTAGAATTCATTTAAATAATATCACTTTAATTGTAATTAAATAATTATCGTGGCCCTCTTATTTATTATATGGGCTATATAAAGTCTAATAATTTTCCTAGACATTCTCCATTTTTTATGAAAATGAAAAGAGAAAATAGCGTTATTTTCATCAATCAAACGCACACTAAATTTTTCAATGAACTGTTAAAAGTATGAATCCATTTTTCTTTTAATTCTCTAGCTTATCATAATTTATATATTGTTTACCAAGAACATTAATCTCTCTTCTAGCTGGAAATATCATTGACATATTAAAGTCATGCTAACTTTTGTCAAAGATTTCAAACCTCTTGAAGTGTTTTTCTAGTATAAGAAAGAAAGAAAATTAAGGAAAGAAGAAAATTAATGAAATTTTTTATTTTTTCTTCCATACATAATAAAAGAAAGAAATAAAAGTGTTAAAGATAAAATTATAAATAAAAAGATTAATTTAAATTAAACAAGTATTATTATTTTTTTTATATTTAAAGTTGTCAGAATTTAATCTTTAATTACTAAAATTTAGAGTTAAACACTATACCAACAAATCACATAATTGTTGACAATAATATTAATTTTTATTTTAGCTAAAAAATAATAATCTTAAAGAAAGAAAAATAAAAAATTCATTTATTTTTCTTTCACAATTAAAATATTATGGACTTATGTAATTATGCGTTCGTTTTTCCATTTGTAACCAATGAATAACAAAATGGATCAAAGGTTAAGCTAATGAAATTTTCGATCACCGATCCAAATAGTTGAATAGGTTAATTCATTCAAAATATAAATTAAATGTTAAATATATAATTCTAATATTAAATAAATATTAAACATAATAAGTAATGAATTCAAATATCCATTTCGTTTGATGATATGATTTTAATATATAACAAAAATTAAAAGTTCAAATCTCATTATTAAAAAATAATAAAATCAACGTAAAACTAATTTTTATTAATTTAATTCGATTTTTTGTGGGTTGAATAATTTTTTTATCAGTTCATTACATCACCGGTCCTTTAATATGCATTGGACAAAATAAATTTGTAATTTTTTATTGAATTAATTCAACCATTTGATCCGGTGCTTTTTTTTAACACTGTTTGTATGTTGTAACCCCAAAACAAGCATGAAAAGAAGTAAATATGATAATTCATATATTTATTTTATATTCATATTTTTTATGTATAATAATCATATTTAAAGCATCATATATTTTATTTAAATTTTGATTGTATTAATAATTTGTGTTATATAAATTCTAATAAATTTATGTATTTTTATTGTGTTCGAATTATTTTTATACTATATCATATTTTATCTCATATTCATCAAATAAAGACTCCAAAGTCATAATTGGGATTGTCATATATCCATTATTTTATGGTTCAAAACCTAGATGGACCCACTCAGAAGCTTCAATTATTTTTTCGATCAATACTTGTATTATATATTGCTTGTATTATATATTGCTCAAAGACCCTATTGATAGAATAGAATGCAAATTATGTAGCGTGCTATATTTTTTTATGAAGGTATTAATTGCGTGGTATTTTTATTTTGTATCATTTTTATTATCAGTTAATTATAACATCGGTGTTTGATTTATGATGTTAGTTTAAACAATTAATATACTTCATACAATTAAAATTTAGGTATTAATTTGATAATATTTTTTGTATTAAATTGAAAATGGAATTAAAATATGGAGACTAAAATACAAGGACAAATGAGTATTTAATTTTTATTATTCTTATTTTTTAACTCTGATTTTACTATCAATATCTAATTTTTTAATTATTTCATTTGAATTTTTAATCATTTAAAATGATTTATTTCGAGGTTTTTATTTTCATAATTTTCATTGACAATTGAAAAAAAATTCAAATGGCATGCCGAGAGAATGTCTGCGCGTTATGTAACATACTCTATAAAATGAATATAAAATAAAGTAATTAAAATACAGTAAGAATATATATATTTTAAAATTAATATAATATAAATTATCAATGTATCAAAATTTATATAAATAAAAAATATTTTAAACATAATTATAATATAATAAAATACACAAATTATATATCTTCTTTTCTCCTCTTCAAATTGAGACTCTTTTTATTTATAAACTCACTAATTCACCTACGAAATAAAATTAATCATCAAGTTCAAATAAGAATTAAAAAAAAATACATAAAAGCAAAGCAGTCCAAATAATATTTGACCTATTTTTGGTGAGAAAAAATAATTAAGGAATATTCAGTTTTAAAAATGATTGCTTCATTATTTCAAAAAGTAGCCCATTGTAAAAATTGCTACTCAGTGTACAGTGTTGAACCAAAGACTTAAACTTCCTCTTAAAGCTCGAAGTTAAATTTGTTCGTAGGTCAATTAAATTGGATTAAGTTTAGATATGTTATTTTCTAATTCAAATAGGTCTTATTCAACATGGAACTCATTTAATAAAAAATTATTTTATATTTAAATTTAATTATAAAATATATAAATATTAATATAAAATTAATTTTTAATATTTTTAAATAATAAAAAGAGCTTGTGGATTTGTTCAGGTTGGACTTAACAAAAAAAAAAAATGAAAATAGTTTAGACCATAGCTTGAGTCCAACCTAATTCATGAACACCTCTACTTGTAGGATGGTGGTGAGTTGAATATTTGTTCTCTTTTTTTTTAATATCTAAATCTAGATAATTACTATAAAATCTAAATCTGTTTATTGTTCATATTAAATTTGAGTATTAGTATCCAAATCCAAATTTAAAAATATAATCTGAAGAATATTTAGCTAAATACAATAAGTTAATTTTTTAAATAAAATTAAAAAATAAAAAAAATCAATTTAAAGGTATTTAACATAATTAATTAAATTTTATAATTAATATATTATTGTATTTTCTTTTGAAATTTTTTTTAAAAATTATCATATTCTAATATAGTTGATAAAATTTAATTTTAGTAGCATGCTATTTCAAAATTTAAAGATTAGCACACATTTGGTTAAGTTCTTAATAGTTAATCTTGAAAGCCAAGTTAGTCACACGTAAACACAATATTTTGTATTTTACAAATAAACAGATAATGGATTCGGATTTAGATTTAGATTTAGATTTAGATTTGAATTTGAATTTGGATATCTCAATATATTATCACTATGCAGGTAAATTCGGATAACCAAATTAGTAATCTGTATAAATAATATAACAGACAATGAATATTTAAAAGTTCACATTCACATTTATTTCAAATCCACGATAAATATTAATTATATTATTCAAATTATCCAAGTCTACAAAAAATAAATAAAATCATTATTAATATCTAAATCTATATTGGCCACTATAATCTATATCTATTTGAAATGTGAACTTGAATACATTGGCGCTATTATAGCCGACCAAACGTTGCATTGACCTTGACTCAAAAAGAAACCCATTCATGCATCTGTTCTTTCTTTTTTGTGCTTTCAAGATGCTAATTATGGATTGGATATGATTCATGTGAATTATAAAGCGGAAAATCCTAGCAAAGTGGCCCTTGGTAGGGGACCTTCTGTTGATTCTAAGAGTGACAAAAAATCTTCCTCAGACCAAACAATCAATGATGGTAGGGGCCTTGTTTTTAATTTTTAGCCCTTTTCTCTGTTTGAACAATTATTGTTTTTAGTTGGAGTTCTTGCATTTATCTATTTTGTATTTATGTTATTTGTTTTTATATTTTATAATTATATTTAAAATATTATATTTTTAAATAAATTTTGATATATTAATAATTATATATATTTTAATATATTTTGATTTTTTATCATAATTTTATATTTTTTATATTAAATTATAATTAATTATTTTTTATGTAATATTTGAATACTGTAATTGTATTTACTTGTTATAATCATAAGTAAAAGGTGTTCATTGCCACGTTTGCTCAAATCCAAATTTCGCCCGCCATGACAGCTGGAAATGATAGTAATGACTTTTGAGTAATTAATGACCTGCAATCCAGTTCTAGGCAACCTTTTTGCCATTAATTGCTGCGAAAGAAAAGCTCATTACTGTAATAATACGGGGGAAAAAAGCCGCTATGGAAAATGACCTTGCTATTTGCAGTTATCATGACGAAATTTTCTTGCATGAAATGCATAGTGAAAAGGCATTTATATGTACTTTGTTTTGAGATCCATGTTCTGTTTCGGATTTTTTTTTTGCTGCGGTTAATTTGATGTTGATTAAAAATTATTTAATTATTAATTAATTTAAAAAATTATATTTAATGTATTATTTTTATGAAATTTAATAAAAAATAATGTGTTCATTACATTTTCAATTCTTTTATTTTGTGAATTCTTGATGGATGCCTTCTGTAATTGGAAGTTGGGAAACTAACGTTGGGTTGGAAAGCTGTTTTCTCTTCTTTTTTTTTTCTTTTTTTTTTATGTAAATGAACGATGTATAATTTCAAATCTTAACTAATACTATGTAATTAACTGGTGATGGTATTGAAGTAGACATGATGATTCATATATTTTTTTACATTATAATTATATTTAAAAAGTGATATTATATATAAATTTTGATAAATTAATAATTTATATTATAAATATTTTATTTTGTTTATGTATTTATATTTTTTTAGTATCGTGTAATATTTTATTTATTTTTTTGTATTATGTTTTTCTCATGTAATTGTTTGGTGTCCAACGTTATCAAAGTTGTATTGGATATCAAATATTTGTACACGTGTGTTCAAAAAAACACATGTAACTGTTGAAGTTTAAAATTTCATTTTAAGAGTGAAATTCAAATATCGAAATAAATAATATGAAATGAAAGATAATTATTTTTTATAAATCGGATTGTAGACTTCTTATTAGCTTGTTTACTAGGGTAATAGGTAAGATATCCAAATGCGAAAAATAACTAGAACATCCATAACTGTATATAAAAAGAAAAGGTTAAAATTAGTCATATTTTTATAATTTATCATGTCATGATTATGTTTAAAGTATTTTATATTTATATAAATTTTAATATACAAATAATTTATATTATAAAAATTTTAAAATATATATTCGTGTTGAGTGTTATATACTTAATGCTTTAAACTTATTATATTCGTATAATCGTATTTAAAATTATTAAATCTAATTAATAAAAAATATAAATTTTACTATAGCTTTTTACGTTTCCTAAAGTCAGGTAAGAGGTTGACACATGTCTTTTTTTTTTCCTCAGGTAAGGAGAAAAGGGAGGAAGAGGAGAAAGGAAAAGTGAGAAAAAAACAAAGAGAGAGAGAGAGAGAGAAATGAAGAAAGGAAAAAGATAGAGAAGAAAAAAATTTGTATATTTATTTTTGTGAGTTTAAAGTAGTAAGAAATTTTTTTTTTTTTATTTTTGTATAGATCAAAAATTATGTTTACATCATTTTTCATGTTATGTCATTTTTGAATTATTTCTTAAATTTTTTATATCTTAGTTTGTTATAATCATTCGATTTAGACTCTAAATGTATTTACTTACAGATATTAAAATATAAAAAATTATTTAAATAATTTATCTACTTATTCAATTAGGAGAAAATTTATCTTATTAATTAATTTTTATTTTATTTTTAATGATGTAGTTAAAGTTATTGATTTATACGTTGATTTGCAGTCTACACATTCACTCACAAGTTTATTAGAATTCGTATCTAATTTGCTCAAAAAAATTATTTATTTTTTAATTTTTAAATGATGCATTTAAAAAAGTTAGTCTGCACATTAGCGCATGGGTCGATTTAGTATTCATACTTGACCCACTTAGGGAAAAAGTAAGTTTTTTATTTTTATTTTTATTTTTATTTTTAAATGATGTATTTAAAGTGATTTAGGACTTGTATCTAATTCGTTGAGAAAAATTATATATTTTTATTTTATTTTAAATAACGCATTTAAAAGAGTTAGTTCGTGCATTCACTCTCGAGTGGACTTATTATCTATACCTAATACTCTCACGAAAAATAAGTTTTTTTCTTATTTTTAATTTTATTTTTAAATAATGCTTTTACATAATCGGTGCAAACATTTACTCCCAAGTTAATTTAAGATGATATCCAATTCTAGACAATTATCATTAATTTAATTTTAAAATTAAGAGAATATAATATATCAGTATTAATAGAATTAGAATTTAAAACTAACAAATAATTATAACTTAATTTAAATTTAAATTTAAATTTAATTTTATAATTAATTAATTAAAAATTTACAAAAATTAAAGTCCAATGTAAACGGGGATTAAATACTTGTTTAAAGTTAAAAGATTATTGCTATACCTATCCAACCTAAGATAATAACTTTTTATGATAATATCCTAGATATATTTGATCTTCATCTAAGTAAGTTTATCCCCCAATAAACTTTATCTTTGTAGAGACCCAGATAATAAAAAACACTTGGCAACTCTTATATAAGGGTACAATGGCCTACTTGAAGGTAAGGGATACACATTACACTACTTTGCTTATTTCTTTTTTTCTAACTTTTACTAACTTAAGCATCAAAATGTGTCCCAGAGTACAAACACCGATGCTCTCTAATCTCTCTCGTCTTGCAAGCCCGTTACTAAAGCATTGGTTAACCTTCCATGTATTCTCTACATTGTTGCATCAATAATTGGCTACGTCTATGGGAACAACAACGGTCCCACATTCACAATTCCAATTAACTCATAACCCACAGTTAACACACTCAAAATCATGGCATCTCAAATAAGTGAATCCGCCGGATCCATTCAAGCCACTGTTGCCACAAGCTAATGACCTGTTGGACCCTTAGCTGATGTTATGACACCTAACTCCACCATGACGTTTGGATTTATTTTAACAACCATGATGACAATGCCTAATCCACCCTTATTCCCAAACATCGTCCCTTACTTCCAAACACCTTTCCCATCAGGTACTTAGGCATAGCCTTCAAACTACTTCCAAGGACTCCTAGTGTCCTTCTCACCATTGCCATAAAAAAAGTATGTTATGCTAGACCTAAACACCACCACACCTTGCAGCCCATTAACCCCAAGCATCACTATTATTGATGCCAATATACTAAATGTTCCACCTGCTAATCTACTAGTGGTAGATCTAACAAGCCCAATGACAATGAGCATAACACTACATTAATAGCTCGTAATGCTTATGTTACCATAATTCGATCTGCAGAGTCATTATCTCACCTAATTTTAAGCCTTGGTGAATCAAATGGTGGCCCAATAGGCCATTATGCAATAATAGCATCAGCAAGATATGGTGACCCAGCGAGCTATTATACAACAGCAGCAGTAGCAAATCAACCAACTACTCCAAGCATAAACTGAATGGCAGAGTCACCATCCCACTCGCCCTAATATCAAAATCCTAAGCCAAAGCACCAAAAACCCACAGTTAAAGGATTAAAAATCATATCCTATTCAACCGATAGGAAAATCACAAAAACAACGAAGCCTAAGTTAATTCATACTTGACGCCCAACTCAAGTCAATCAATAGATAAAGAGAAACTGATAAACCTTCATACTTAACACAAGATCTTGTCTTAGCTGATTAGGTAGTGGCTCTGCAACAAGAAATCAAAAACTTAAAGCATCCTTGTAAAGATCACTAGGAATGGTTGGACGTTGAACACGACTCACTATACCTGGTTGTCCACCAAGTGCCTATCCCTAAGAAAATCAAGTTATCCCTAGACACCTATAAAATGACTGCAAACTCAATCGACCACTTAAACTATTTTTTAGCATTCCATAATTTATGAGACATCGCGATATCATCCACTGTAAAATCTTTCCTTCTACTCTTTGTGGATGTGCCAGAACCTAGTGGTACTCCTTAAAACTAGGATCAATCGTCAATTTTGACTAATCAGGAGACAATTCTTAGCCCACTTTGGAAGTTGCTTTATAGCCACCCAAACAGTGGCTAATCTGATGGCTATGAAATAGAACCCTAACGAAAAACTTCAAGAATATGTGAAGCACTTCAATGCTGCCATGCTAGAAGTTAAGGATCTGAATAACGAATAGGCTATGTAAGTGTTTATTTCAGGGGTACGCCATAAGCACCTGAAGTATGCCCTAAAAGACACCCAGTTTGCAAAACTATACAACCTTTATGAAAAAGCACAAAAGTATACTGATGCTGAAGATATTGAAATCGCAAATCGTAAATTCAAGTGATCTGACAAAGAACAATTGGGAGATCACTTTAAGTTACCAAGTAAAAAGGTAAACCAATTTACCCAAAGGAGTGAAACAAATATCCACCAGGATAAAAAGTCCAGACCAATAATGAGCCAAATCCAATGAGTAAAAAAAGGGATTGGACTCTGTTTTGCAGTAGATACGAATCTTAAACCCCTCAATGCCCGTGGGACACAAATCTTTTATGCTATAACAATGGATGGTCTTGATGGAATAAACATCAGCTATGAAGATAGCCAAAAGTTGTAGGAATCCCAAAAAGTACTGCGAATTCCATAATGACATCGGCCATGCCACAGAAAAATGCATCAGTCTAAAAAACACCATTGAGACATTGATACAGAAATGGGAAATTAAGCATTTCGTTAAGAAAAATAATGACGAAAAAACACAACAGGCTAATCGTCATCAGGATAAAGCTTTAGGAAAATACCCAATTATAGGGACAATCAATTCCATAATTAGCGGCAATGAAAGCTAGGCAAGTAGTAAGTCAAAAAAAATCTTACATCTGATTTGTCTTGACGGTAACACATATCCCAAAAAGGCAATCCAAGATGACTGGTAAGTGACATTCAGTGAAGATGACAATAAATTGGTTGCTGACAATAAAAATAACTAGACAGTCATGTTCTCCATCATGGGAAATTATTGTGTCAAGATCTTGATCGACAATGGAAGCACCATTAAGCTACTTCAATAGGAAGCTTTCTAAAAAAAAGCGATATATAGCTAACGGCCTACATCCATCATTACCAATATACAGATTTGTAAACCAACCTATTCCAATAAAATGGTCCATAACCTACTAATCATATTGGGCAATGAAGAGTACACGATTACAATAATGGTCAATCTTTTAGTGATTGACCAACCGTCGATGTACAACGTCATTCTTGGGCACTTGTAATGAAGAAGGCAAAGCTGAAAACCATAGTGTTTTGCCTGACGGTAAAGTTTCCAACTCAACAAGTAGCGTGCATAAAGGTCAAGCAAACAACTACTTGACATTGCCACTTAATAAGCTAACTAGAAAAAGCAGCAGTACCATTGATAACAACTCTAAAACCAGACAAGAAGTGAATTGATAGTTAACATAATTTCCTAACTGGCTTCGGCACCTTAACAGTCTAGACGTAAGGGAAGATCTTTATCATCGTAAACCTTAATCGATCGAAGAAACCTTAAAAATCTCTCTACACCCATGAAACCTAGACTTGTTCACTACAATAGAAAGTTCACTAAAATCAAAAGCAAAGAATGTCCTGATAAGTTTTTTATGCCATAATGCAAATGTCTTCACTTGGTCGGCAGCAGACATGCCTGGCATCAATTTAAATGTAATAATGCACACCTTGAATGTGAACCAACATGAGAAGCCAGTTAAACAAAAAAATGCAAGTTTGCTTATAAAAGGGTTCATACAGTCAGAAATAGACTAACAAGCTCCTAGCTGTAGGATACATAAAAGAAGTTATGTACCTCTAGTGGTTGGTGAATGTACTGATGGTGAAAAAAGTGAATGAGAAATGGAGAATGTGTATCGACTTCACTAAACTTAACAAAGCATATCCCCAATACAGCTACTCATTGCTAATAATAGACAGCTTAGTCTACGTTTCAGTAAGACACCGATTATTTTCCTTCATGGACACTTTTTGGGTACAATCTGATATAAATGAACCCACAGGATGAAGACAAAATGGCCTTCATCACTAAAGAAGGTATTTTTTACCAACATATTGCTTACCTCAAAGAAACCTTCAGGATCCTATGAAGATATAACACGAATTTGAATCCCTCAAAATGCACATTAGGAGTGGCACCTAAAAAGTCCCTTAGTTTTAGGGTTTCTTTTAGAGAAATCGAGGCAAACCCAGAAAACATCAAGGCCCCTACCAAGATTGACAAAAGAAGTTTAGAGGTTGACAAGATAGATCCTAACATTCAATCATTTTATTTCAAAATTGGTTGACAAATGTCTACCCTTCTTCAAGTTACTTAGAGCAGTTACCAAATACAAATGGATGGAAAAACGTCAATAGGCATTCAAACAACTAAAGCATTACCTCTGCTCGCCACTTTTGTTGGCAAGCCTTTCGCCTGGTGATCCCTTATTCATTTATCTTGCCATATCAGATGAAATAGTCATCGTTATTTTAAGTGAAAAATATAATGAGACATAATAACTTGTTTACTACGTAAGCTAGGAAGACGAACTAGACAAGGATAGAAAAGTTAGTTTACGGTGATAACAACTAAAAAATTACGCCAATACTTTTAAACACACCCCACCACAGTGCTCATGGATTAACTTCTTAAAGATAATCTACAAAAGCTCAACTTAACTAAAAGGATGATCAGGTGGAGCATTAAACTATGTGAGTTTGGACTAACGTAAACTAAGTGAGTTTGGACTAACATATTCTCCTAGAAAAGCTATCAAAGCACAGGCACTAGTCAACTTTGTTGCTGAATGCTCCTCCTTAGCAGCCATCGAACTTGAATAGATCTCCATATCCTTTATGGTAAAAGAAAACCCTGATAACCAAATAGCTATCCATCATAATATAGAAAGTAGCAATAAGAAATGTTGAAAATTGTATGCTAACAAATCGTCAAGAAAAAAAATTAGAGGCCGAAGTTCTCTTAATCGATCCCAGCGAGCAAGAATGGTATTATGCCTTATCTTTTAAATTTTCAACCTCAAATAATTGTTTTTGCCTTAGATCAGGTTTTGTTCAAATAGATCCCTCGCGAAAAGAATGTTAAAGCTAACTCAACATAAAAAATGGTGAGTGGTCTAGAAATCATAAACAAGGGCAAAATTCTACTTGAGTCTATCCGAGTGCTAGGGTATAATCGACATGTTCATGAATTAATCACGGACACCAGTGATAATTAGATAACACTAAGAATGGCATTCCTCCAAAACAATATAGCTCTAGATAACCCATTACAAAAATGGCAGCTAAAAAAAAAGGCCCACTAGGTACGCTATTGTCAATGGCATTTTACGTAAGAAATATTTTACCTATCCTTTGCTCAAGTGCTTAAACCTAAGCGAGGTAGATTATAGGCTTAGAGAGATCCATGAAAGAATTTTTGGCAACCACTTGGGGGGAGAACTTTAGCATAAAAAGCCCTCAGGCAAGGGTTCTTTTAGCCAAACATGAGGAAAAATGCTACCAACTTGGTAAGAGGTGCGAGAAGTGCCAATGGTTCACCAAGATACATAAGTAGCGTGCGAAGCCATTAAAGTAGATTTTTAACCCATAGCTTTTTTGCTCATAGGGTATTAACAAATTAAGCCCCTTTATGATGGCAACGTTACAGTAGAAGTTTTTGGTGGTAGCTTATGACTATTTCATAAAGTAGGTAGAAGTGGAGCATGTGGCTATAATAATGGCCAGATCTATAGAAAGCTTCATTAGGGATTTATTATCTGTCGATTTGGTATATCAAACATCATCATAATTGATAATGGGAAATAATTATAGGCAAACAAACTAAAAAATTTTATATAAGACTGGTACATAGTTCAGTCGCCAATCCTCAGTCTAACAGATAGGTCGAGTCCATGAACAAAAATATACACTAGCTGTTAAGAGAGAAGTTAAAAAATGCCAAGGGGGTTTAGGCAGAGGAGACACCTGAGTACTATAGGTGATCAAAATGATAGAATGCCAAGCAACCAAGGCCATACTCTTTAGTCTTATCATGGCACCGAAGTAATAATCCTAGCAAAAATCGATGTCCAAAGTATTTGGTCTTACAAGATTAATCATAAGCTTAAAGACTTACAGTTAAGACTGAATCTAGACATGCCGAAAGAAAGCAAAGAGGATGCTGTGACATGAATGGTGGGTAAGGCACAACAAGTGTCACAGATATTACAACAAAAGAGTGAAACAAAAGCAATTTCAACCAAGCGACTTGGTCTTTTGAAACTATGAAGCAAACAAATTGGCAGAAAAAAAGAAAAAAAATCTTCAAACTAGGAAGGCTATTATTAGGTTGCCAAAGCCATAGGATTTAGTGCCTATAAGCTGATAGACATGACGGAAAAACATTTGCCAAATACTTGGAATGTTGTCCATCTGAAAAAATATTACTTGTAAATTCAAAACCTATTTGGGTTATTCAACAATGGGTTTACGAATTTTCTTTAATAATAAGTCTTTAAATCTTTTTTGTTTGTTGAAATATTAGGCAACCTACCATGGTCTATTTATACAATTGCAAAACTACAAAGGGGCCAAAAAGTCTAGAAAGACTAAATGAGGCCTGTTATGGTCTATTGGTAAAACTATAAGGCCACCCAAGCTAATGGAAAGCAAAAATAATGCTTTTTTCGACTGACACTTAAAATATCGAACACTTGCTTTAAAAATAAGTAACAAAAGAGTGCTCTGATAAATAAAATCAATTCTATTACTTCACAAAAAATATTACATAGAAAGTTCAAAAATATAAATCACTCAAAAAGAACATCCCTAATAGCTTGGTCAACCTGCTTTCCTTCCTCTGAACCATCTTCATACTTAATAGCCTTCTCGACAAAAGCAAAAGTGATGAAGGCCATGTCTTTAGAACATATCTCTTCTACCTCCTTTTGGGATGGTTTCAATACATTGAAACCTTTAGAAGAAGCAACGAGCTAAAAAATTTGATGTCTCTTAACGCTAAAGATTCCCTTTAAAAGTTACACACCATACGATGCACTTTGCGTATACTTATTATAGCAAGCTAACAATTGACCCATAAGGGAATCCTTTTGAAGGTTAAGCTCTTTCTGTATACAAGACTCAGCACCCACCACTTGCAACTTTAATTTTGAAATTTTGGTGATTGCCATCATTAGCTCTAAGTCGCGAGTGGCATAGGTCTTCTTTAACTCTTTTAATTCCTTAGACAAAAATGAGTGTTTTACCCCTAACGTTAAATTGCTATTTAGTCCCTAAACTTTTTTATTTTGCACTTAGGTTTCTAAATGAAAAAAATCACAAAATATCACAATCACTCATAAAAATACATATGAAAAATGCAGCATATACATCCATAAAGGTTCAACCAACACCGTGGCCTCAAGACAAAAATTTTTGATTATTTGTAAACTAGTCCCCAAACTTACTAAATTTGCATTTCAACCCCCATATGGAAAACCATCTCAAAAAAATCATAAAAGAAATTCATCCAACCAGTAAAGAATCAACAAGAAAATCATAGCAACACTACGCAAGAAGGTTCGGCCAAGCGTTTTTAGCCATAAAATATTTGGCCATTGAGTCCCTAAACTTTTTAAAATTGCAAACTAACCTCTAAAATGTTAAAAATACCAAAATCATGTTTTGAAACACATAAAACCAGTTTCATACAGTCTACAAAACTCTCGACCAAATCAAAAATGACATAAAAATTTCTACGTATTTTACTATTTGATACCTATATTTTCTAGCATTATGAAATATTCTAAAAACATTAGAAAACATAAAATTATCACCCAAAAAATAAGCACAAAATCATCATCAAATCAGCTTACCAGATTTGACTAAGGAAGGAAAATAAAACCTAAACATGTTTTAATATAAAAAATGACAAGGAACATAAATAATGACCGTTAAACTTAAATAATAATATCATAAAAATAAATATACAAATATGGCCAATCCATATATAAACATCAAAACATCAACGGAAATAATATAAATATCAATATATTTTCAACAAAGATAAATCATAACAACAACAATATTTTATAAAAAAACAAGATATAACTAGAAAAAATAAAATATAACAACAAAACTTACATATATTTATTATCACCATATTTAATCTTTCAACATAGATGAAAATTCATGAGCCTTAACATGGATTTAAATCATAAAAAATGAAAGAAATGAATGAAGATGAAGAAAAACTAAAGGATTAGACATTATACCTTGAATGAATTGAAAATTAAAATCTTATATTCTTTTTTAGTGATTTTTTTAAGCAAGAAAACCAAGACTTTTATCTTTGAACAATTCTCCCCCTATTTATAAGGGGGAGAATCGGCCAAGAAGGAATCAAATCCTTCTTGGCCGATTTGGCAGTTTCAAATTTCTATTTTTTAGTTAATTAGTTAATTTTTTTATTTTATTCATTAAATTGCATCAAAAGATGGAGTGCATTAAATTGACATGAAATTAGTGGCCATTCACAAATATTTTGACATATTTATTTTGATAATATCAGGTAATGGATAGTTAGAAACCAACTAAATTAGTTAGGGGAAAAGTTGAAAGTAACTAGACTAATTCCAATGAAACTAGTAGAAAATAATCAATAATTAAAAAAAATTGAAATGATGATAATAAAATAGAAAATTAATAATTAATAATCATACAAAAAATTTGAAAATAAAATAATAAAAAAAAAACCTGATTGGAACTCCAAAACTCATAAAACTATACAAGAAAAATCCTTTCAGATAAATATTAATATGTATAAAAAAATTCAAAACTCATCCAATTAGTTAAATTTTCAAAAACTCATTTAGTATGAATTTAATAAAAATATTTGATGAATTTTAAAAATTATAAACTTAGAAAATACCCCTAAAAAATTTATGAAGTAGAAAACTCTGTATCTTAGAAACAGAGAAAATTTTGAAAAAAAATGCAAAACTCATAAAATAAAAATAAACTTTTTAAAACTAATTTAATATGAATTAAATAATAATGTTTGAAGAATTTTAAAAATTATAAACCTAAAAAAATCTTTCTGAAAAATTTTATAGAGTAAAAAACTCCATATTTTGAAAACAAGAAATATCCTAAAATTTATGACACATAAATGATTTTTGAAGAACTGATTTAATGGTGATCAAATGCGAATGTTTTAAGAGTTTTAAAATTCAAAATCTGAGAAAATTCCACCAAAATGTTTTTAGATAAAGAAAAGTTCATATTCTAAAACCGAGAAAGTTTCAAAGAATTCATTAAAACTTATATAAAATTAATTAAATATCCAAAATGCTAGTTTACAAAATGGTAAAAATGAAAACTCCTAATTTGAAATAATTTTGTCGGGAAAAATTTTATAAGTATGATACTCGCGATACTGTAAAAAAATTCAAATTAATTACAAAAATGAGTAACTTGACACCCTGTTGTATAAAATTCCAACAGAATTTTTCCTTGAATATTTCTAATTTTTCAAAGTGTATATCAACACAAAAACTACACAGCTATCGGCAAAAATATAAGAGAGTCAATTTTCCAAATTTAACAAAAAATTCTCAAAACATTACTAAAAATAAAAAAATTGATCGTGATATCATCCATAGAGGTAGATTTTCAAAATTTGAAAAGAAACTATTAAAAATAGTTTTCTCTTAAATATTCATTTTGTATATATGAAATTGGAGATCAAAATATGACTTTTTATCACTTGAACTTACGACCATTTAAACATGTCCTAAAAAGGTCTTGAAAATGTCTTGTTCATCTAAAAAAATCATTCCTAATGAGGGTGGCCATTAAGTTTTCAATCTCGAATATTCAAGATTATCAGAAAAGGAACCCAGATGAAATTAGGTGTCTGCAGCATGTGGCTAGATGACGATGGAACTATTGGAATAACTGAGGCAGAGGACTTTGTTTAACTTATAAAAACCAGCATGGATTCCATAGGGGAGATACTGGTAGGAAGGGTAACCTCCATCAGAGTTGTGGAAGTAACGGTCGATTCGAAAAGCACTTTATTCTAGATAGGGAGGTTCTTCTGGCTATCTCTAACCTTTTTTTCCTTTACTTTTATGTCTCATGCTAGTAGCTTGCTTAGCCTCACATTTTTCTAAAACAACATAAGTAGCAGCATCGATCCTTGCAAAGAAAATAATTATAATTCAAGTTAGGAAATACTAAGTTATGGAAGTAACAATGTCACTAGCATATACCCTTTGCGGTTCCAATAATTGGCGTCTCTTTCAACGTCCCAAAAAATCCTCCGCCTCCCCTAGTACGATCCTAGATAGATTGACCCCTAGTCCACTTGACATTACCTTCGAACCAACAGTAGATTGAGGCTCATCGTCTAAATTGATTACCCTTATGAGCGATCCGTTTGTAAAACCAGAATTTATAAGAAATACATCATTCAGATGATCCTATTTTCTATTATGATGATACTTTGTTGGAAAAACTTAAAATTTGCCGCAAGCTAGGACACGTATGTGGCTTTTTTGTTTAGCAGGCAAACAGGATCCTCAAGGAGGTGAGTGGCATTAATGCCAAGACACTACTGCTGAATTTTTCAGAGTTAGAAATTCTTGACACTTAAATTGGCAACTCTAAAAATATTATTTCTATTCTTTCTCTGATTCGTTAAGGGTTACCTTTATATTGTTAATTTGGGAACATAGATCTTATTCCATCAGGAAGCCCAATTTAACGTCTGACCATTTGCTAATCAAGAAAAAATGTTCATTAATGACGTGGGCATTAGAAGGAATATCTATTAACATTTTCTTATTGGCGGACTAAAAAAAGTACTAACAGTTGTCTTGTTTATTGAGCAAAAATAAGTTTTTTTATCACGTCAACAGAAGAAAGCCACCCTTCGTCTTTACAAACGATGAAGCAGGTGACCAGCATGGCCCAGGCGTTTGGTTTTCGTTGATTAGAAGATATCCTATATTGGTTCAGCACCTGGCTGAAGAAGGGCTCTATAAGGAAATGAAAGCCCCCTAAAAATGTGCAAATAGAAAGGAACTATATTTCCCTCAACTCTAGTCAATTATCGCCTAAATATGGCATTTGACACCTCGTACCACCCAAAATGAAACCTCGATCTATCAACAGTGCCTCTATAGTCACCATAGTTATAACACTATTAAGCGCATCCATCTGATAATATCGATCCTTGTAACAACATATAAGGTCTCATCGTCTCCCTATCTCTGCTCGACAGTGGCAAAATTATAAGTCTACCCCCTTTTATTGGTAGATCTTGACCCTTCTAAACTTGTTCCATTTTTTAGATTTGCCCTTCTCCCATCGACGCAGTGACTCATTCATCTACCTCTATGTACATCCATAATAAACAGTTGCCTAACAACCTCTCTACCACTAACCTTGAGTTGGCCTTTCCTCGCGACTGATTTTAAATGATACCGGGATCTACAGAGGACTATATAACACCTTTCACAATTGATAAAACAGGAAACCTACCACAAACCAAAAGGAACAAGAAAAGGATATCTTACCTAATTGATGTTTTGAAGAATGTGATGAAGAAACTCGTAAAGGTGAAGACCGATAAAGAAAACTCTAAGATCTCACATCTAATTGCAAGAATGGAGAAAGGAACTAGGAAAGAAAACTAGAGTCACAGATGAGAATGAACAAAAAAATGAGGTTTATTTATAAGGTATGTATCAGCGAGATTATAACTATCATGTCAGTTCCATAAGTTGCCATGTGTCAGCTGCTACGTGGAGTCGTGCAACTATGGCATCAACTGCACCTATACCCCGCACAAATTAAAAACTTCAAAAAAAAAACATATAGGCATTCTTGATCACTAATTTTAGGCAATCCATAAGCTACCTCACTAGATAAACAATCATTTGCAATTTAGTTTACTAAGAGGTGATCTATAGGTCGCCATCTTATACAGACAATCACATATGTGAGTTTGAACAATTACTTTATGGGTTATGGATGGTCATTTTATAATCATCCATATCCCTAGGGGCAATTGTTATATCTATCCAATGCTTAAGATAACAACATCTTATGATAATATCTTAAATATACTTGATCTTCATAAAATGAAGTTTATTCTCCAATAAACTCTATCTTTATAGAGATCCACATAATGCAAAACACTCAACAACTCCTATATAAAAGTACAATGGCCTATTTGAACATAAAGGATTCATAAAACCCTATTTTGCTAATTTCCTTCATTCCAACTTTTACTAACTTAAAAGTCGAAGTGCCCACTAGAGTACAAACTCTAGGCACTTTTTAACCTTTCTTGTCTTGTAGGCCCATTACCAAAGCATTGATCAACCTTCCACATATTCCTTACATTCTTGAATCAATAGTTATAACTTTAATTTTCCTAAATATCATCTTAATAAATTAAGTAGCCTTGATATACTATTCAATTTTTCTTTATAATAAACAAGAGATAAAATTATAATGTTTAATTGTGATTTTTTTTTTCGAATTTTATATTGTATAATATAACTCGTTAAGAAACTAAATTCATATTTAATAAGAGCTATGTTGAAACGTTGTATCCCTAAAATTTTTTAAGTTCCTTTCTACAAAATATAAAAGTCGAGTTGAATTTGATTCGAAGCCTGATTAACATATTTAGAAATTTGTTCAAAGTTTTACTCTGATCCATGCATTTAAATACATTTAAATTTATCAATAAAATATTAAAAATTATATTAATATTTTAAAATTAAGTTTAAATAATAATTTAATACTAGCATGTTCTCATTAGTTGAATTGGGTTTGAAAACTTGGCACAAAAATTAAGTCCCTTGATATTAAAAAAGAAAACATTATTTGAATTTTTCGTTTAAACTATGATTCTTTTAACCTCTTTTTTTTTCGGGGGGGGGGGGGGGGATGGTTTTTTTACGATTGTCAATTGTTTTGTCTTTCGATTTCATGATATCTTTAACCCAAATATCAATCCCTTGGAAAAATAATTTTTGGCTGAATAGTTTTATTTTAAGGTTTTCTTTGCTCCTGTATTATATATTCGTATTATATTAATATATTTTTTAAAAAATAATTATATTTACAATATTTTATATTTATATAAATTTTAAAAAAATTAATAATTTATTTTATAAAATTTTAAAATATATATTCATATAATATTATATTTTAATTATTTTATTTATAACACATTCATATAATCAAATTTAATGGGAGCGTTTTGAGTGCACCCCTTACCTTAAGTTTACAGTAAGGTGCAACCTGCAACCAATATAATCGGTTATAATTTTTGTACATATATTGTTATATAATATAACATAAAATTATTATAACTTCATAAATATATTGTATGTTTGTATAAGTTTGTATTATGTATTTTTATTACAATTATACATGTATATTATTTATTTACATAAATTATGATAATATATAATAAAAATTGTAATACATAAATTTGTTATACTTACATAAAATTTTTATAACTTACAAAAATATATTATCATAGGTAATAGAAAGTAATATTACATAAAATATTATAGTTACATGAAATATATTATCTAATTACATAAGTTTATCATCATAGGTAATATATATAAGTATTACACATTTTTCTTACAATTACATATTTACATATAATACATAAGTTGTGATAAAAGACAATAAAAATTGTAAAACATAAATTTATTACATCAACATAAAAATTTTGTAAGTTACATAAATATATTGGCAAAGTTAATTGAAAATAATGTTACATAAAATATAAAAGTTATATAAATTATATTATTTATTACATAAGTTTATTATTATATATAATAAAAATATGTATTATGCATTTTTATTATAATTACACATATACATCATATATTACATAAATCATTATAAAGTGCACATATACATTATATATTATATAAACACAATACAATTTTGATAATGTTTTATGTAAAACTGTAATATTTGTATGTAATCCGGTAATATTTATATGTAATTTTTTAAATATATTATAAATGTAGCAAATTAAAAATAATTTTGTTAAAATAATTTTTGTTTACTTTTTATTAGATATATTATATATGTAGCAAATTAATTTTTTAGTCATTTTTGAGCTGATTTTTTTTTTTAGATTTGGGTATTATAGTAATAATTATATTATATTAAGAAAAATTTTTTACGATAAAATGTATATTTTTTATTAGCGGGTAAGAATTACAACTAAAGATTAAAAAAATTACACATAATATTAGATTAAAGGTAATGTTTATATGTAATTTGTGTTTTATGTAATGTATTTGTATTAAAAATCTTTGAACGTAATGCCTGTATGTAATTTGCTATATACAATCATTACCAAATTATATATAAACATTATAAGTTTTACACAAAAATATTACCAAATCTGTAATATATTCTGTAAAATATTCTTTTAAAAAATTAACTATAATTTTCTCAATATTATTTTTCATATTTTATTAAATATATTATATATGTAGGAAATTAATTTTTGTAGTAACTTTTGAAGTGAAAAAAATTTCATATTTTTTATTTTAATAATTTATTTGGGTATATTAGTAATAACTATATTTTATTAATAAAAAATTAATTTGATAATAAAATATATATTTTTATTAGTCGGTAAAATTACAACAAAAAATTATGAAAATTACATATAAATATTATGTAAATGCAATGTATTTATCTAAGAAATCTTTGAAGGTAATATTTGTATGTAATTTATTATATACAAACATTACGAGGTTACATATGAATATTATAAGTTTTACATAAAAACATTATCAAAACTATAATGTTTTATGTAAAATATTTTTTTAAAAAAATAACTATAATTCTCTCAAAATAATTTCTTATTTTTATTAAATATATTATATTTGTAGAAAATTAATTTTTGTTGTAATTTTTGAAGTGAAATTTTTTTATATTTTTTATTTTAATAATCTATATAAATATATTAATAATAATTATATTTTATTAATAAAAAATTAAATTTTAGAATTTACATAACAATAAAATTATATAATAATAATAATTCATAATAGTAATTTTTAAAATATTTTAACTAAAAATTATTTAAAAATTTTTAAAAAAAATTGGTTGGAAAGGTTAACAGCCCTCTGTCGCATGGGCTTCGCTTAAAATTTTCCCAAATTTAATATAACCGAATATTCCTACCTAATTCTCCATGTCCGTACTGTCTGTTGACTGTCGGCATTACCCATTATTTTCTTTTTCCCAAAATAAAAAATCACCCATGATTTGACAATAAAAAAGAATTATTATAATATTAAATAGTAAGAAAAAGAAAGTAAAAGTTTTAGGGGAAAAATACTATTTTTTAACTTTGGGACCATCAAACTATTCTTATATTTTTTAATATTTTATGGAAATATTCTTTTTTTTTTATATGACTCCTTTAAATTTGGAAGTCTGACATCCAACAAATAGATAGGTCCATAGAATAATTAGCAAGCAAAAAAAAAAAAAAAAAAACAGCATCCATTCAACATTGCATTGAGTTTTTCCTTTTTGGCCTTTCCTTCTTTATTTTCAAGTAGAAAAATGATTAAAGTTTTTAAGTTCAATTGTACAATCATTGCTTTTGCCACCCAAAAAATGTGTAAATAATATTTTATTTTTGCTTTTAATAATAGGTTTTTGTCATGATTAAAGAACAAATAGAAATTTTCAATCATCTTTTGGAATTGGTTTATTTAATTAAAATAATTTTAATATTAAATAAATAATAAATATCATAAATAATTAATAAAATACGGGTTTAATTTATAAACATGATTTTTAATATAAAATTAAAACAGATAAAAGTTCAAATTTAATAACTTAAAAATTTTAAAAATATATATAATTAATTTTTATTAATTTTATTTTTTTAATCGATTTTATGCAATATACCGGATCAAACAGATATCCAATTCTCAGTTGAACCTATTTAAACAACCAATCTAATTCGATTTTTTATCCATGATTTTTTTTTCTTTTAAAAATTTCAGGGTCACTTTCCAACTAAGACAACTAAAACTATTTAGGGTCCAACATGGATAATTAGTTTATTACTGGTTGTTATTGTCTTTCAATATTGTAGTACTATCTAGCATGTTAAGAATGTGAATGAAAATTATTTATTTCTTTTTCAAATTGCATTTTTTGTACGGATAATCCACTTTAGTTGTGTGAATAGTCTTACTAATTATGGTAAGGGAAAAAAAAAAGGGAAGAAAATATATATTAAATCGGAAATAGGTCAATGTTATGCTTCATGTACCCAAAAGTTAACTAATTTTGTTGTAAAATGTGCTTCCCATGCATGGTTGAAAAAATCAAACTCGATTGATATGTTAAACTGGTTCAATCGAAAATTAAATATCTATCCGACCCAAAGTTATATAGAAAATAAGAGTTTAGTTGAATCAATCTAAAACCGATTCAACAAGTAAAAAACTAAGAAAATAAAAAAAATCTTTTTATTTTTTAATTATTTTTTTAAAAAATATTTTTTATGTGATAAGATTTAAACTAACAACCTCTTAAAGCTATACTAAAGACCATATACCAATGAGCCAAATGTGTTTTTTATTAATAATTTAATATATTTAATATTTATTTAACATTAAATTATTTTAAAAACATTTAAAATTCTACTTAAATAAACTGATTCATTCAACCGATTCAATTGGTTAGACTAAAAATTAAAATTCACATCATTTGACCTCCAGTCTAGTTTTCTTAGCCTTTTTCCTACAGGGAGAATGACTTCTAGATTTCTAGGATTGAGAATGAGATTTATTCAACTAAGGTTAATTTAAGGATCTTCTAATAATAATTAAAATTAATGTTTGGAAATTTAGATTTTAAAAATAGGGTAAATTGTATAATAAAATATATATATATATATAAATCATTATTATTTATAAATTCACAGATTTCAAATTTATAGATTTATTGGATGCTTATTTAGTGATAAATTTGAAAATCTATAGATATTTATGAATTTAAAATTTATTTTTTATACATTTGAAGTATATAATCATATTAAATTTTATCTAATTTATATAAAGTGTATGCATTAATCATCTTAATTTATATAGTAAATAAAATCTAAATCTAAATTTTTAAATTTATGTTTCCAATAGGTTGTCCAATTCTCAATCCAACTCTCTTTTATTGGCTCATATTGTTTGGGAAAAAATTTAGAACAATGAACAAGCATGATGAAAATTATCAATAATCCATATATCAACAAATACATATATATATGTATATATATATATATGTATATATATATATATATTAAGTTAGTATAAATGTAGAAAATATCAAAACATTTAAAATATTTGTTCATGTGACCATTACTTATACTCGATTATAAGACTTGTAAATAAATTTGTTCATGTCTTTATCCAAATTTAAAAGTTTATATGATATTTAAACGAGTTTGAATAAAATTATTAAACACAATTAATGGGTCTGGTAAAAAAATGAAGTCTTGTTTTAAAAATATACCGTACTTTCACATAACATTTTTTACATAAGTCTAATTTGATCCAACCTGATTTACTATTAGTTATCTAAATTTTTAGTAAGATTATTCTTTTTAGGAATTGTCAATACTTATTTTAAGAATTATCGATTTATTTAAGAGGGAATGATAAAAATCTAGATGGGTTTTTGTAGGCATGATCAATGCCTTTTTATAGTAGAATTGAGTTTTGGCACAAAAGTCCATCCTTGTTTTAAGTCGAATTAAGTTTGAGTAATCATAAATTTTTTTAATATTTTACTTGAATTCTAATCAAATATGATTCAAATCAACTTATGAATAAATCTACTCTTAAGATAAAGGACAATTATAGGAGAATGGAGTTTCGCTTCATCCAATTCTCTAAAAATTAAGTAATCTAAAATAAGAAAAGAAAAAGAAAAAATAGTGGGAAAAAAAGGGGATTTAATCAAATTTGTGAAAAAATACAAATACAATACCAAACTCACTTCCAAATGAGAGGAAATCAAGGTGTTAGGGTTGACATCTTTATTATTGTTCTGGTCGAATATGTTTTCTTCCTTTGTTTTTTTTTTTTTTTTTTTTTGCCCAAACGTCGAATATGTACTTGAAGTAAGATATGGTAAAAGCCTCAAAAAATTTATTAATTTTTTTATTTAAATTCAATTTTTGATAGAGTTTGAACCGATTTGATTATTTATTTTATTATATAAAAATATTAAAAAATTATTTTTATATTAATATTAATATATTAATAAAATATTTGAAATCGTTTCAAATTTATAAAATTTTTATTTAAAGATCGAATCTATCGAATTAAACAGCAAATCGTTTTTTTTTATCACTCATCATCAGTCTAAAAATGACCTTAAAAAAATTTAAGGTAAAAAAACCACTTGTGTCACATATAAATTTCACCATTATTTATTCAATTTTTTTATATTTTAAAAATATTTATATTTTATACTTACATTAAAATATAAGCATAAAATATAATTTTTTAAATATATAAAAAAATTAAAAATTAAATTAGCCATACTCAAATTCATATAGCCGACAATCTAATTCTCAAAAATGTTAATTTTTTATTCTAGAAGCAAAACCCCCAATTTTAGCTTGAAATAATAAAAATAAAAATAAATATTTGGAAGGCTATTTGGCGGAAATTGGGGTACTCATTGTTGATTGACCTTTAACCATCTTCATTTGAACCGAACCTATTAAGTTATCGAAATTAGTTTGATTTGATAGGTTTAATTTAAATTGTATTGATTTTAATATGAAATTACTAATTCGAATTGACTTAAGTTGGTATAAATAATTATTTATTTAATAAAAATTAAATTTAATTATAAAATATATAAATATTAATAAAAAATAATTTATTATTTTAAATAATAAAATAAATTTATAAGCCGAATTGAGTCAAACCAAGATTGGGTTTGAGATAAAGAAATATAATAAAATTTCAATCCTAACTTAACTCGACCTAACTCATAGATCAATATAATCTGAATCGGTGAAATAATCCATCGAAACAATTTTTTAAGTAGTAACAGTGAAAAGTTTTACTAATTCTATTAAGGCTTTGTAAGTACAAATCTACAATGTACCAATAATTCAGTATATCTAGATTTACATAGCAGTGTAAAAGTTTTTAAAAACACTATTTTTTTAAACATATTTATGTAAAGGAAAATTACCTTTCTCATGATTTAATTTAGTAATAATATAAGTATTCTCCCTACTCATATTAATTATATTTTTTAATGTTTCAAAATTATATCTCTATTTTTTTAAAAAAAAATCAACTTCTTTTTTTAAGTTAAAAAAATAATAAAACAAATATTGATAATTAACATGAGAATGAGATATAATAATATATTAGAAAATTAGTGTATTTTGTACTAAACTTTAAACTGGCTTTTTAAACTAAAAGGGTAAGTATATTTTCCATCAAATTTAAAGGAGGTAATTGTTTTTTTACCCAATTATTAACAATATTAAAATTTTAAACATGAATAAAATATATGTATTAAATATGTTATATTAATCACATTTAAATATATTTATTACAATATTTTTATGTTGAAAAATATTAACTAATGTATGATTATAATACTTGTTAATTTTTATTAAATTAAAATATATATATATTAAAGAGAAAAAAATAATTTTTCAAAGTGAAGCAAAGTCTTTTTAATTTATTAAATGAATCGTGTTTATACCTTATTTAAAATTATTAGATTTAAAAGGGAAATCATATATGAGTATGTAACCATCAACTTTCATTACTTTGTATAATTTTAAAAAACAAGTGGGTCTTTCCCAGAAAGACTTTTATATTACTATATTATTGTTATTATTATTACTTTTGATTGACTAACCCAATTTGAATCAAACCCATTTACACAACTTGTAAAACTTTAAGTTAACTTTGATAAAATAATTATGTGTTAGGTACACAAACTTTATGGGTTTTGCCACCTACACTTACTATTCTTAATGGTGACATTCACTAAGTAAAGACTTTATTCACACACAAATCTAGAAAAGTCAATCTTGACTTTTCAATTAATCCTTTACCCCTTCAACTCATATAATGTGCCCCCCTAACATCCATCGTTCAAATGATATTTTTAAATTAGAATTTAAAATAAATATTAAGTAAAAATATTTAATATAATTATATTTAATTATTTAATGTCGTTAGTTGAAGAAATACATTTAATGTGGATAATTTTATTGAATAAATCTTTAAATTATATAAAAATAAAAAATATTTATATAATAATTTTTTGAAAAAATAACTCATTATTGTTTTATATATATATATATATATATTTATATTCTCTTTCCAAAAGAGTAAAGACTGTGTCAACCTTCTTTACTTTTGAGTTTTCTTAGTGTACATTTTTAAAGTATACTATTGTAGAAGTGACAGACAGAAACCTGACAAATATCAAATTCAATAAAATTTATATATAAAGGCCATATAAAAATAATTTAAAAAAATATAAAATATAATATAATATAAAAATATAATAATAAAATGTTTTAAAATTTAATATTAATATTTTATATAAATATAAAATATTTTAAATATAATTATAATTTAATAACACATGTAAATATTGTAAGGATATATGAATAATTATGGTCCTGTACTTCCCTCCCTCGCTGGCATGGGCCATTTTCAGTGTAAAGATGAAACTTTCATTTTCTCTCTTTTTTTTTAGTCTTTTCTTCCGCTTTACTTTTTCTATATCACTCTTTATTTATTTTTATTGTTTATGCCCAGAATAAACAAAGAACCCCATTTTTATTTCTTTGTTTTTGGTGAGTGTGAGAGTGAGATAAGAGAAGATCACATATTTTCATGACCCAAAGGAAACCCATATGGGTCACTAGGCAGAGAGATTCAATGGAAAGGGGTTCAGGCTCCTTCACAGAGTCAGGTGGTTCTTCAACCAACTCTTCCATTGAGTCACTCAACGGCTTGAAGTTTGGTAAAAAAATCTACTTTGAGGATGCTGCAACTGCAGCTGTTCCTGGTACTGCTGGTGGTGGTGGTGGTGGTGGTGTTGCAACCATGGAGACTCAACCGAAGTCAGGTCCGGGTTCTTCAAGCTCATCTTGCTCGGGTAGGAAATCCAGGGTTGGTGGAGTGGTACAAGGCGCTCAGCCTCCAAGGTGCCAAGTTGAAGGGTGTAAAGTGGATCTGAGTGATGCTAAGGCTTACTATTCAAGGCATAAAGTTTGTGGTATGCACTCCAAGTCACCTAAAGTCATTGTTGCGGGTCTTGAGCAAAGGTTTTGTCAGCAGTGTAGCAGGTCAGCCTTCCCAAAAGCCTCCAACTTTCCCTCTTCATTTCTCGTTTTTACTTCCAATTTTTTAGCCTGCCTTTGTTTTGATTTGTCCTTTTTTTCTTTTCTTTTTGCCTTATAACTGTACATTGAGGAGCTTGTTGGTTTTGAGTTGCATTGGGTTAAGTTATGATTTTATTTCTTTTTTTTCCCCTTTACTTGGATCAGTCATGGTGCCTCTGTATCATGTTTTAAAGTTTGTGACTTTCTGCTATTTATTAGTCCTTTTGAAGTTATTTGTTTAGTGGGAAGGGTTTCTTGAGGTTGTAGATTGTTATGTTCTTCATTTGGTCGGTGGAATTTTGAGTTATCAGGTTAGTTAAAGGTGTTTCTGGGCTTAATTGATCAGTTCTTCTCACTTTAATTCGGAAGTACTTTAGTTTATCTTGTTTCTTTGTTTTAATTTCTTATAAATTGAGGGGTTGGCTTTTGGTTTCTTGGTTGCTTCTTTTGGCTTGATGTTCTTGGTTCCTATGTCACTCAAACTCACTCGGATTTTAGTGTGAGCGTCTGTTTGATACAAGTATATGTCTGATATGAATATGTCCATTTCTTTCTATGTTTCCTGGTGTAATTGGAGAGTTCTCAAAGTGTTATGTCTTCATACACATGTCTTGATATGCGTCAGATATGGGTAGTTCAAGAAAAACGAAGAGTTGGAACAACATAACTTGGTTCTCTATGTTTGGGTCGTTTCAAGCGAAGATTCTGGACCTTGTTGGTTTTGTGTGCTTGCTTTGGTGCTTAGCTTCCGAATGGCACCATATAGTTTTTTAATGCTTTCTATTTGTTTTCTTTTTCATAGTTTTGTCTTGATCCTTGGTTTACTAGTTTCATCGAAGCTAGCTATGTTACTAGGACTCGGATGTATGTGCCTGACATAGGTATGGTCAATTTTTTTTTTCTTTTAAATTTTTTCATGTATTTGGAGAGTCATTTCCCCATGCCCATATATCGGACATTGGTAATTCAAGAAAAATGAAGATTTGGAGCAACATAAGAAGCTAGTGTTCTTTATACTCTTTCCATGGAGACAGTACAGAGATGTATATAGCGCTTACATGAGTCTAATTTGTGGTTAATTGTTGGGTTTTTGGCATTTACATCGACTGGTTACATTTTCCCATTATGTTCAATGCTTTTGGTTTACAGATATATGTTCGAAACTACGTAGTATTTCTGACTTTAAATCCCTATTCCCCTCTATTTCATGATTATTAGGAGCATAGATACGAGGTTATAGGATGATGTGTGCTATACTGCTTATAATCTATGCTATCCTCGGTGGTGAATGTCGGATACTTATATATGTTCGACACGGGTATCCTCAACTTTTTATGAAGCAACAAGATTTGAAGTTTTTCCATATACTCCCATATGTATGTCCGAATGTGTGTCCAACGCAGGTTTCGGACACCGGGTACTTTAGAGAAAATGAACAGTCAAGGTAACATAACTTATAATTTCACATACGAGGTTGCCTTTCCCCAACTACCGGATTTGGCTATCAAGGTATGAAGATTCGATGTTTATAAAGACAGACTAGTTGTTTTCCTTTCCACTAAAATTTCTTTATGAACCAAATAGCATTGATAACCAGTATTTTAGTTTTAAAGATCAATTGAGTTTCAATGGGCTCACGTCTATCTAACTTATTACAACTTGAAACCTGGCACCTCACTTTGAATAAGGGGAGAAGTAAAACTGGTACAGAGTTATCGATGATCTTGAGACAACCACCTTCATGATTCAATTTTCTGTGTATATTTTCAGCTATTATTTTCATTTGTTTGTCAGGGTTGTTTCCAATTATGTTACAAGTGTGCCTTTTGCTCCAAGGTCATAATGTTTCATACACATATTGCACCGTTTTTAATCCGCTAAACCTTGCACTGGGCGGTTAACTTGTCGGTTATCTCTGTTTGTTATCATGTTCTTCAGACATATCTCTGCGTCAATTCTTTGTGCTGTATATATATTATCAGTAACTGTAGTGATATTAGTTTCGGGTCTTACTGAATGGCATGTTTAAAGCTATTTGAATTGCATCTTTCCCAATCCCTTTTCCAATGCAGTGGCGAATCTGTCACTTTATCCTACTTTATTTTGAGCAAGCAGATTTTCTACTCTACCGAAATTAAACATGATTTTATGGCTGAGATTCTTGTGATTAATATATTCATTGACAATTGGCAAAATCTGACGTATAAGGAAGCATGAGTTTATTAAAAAAACAATCCATTTAGTTATGTAAATATTCGCATAATTAAATTGGAAATATATGAACAACTGGCTGCTTACGGTATACAATTGGAAAGTTCTTTCTCAATCCAGTTTGTTAGGTGTGAGCGTTCTGAACTGTAGTATGCATGGTAGCTTTTCCAGATTCATGATTTAGCATATACCGAGGAACCATATTTAGGTGATGTGCTTAGCATACTGCTCCCGCAGCAAGGTTATAAGAACCTTTGTGAATCCATCCCACGAAAATTCCGAATATGTGACCTGTTTATGCTGCTAAAGTATTGTCTTGTCATGCTTGCTGGACTTGTGATTGCTCATAGGAATCATGTTTTTGTTGTCACCTGTGTCATAAAGAAGTATTATCCTTTGTCGTATGCATATCATTGGCTAGTTTTTGTCGTTGTCGGGATTGATTTCATATGCAGCTCGTTTTGTGTCAACGTTAACATCTCCTGTTATAGTCTCTATACAGATTTCATCAGCTTCCTGAATTTGACCAAGGGAAACGGAGTTGCCGTAGGCGGCTAGCAGGTCACAATGAGCGACGTAGGAAACCACCACCTGGATCGTTATTGCCCTCTCGTTACGGCAGGCTAACTTCATCTGTTGTTGGTTAGATCATTGTTACAAATTAATTTTCGAACTTTTCCTTGAGTCAGTGCAAGAAGGGAATGACTTGCAGTTCCACTATGTGTGTGGTTAATGAAGTGTCTGCATTTGATGCTTATGATACAGAAAGCAGCAGTAGAGGTGGAAGCTTTATTATGGATTTCGCAGCATGGCCAGCAGCAAGATCGTTGGAGCGCATGCCTAGAAATCAAAACATGGCTCCGGGAAGGTCACTTCTGCATCCATGGCAAAACAACTCGGAGAATCCTTCACCTGACCTTTTCCTTCAAGGTGGGACTGGTTTCTCTGGTACTGCAATTCCTCCAGGAGAATGCTTCGCGGGAGTTGGTGACTCAAGCTGTGCTCTCTCTCTTCTGTCAAATCAACCATGGTGCTCCAGAAACAGGGCTTCGAGTCTTGGGGTAAACGACGTGATGAATACTGAAGGGTCTTATTCTCTGGCTCAACCACCGATGCCTCATGCCGCAGCTGTGAATCCTTATTCAAATGCCTCTTGGGGTTTCAAGGGCAATGACTCCGGTTGCAGCTCTAATGAGATGACCCCTCATGTTGGTTCGGATCAAATCTCAGATCCTGTTAACAGGCAATTTTTCGGCAGGCTTGAGCTGCCTCAGCAAAACAGGAGGCAATATATGGAACTTGAGCAGCATTCCCGGTCGTATGACACCTCCACGCAGCATGTTCACTGGTCGCTCTAGGTTTTTGTGCCTAATCTCATGTCATGTAACGACTTGTGGTGTTTCGGGCAATCAGATTTTATGTTTTATTCGAATAAAACCCAAACTATCCCCCGACTTTTGTCTGCCTAGGGTTGATCTAACGTGCTGAATCGCTAGGTGTTCCCCTTTTTGCCTGAACTAATTTGCAGCATTTAAACCATCTAGCAAGGTGTTAGCCTTGTTTAAACTAGCACCTTTTAGCTTAGCAAATTAGTCACCGTCGATGAGAATTTTAAGGTTCTAATGCCCTGTATTTGTCGTTGCCGCTGCCTGAATCGATCAGGCAGGAGTCGACAATGTTTTGGTATTTGGTTATGAAGGATCAAAGCAACGTCTTCGGCATACAGAATTGCATTAAGGTCAAGATGCAGTTTCATCAAGTCCATCATAAGTGATATCATATGCAAGCCTAAATTAACTGTGATAACGGTTTGGTTTTGAAAAAAAAAAATATTGTTAAAATGCAGTATTTTATTTCTTTAAAAATTAAATTGAACTCGAATTAAATATCATATAAAATCGGATTAACTGAAATTGAATTCTATTGATTTGAGTAGATTCGATTTATTATCTTTTTATTTTTTAAAAAATATCATACTTAATGATATATATAAACATCGAATTGAAACTAAATTAAATACCGTAAAAATTAAATTGACACAAATTGAATTTCATCAATCTGGATTGATTTGATTCATCGTTTTGTTTTATTAAAAATCAAATTACATTGAATTTTATCAGTCTGAATTGGGTAGTATGTTATTAGGACTTTGAATCTCATTCTACGAAAGACACCTTTTTAATTGGACCAAGCTTTTGTTTCAAGTAAACAGTGGATGTTATTTGTACAATCATCTCTTTCTCTCTCAATCTAGCAATTTTCCTTACCCATACTTTATCAAAGAAAAGAAAAATTGGATTGAAAAAATGAACCCATCAGACTTCTAATTTTCACTTCAACCACAATAGAAAGAGAGATGAAGTGGTCCAAAACGTCTTCTCTTAAGTTTTAAATAAAAAAGGAAAATGAAAAACCCAAATGGAGCTCTTGGGCCATAATAGACAAGCTTGGCTTTTCTTTTTCTTTTTTTTTTTTTTTCCCATTTCGATCCTAAACTAAAATGGTAAAACGCTCGTTTTATCTTTTTTTTTTTCTTCTTGTTTTAAGAAAAACCCTAACTTCCTATATCTCTTATTCCTTTCTTTCTTTTGGTTGTTAGTACTGTTTTTTTTTTTTACCCCCCGGTTTTTGGGTGAAAAAAATGGCTAGTTGTGGTTAAGGTGTCCGATTTTATTGGGTTTTTATTAGTTTTTTTTGGTTCGAAGTTTTTTATCGGTTCTTACCAAGTCAATAAATTTTCGGTTCTATTTATGATATTAAACAGTTGGACCTGTCGGTTCCCAATTGAACCAGTCGGTCTAGTTCATTTTTTATCATTATACTTTATTTTAACTTCCTTTCGCCAAGCTATGCCGCAATTAAAAAAATTTTTTATTTCCTTACGAAGATTTAATTGACCCGAAATAATTAAAAATTTATTTATATTAATATTTTTAATTAAATTTAAATAAAATAATTTTTTATTATTTAAATAATTATTTAAGTTGAATTAATTTAATTTAAATTAAAAAAATTTATATTATTATCTACTCTATATGAATCGTGTTGAACAAATTATTCAACCCATAAAAAGGTCCAGCTCCAAGCACCATCAACTCAGCTACTTTTTGGACCTAAAACATTGGCCCTAAAATTTTGAAACTTATGAATGATAGGTTTGAATAGTTGTATACGTTTTTATAATCATATTCTTAATCAAATATATTTTAATAAAGGTCATAATGTGATGTTGCTATCGTTATTGTGATGTTATTGTGATTTTATGTTTTTCCACCAACGATGTTCACTGCAATTGGGTGTGACTAATTAGTCGTTCATAGCAGTTAAACTTATAATCGTAATTTACATGTATATGATTTAATTTATAACTTATGTATGATTTTTTTTCTTTTACAAATAAAGTACCATAAAATGTCATAAATTATTTAAAAAATTATTAAAAAAGAATTTTTATGATTATGATTATAATTATTATGTTTAACGATAAATTGTGCAAAATAAAAAAAATTCCCTTCCTCAATATATTGAATAATCGTGATAGCATCCGTACATCCAAAATCACTTTAGTAACAATGCAAAAAATATATATATATCTACGACTATAATTTAAACCCTTATTCTTAGTCAATGAGGGATAAAGTGTCAAAGTCCCCAGAGCTCAAATGCTTGATGTCTTAAGCGAAGTCATAAACACAATCACAATGAAAGGCAACGGTGACAAATATCAAAATGGGCGTAATGTGAGCCCAAGTCATGTATTCGTATCAGTCTAAAATAATTAACTCATTAAGTTGGAATATATATATATATATATATTAATTAAAATAAAAAATTAAGAAAAAAATCATATCGAACCATCTTTTATACAATTAAAAATATTTTTATTAAGTGTTACGCATACATTCTCGTTATTTTATAAATTTTTGAGTATATAATTGTATATATAAATATGCAACTGATGAAATGCACTTCACAACGAGGGATATCCATTAGGTACGAAATCCGAGAGCTCTCATTATTTCCCATAAAAAGTACCATTCTACTCGGTCATTAAGTTTCGCTCGTGTCAAGCTTTAGAGCAGAAAACCCTTTTTCCCCTTTTATTATTTAGGGTATGCAACATTTCATAGGCCACAAATACATTATCAGTGATCAACCTCCCAGGACCAAAAGCACTTTGTGCTTCGCTAATACAAGTAAGCAGGACGTGTTCAAGTCCATTGGCCAGAACCTTAGCAATAATATTGTAGATTACAATGCATAAGTTGATGGGTCTGAATGGGGTTATGTTTTTTAGGTAGTTCAATTTGGGAACGAGAACAATATGGGTTTTGTTGATGGTTCCTAGGTCAGCTTGGCCATTTAGCATATTTAAACGATAATCAATCACATCAGTACCAATTAGATGGTAATATTTGTGATATAGTAAAGTGGGCATACCATCAGCTCCTAGTGCTTTGGTGGGATGCATCTGTTTTATGGCACTAGTGATTCACTCAACCTGAAACTCTGATATTAGAAAAGCATTCATCTCATTTGTTACCTGGTGTTCCACTCCCTCAAGCATTTCTTCTATGTCTCTTTGTTCTTGAGATTAAAACAGGTTGCCAAAATACTCAGTAGCAATATTTTGTATTCCTTCAGCATCTTTAACCCATCTCTCATTTGTATCCTCCAACCCTTTAATCAAATTCCTTTTCCTGCGTTGTGTTGCTACAGAATGAAAGAAAACTGTGTTGCGATCTTCATCACTCAACCAATTAACCTAGGCACTTTGAAACCAGAATATCTCTTTCTTCTCTAGTTTACCGTTTAGCTCCTCTTTTAGCCTATTAAGTCGAGCAAGGTTATTATCCGTTCGGCACAATTGTTTGGCTTGGCTGATTTCTGATTCTAGCCTGCTGATCTTTCCTTGGACTTGTCTAAAATGATTCCTAAGCCTCAAAACCTAGTTCGTTAACCCACATTGCCTCCATGCACTCTCTCCTGTGTTTCTATGTTCAAGATATTGGTTGGGGTTTTTCTGTTGACACCATAATCGGGTAGTGATCTGATATGGGTGCTGGGAGATATCTAACTTCATAATCCATAAACCTCTCGCACCATAGTTTATTCGCTACTCCTCTGTCAAGTCTTTCTCATACATTATTGTTTTCTTTTCTCCTTTTTTACCTAGTAAACCAGTTCCCTGTGAAACCTAAATCCTCTAGACCGCTATCTTTCAAGGCTTATCGGAAGTTCTCCATTTGTTGTTCCCTCTGAAGGCATTGCCCTGACTTCTAATGGGTGCGTATTATTTCGTTAATGTCTCCTAAGCACAACCACGACACCACCATCTAGTTTGACAGCGTGCGAAGTAGGTCCCATGATTCTATTCTCCGATTCGAGTCTGGTTGACCGTAGAAACCCGTGATCCTCCACCTATCTGGATTTTGGTCATATTCAATTTCCATATCTATATGGTGTTTGGAAAAGCTCTTTAAATGCATCATTACCTCTTCTCTCCAAAGCATTGCTAAGCCTCCTCCTGAACCTTTTGCCCTTACTTTGAAGCAGTATGTCATTCTCTACTTTCTCTTTATTTTGTCCAGCTTATTTGTGTGTAGCTTTGTTTCAATCAGAAACACCACATGGGATCTTCTTTTTTTAGTACATGCTGAAGGTATCGAGCTGCACGTGGGTTCCCAAGCCCACGACAGTTCCATAATATGCACCTTATAGCTTTCGACGGGACTGATGTACATTGTCCGTCATTGAATTTATGTTATTATCTACTGTCATCTCTATCCCTCTATTCTTACCCTGGTGACCATAAATTTCCATAACTTCCGGTGATCTTTCTTCCCCTCTATCTTTCTTTTTCCCCACGCTTCGATTCTATTGTTTCCTGTGAGTTCCTTTTTATTCTGGCTAGCCTTTTCCAATGACATTTTGCATTTTTGCTCCATATGTCATCACCCTCATCTCTGGTAGTTTTAGCTTTAATATTGACATAATCTAGGACAAAAAGGACTTTGTTACTTACATCAGCATTACCTTTTTTACTCTCTTCACTGTCAACCTTCCCTTGCTAAGTTGCCTGGTCTTTTTTGGTCCCATGGGGTTATTGTTCCACTAACTCTATTAAAATGTTCTTACTACATTTTTTTCCACACTCCAATCCTACCCTTAGGGCTCTGTTGTTATTCACTTGCCCTGTCAGTTGCCGTTCTTCTAAGATGTTAAAATCCTTAGGTGCTTAATTCCCTTTCTTGCATTTTCTGGTTCCTCAGATTCTGTTTGTTTGTTGTCTTGTTGACCCAGCCTGAATCTAATTCTGTGTACTTAAGGTTTTTCACATCAGTCTTATTCTCGAATCTGCCTTTATACATTGCCTTCAAAGGCAAGCCTTGTTAACCACCTTCCATATTGCCTTTTTACATTTGCATTGTTCTCCTTTTCTTCAGTTTGATCCCAATCCAGGTCCGTGACTCCCAGGCATCCACATTGATAGCAAAAATTCGGTAGGCATTTATACTTTAGTAACCCCATTATTGATTCTGCTATTTCTAATCCTATTAGTGTCACAAATCTCCTCAATGGCTTTCCTACATCAATGTCCATACTTACTCTTAGAAATCTACCAAATCCCATCATTTCTAAGTTCAAATCTATGTCCTCTAGATTTCCAATCCTCCTCCCCATCATCCTAGCCATATCTCTTGTCATCTATTTTAGTGGTAGATCATGGATTCTTACCCAGAAAGTTGCTTCGTTGAAAACATATTTAGAGGCTCATAGATTCCCATCATATTTTAGCATCAGCAGTAACTGCATGTCAAATGCCCATGGTCCTCCATCAAGCACTCTGTTCTTATCTTTCTGTGATTCGAATTTAAATACGATCAGGTTCGAATCTAATATCCCCATTGGAACTGCCTTGGATATTCTCCATATGATTCGAAGGGTGTTGATCATCACCTCTTTATTATAAAATCATTTCGTAAGGAGTTTACCAACCATTCAATGACCTCTCTCCGTTGACTCTTTTCCACTTTCAGGCCCTACCACATCAATTAGATCTTTCTCCTCTTCCGTAAGCTTCCACTTATTCCATGCCCTCTCTAGCTTTTTATCCATTGTTCCTATTATTGCTACTGATTATTAACAACCCTAGTACTCAATCCTCAAAGTCCATGGAAGATCTCGAGGAAGCAAACCTTGTATCAAACAAAACCCTAAGGGGACTCTCTGACATTATAGTTTTTTATCCCAGCTAGAATTTTCTGTCTCTTATATTTTACATTTTGCTTTTTGGTCAGGATAAAGCATTGACTTTGGACTCAACCGATATGTCAATGTTTCAAACTTTCAATAAATTCTAATTAATGTAATTTATGATAGACAAGATTTGTAAATATGACATCAACATTTCAAAGCATTAAACTAAATTTGTACTTGTAACACTTTGACATAATTTTTAAGATTAAAATTACATTTTTTCCATAATATTAATATTAAATGAGTAAAAAATTAACTTCTATTATTAGAATTATGGGTTGAAAGTCCAAATTATAAAAGTTAAAAATTCATGTAAATTTATTATATTTAAATATCTAAATTTTTTTAAATTATTCATCACAACACCTTTCCACTACAATATCATTGAACATTCAAAATTTTAAACTATATTTTTCCAATCACTCTTTTAAAACATTTTTTTTTTTCAATAATAATGTTAAACTAGATCAACATCATTAATTTTTAAGTACTAAATTGAAAATCCCACTTCAAAAACCAAGCCATTGGAGATATAATTAGATATTAGAAAAAATAAAAATTTTGAGTTGTAAAAGTTATTATTACAATCTTAATTATAAATTAAGCACCAATATGCATTGTTTATTTCATATCTTAATTATTAATTTTAATTATTTATTTCATCTGAAGTGATATTAATTTAGTGATCTATCTTTAATCATCTTATTTACATAAATGAATTTATCCACCCATAATTATTAAACTATATCATATATTAAATTTACGTAAATAATCTATTACCACATCAAAAATGAGATAAATAACATTACTTTTATATTCTTATGTATATTTTCAATTATTGTTACTACAATGATCAATTATCAATTTTAATTTAAGCCAACAACTTCTTGACCTAGTGATTAGAAGTGAGTTAAAATTAACATATAAACTTAAGTTTAATTCCAAACATTCCTTCATCATTTCTTTATTTATTAAAAAAATCAATTCTAATTAAGACCTAGAAGTTTCCTACGTGAAGAAAAAAAAAATTTATGATTGAAAATGTTTCATTACTCTAAAAAGAAAACAAATAAAAAAAAAACCCAACATCAATAGATGTTTAAGAGATCTTATATATATATATAGATATAGATATATATATATATAAAGAAAAAAATATGAAGGAGAACAATGTAATGCAATAAGAGCTAAAAGGCTCCTAATCAAGTTTATCAGTTTTGTATTAGTATCAGTCGTATCTGTTGATACATACAGTTTAAAAGTGTAGCGATACATGCAATAGTTGATTTTGTTTCGACTTTGGTTTCGGTCTGCATCGACCGTATTAGTTGATACTAACCTGTTTCGATAATACTAATAAATTTAGACTGATATTGATCTTAAATTTAATGAAAATTAGACTTAATTACTCGTAAATTTAATAAATATTAAACATAATTACTGGTAAATTTAACGATCATTAAAAAATTTTAATCTTACTACTTAGACTGATATTGATCTTCTTATATTTGATGAATTTTCTTTTTTAGAATATCATATATAATTGATGAATATTTGATATATAAAATTTATTTAATCTTATTTATTTCATATTGAAAATATATTTCATATATAAAATAAAAATGTTCAAAATTTGATAAACCCGAAACGATATACTAAAATACACCAATACTAGTTTGGATCAATATCAAAATAAAAATGGTATGAAACAAAAACATAAATACGGATATACTAAAATTTATATAATATAAATTATTAATATATTAAAATTTATATAAATATATAAAAGGTGAATATAATAATATGGTACATAAAATATAAGATATGATTGTCGTTTTGTGCAGTAGCCGCCACCACAACATTTTAGTGTAAATATGCATGGAAATGTCCAAAATAAATATGGTTTTATATAAGGGCGTTATTGATGTCTTAATTCTTATCAAAAATAGTTTTTATTTATATTGATATATATTGATATCGATATCGATATATTTTAATATATTATTTAAATTTATAAATTATATACATAAAGTACATTTCTTTGTTTTCAATAAACTATATATTATATATACGCAAAAATATATTTAAATTATATATACATATATAAAAACAAATATATAAGATTTAAAATTTTAATAATAAATAAATAAAATAAATATAAAAGTATAAAAAATAAATTAGTTTTATAAAAATAATATATTAAATACAAAAAATTTATACGAACATTATTTAAGTACTAAATTTTCTAATTTATGCTTATTTTGTATTTAGTGGACAAGTATAAGAATATTTTCTCCTGCAACTAGTGCTTCAACGAGACCATCGGAGCCGTCCATGGAGTTGGCCAACGCCAGAACTGACGCTTCGGCTTCTGGATCAGATCAACAGCCAAACCTGTTATAGGCTCTGAATATAAAAATATATGTGCGCGCGCGTGTATATATATATATATATATATATACACACACATGTATATATATATATATATATATATATATGAGTTTTTATATAAATATTATAATTTTTAAATTTTTAAATTAATTCTTAAAATATTTTTTTTATGTACGCCGAAAATTTATCATAAGAAGAGACGAGTTTATTTGTTCTCAATGAGGAACGAACTAACATTGAGAACTCGGCTAATTTTGAACCGCTTGGCCCAACTCAAATAGGAAAAAATTTCAAAAAAATAAAATTAACAAATAGTTATTAAACAAAGTAAAAAAATAATTTTAAAGAAGAAAATGATACTTATCAAAATTATTAATAAGAAAAATAAAATTATCTATCTACCATTCTTTGGTCTGCTAATCGACTCTCCCCATATATATATTTTTTACATAAATTATGTATGAATATATAAATTATCTATCGTAATAGAAGGAATCTGATTTCTCATACATTTGTCGCATCTCTCGGGTTCCAAGAAATCTAGTAGTTATTAGTCAAATATTATCTGTCATGTCACAAAGCGAGTTTCCAACATATATTTTTTTTCTTTTTTTTATAATAATAAGATAAATGATATAATTTTATATTTATACTTGAAATATTTATACTTGAAATAAATATTATAGATTTTTAATTTTTGATATGATAGTAATGATATATAATGATAGTTTAGAGTTATTGTGAGTTTTTGGTGTATTATGTGAGTATATTAAATTTAGTATAAATGCATGAAAAATCAGATCTATTCTGACACGATTGATAATTTATATATTTATACATAATTTAGGAGTCGATCAACAGACCAAAAAGAGATAGATAAGTAATTTTAATATCTTTATTAATAATTTCAATAAGTATCATTTTTTGCTTTGAAATTATTTTTTCACTTTTACTTTTATTTAATAATTATTTTTTATTTCACTTTTTTATAATTTTTCTAATGCTATTTAGTACCCAAGAACTCACTCGCCTCTTGTAATGAAGAGTTTTCAACACACATAGAAAAAACCACATTTTGAAGATTAATTTAAAAAGTACTGTAAATCAAAAAATAAATAAAAAAAATTGTAATATTTGTATAAAAATACCTATCAGGTTATAGGAATCTGACGCATTATTTTGCTGAGATTCCCTTGTTTTTAATTTTTCTTTTATTTCTAAAATGTTGGAATCTTTGCACTAATGCATGTTTTAATATGGCAGTGCGAGAGTAACCACAAAAGGCCAACGTCAAGTTCAGAGCAGGAAGGACCCAAAACACCGGAACCGAAGGTGAATTCTTTGACTCTCTTTTCATAGACGTTGTATTTACATTATTTTTTTACTATTATAATCATGTATCATAATACTATATAATTTTATATAAATTTTAATACATGTATAGATATTTATATTTATCCAAATTATAGCAGACATTAAGAAGAATTGCTCAGAATAGAAAGGCAGCAAGGAAAAGCAGGTTAAGAAAAGGTCAGCCCTGTAGAAACAAGAATATCTGGCATTGATTTGTTTGCTGCAAATCAATTTTCTTTTTTCATTTAAAAAAGCTTTAATACAAGAAAAGAAATTAAACTTAGCATTATATTTCTGAGGTTCATTTTGATTTTTCTTATTTCATCACAGGCTGACGTTCAGCAGTTAGAGCAAGCAGGATAAGGCTGATCCAACTGGTAAAAGAACGTCAAAGACTCACAGCTCAAGTGAGACAATTCCTTTGAAATTCTTTTAAATCCTGTGTACATTTGAAGGGATTTAAATTGATATCGTAGACAATTTATATTGCAATATTGATAGTTGAGAGAGTTAAAATAGTAAAATAATGATAATAACATAATGTTGCGTACGTTATTTAAATCTTTGTACTTATTATATGATTGAAAATTTTGTTTTACTGTTTAGGGCCTTTTTTTGGTGGTTGTGTCCAAGGAGGAGAGCAAGGCCTTCCTGTTGATACTAACAACATAAAGCTCAGGTTTATACACATCTTTTAACTTCTAATAAAAGAATTCATTTTCATGGCTATATATATTAACTAACTTTTTTTGATGTTTCAGACGCTGCGTGCTCGACGTAGAGTATGCAACACAACTAGAAGAGCTCCATCGACTCATGTGCGAGCTTGGAGCGGTGGTTCAAGAGCATCTACTGGATAACGGCTTCTGGTCGTCGTTGACCTCTGTTTAGAACGTTTCGACTAGGTGATGAGCCTAAAAGGAATGGTAGCCAAAACCGATGTGTTTCATCTTGTGTCTGGCATGTGGAAGAATCCAGATGAACGATGCTTCATGTCGATGGGTGGATTCGGCCATCGGAGCTCGTCAAGGTTCTCTATTACCCCTATCCTTGGAGTATTTCAAAACTTGGAATACTATTTGAAATCTAAATTATGTCAGGAAAAAAAAACACTAACCTTCAAGGAAATCAAGAATCTTGCAGAGACTAGGGGTTAGTGTTGAGGGAGAAAAAAATCTGACATTGTTTAGTCAATGATTGAATTCTGATTTTATAAAATAAGTTTCATCCTTTTTTATATTAAAATGTTTTTTTTCAAAAGGTAAATATTTTAAATCTCCAAAATGGATAATATCTGATCGTGAGTATGCTAAATAAATAAGCAGACGGCAACAAAAGACAAAGAAATTAAGATATGTAGTACCAGTTTTTGTTGAATATTAACCTTTTGCTTGTATTAGAGATCATAGTTTGATTTTGGGTATGATTTTTTCACCCAAAATCTTTTTTTTCATTTTTTGTTTCAGGTTATACTGAATCAGATTGAGCCATTGACGAAGCAACAAATAATGGGCAAATGTGCATTGCAGCTATCGACACAGGAGCTGAAGAAGCTCTATCACAGGGTTCGGAAACTCTGAATCAATCTCTTTCTGATATTATAACTTGTGATTCACTCAGCTGCCCTCCTAAAATAAGTTACGTAGCTAACTACATGGACCAAATGGTCATCGCCGTGAGCAAGCTCTACACCCTCGAAGGTTTTGTTAGGCAGGTATGTATGCCTTGATCATTACATGCATATGTATTATTCTTGTTTGTTGTGTTTGTTGACCCCGGCCCTATGAATGACGATGATGATATGATCAATTCATCATCATCATCATCATCATCATCATCTACATAGGGTCATATAGGAGTCTCCTACTTCCCCCCCTCTCCCCCCTCATGTGCCCAGGGTTCCACATCGACGGCCATCCATCCATCATTAATTCGCTCTACAGTTATGGTAATGAATATGATTTTTTTTTTATACTAAGATTGAAGATTTATATTTAATTCTTTAAATAAAAAAATATATTGGTAAATAAATCAAATGTTTGGATGCAAAAAATTTTAATTTCAAGATCCGTTGTACATTGTTTATGCTTTAAAAAAAGATTAAGCTTTCATCGAAAAAGCTTAATCTTTTATTGTATATAATTAATTTCAATTTTTGCTTTGAAAAAGGAAAAAGCTAAAAGAAAAAAGAACTTAATTACAGGCTGATAATCTGAGGCACCAAACTATACATCAACTACTGCATCAAATTTTAACGACCCGTCAAGCTGCAAGATATTTGCTGACGATTACTGAGTTATTCCATCTCCTAAGAGCTCTCAGTTCTCTATGGTTGGCTCGACCTCGGCAACTACAATAGAAATCCCTAGCTAGCTAGGCCTCAGTAAGCTGTCCACGGCTCGAATTAATAGAAGTATGTCCGAGATTCAACCCATGGACTTGTTTAACCCTTAGCCACTTCCGGCTTCTTTTGCTCTTATCCTAGACTAGAGGTCTTGAGGGATGATGACGGTAAGTTCATGGCCATGCTCTCCTATCCGCCTCAAATGAGGTAGAACTACTTGCAATTAAGTTTGCTCTAGAGGCGTTTCTGATTTCTGGGAAAAATGATAAAGTGAATCTGGTTATTGAATCAGATTCGACTGTCGTCGCTTACTTGGTGTGCAGAGAAGGATGCCAGACCGTGGAGGTTTTGGATGACTTTCAATGATATCGAGGTATGATGGCGAAATGTAAAACGGTGATCTTAAAAAAATTCCCCAGAGATTGTAATGGCAGTGTCGATCCCTTGCAAAAGCAGGGGTTGACGGAAATGAAAACTTTTGTGCCAGGTTATAAATGTCTTTGAGTAGTTTTCTGTATTAGCGCATTAGGGGATCGTAGACAAGTATGTCATGAAGATTTGACTTGTAATTCCTAGGTGTGTTGTAATGGGCGTTGTAAGGAGTTAGTTTTGGAGTTTTGTTAGGAGTAGGGCTGTCATCCGCCTGTTTATGTATGTGCTCCATAAGTTTTCTTATAAATCTTTTTGAATTATATATATATATATATATATATATATATATATATACACACACACACACACACACATAAATCTCCTTTTGCTCTTCACAAAAATTTTTAATTGTCTTCTTTGACATTTTCTGCTTCTTACAGAAAGATATATATATATATATATATATATATGTATATATATAGATAAAATAATTAAGAAGATATTAAAATTTAAATCAAATCAGTAAAATTATGATATTAAAATTATGATTATGAGTATATTTTTAATCATATTATATTTAATATAATAATAAATATAATAAATATTATTATAATAATTATGATAAGTATTAATAATAAAAAAAATCAAAACTTTATGACGACAATCATAACACCTTGTAACCAATCATATGTAAATCTATTTTTTACGTTGACAGTTCTTATTTGTACAAAGAAATCCCCAACAGAAGCAATGATTTGGCAGCCATTTTGACTGATCAGAAAGAGATAGAACTGGTTAATACCAAGAAAAGGTTTAATTTTTTTAATTAATTTTATTTTGGGTGTATTTAATTTTTGTGGTTATGATTAGATGTTTATGGATAAGGTAATTCTTCTAATTCAATCAACTGGGATTTGAACTTATGATATTTTGCTCGAAGTCAATCCAATTTAATTTGAAAAATAATTTTTATATTAAAATAATATATTTTTATTTAAATTTAATTATAAAATATATAAATATAAATATATTTTTAAAATAAAAATAATAATTTAAAAATAAATAGATCAAATTAAATTTAATTTAAATTTAAATTTAAAATTAAAATTTTTATATCGCGATTTGATTAGACTCGTAACCAAATAAATCGTTTGATTTTAAGAAGAAAAGGGGCGCCAAAGCGTTGAATCATAATCATCTCTTTTGGCTTAGGTGTGTTTGTTGCATGAATACCTTTTGTCACTGACCGAGACTCTAAACTCTATTTACAATTTATGAATGCCTTCTGTCACGGACCGAGACTCTAAACTCTATTTACAACTTCGAACATGAAGTGGCTTTTGGATCGTAACATTTTATTTTATTTTTGGTCATAACTAAAACCAAAATGAAGCTCATAAATTTTATTTGATGTTTGGACTTTGTTGGATTTTTTTCCCCCTTGGGAATAAAGGCATTTAAAGATCAATTTGCCGAAGATGTTTATTAAAAGAGTTTGTTTTTATATATTATCCGCAAAGAGACAAAAGGATTTGAAAGGTAATTTGTCAAATATATTTATTAAAGATTTTGTTTTTGATATAGTATCAAATGGATAAAAGAGGATTTGAAGGATTCATTTTTATTATATATATTGTAGTGTAATTTTTTAATTTTATATGTAAAATAAAAAACTATTATATGTTTCATTTGTTTAATTATTTTTTTATTTTTTAATATATCTTAAAAAATATGTGTCATTCGATTAAACTAACTTATAAAATTTAAAATTTAATTGACCATATATGATATAATTTTCTTACTAAATTCGAATTGTTTTACTCATCATAGGTTAGTCCAAACAAAAAAGTAAATATGAGTAAGAAATAAAAGAAATATTTAGTTTTTACTATGTGCATTTTTTTAATAAGCAATTTCTAAAGTTACTATATATAATAATATCTTTATTCAATAAATTAAAAATGATAAATAAAATTATCAACTTTTATATTTAATATATATTATAATATTTCTATAAATAGTGTATCAACTAATCTTTATATGATACCTTGAAGACATTCGTCAGCAAAACTCTTATATATTTAGTGGCTAAGTTTGTATCAAAGGTTTTTATAGGTTAGGTCGGACTTAAGTATTACATTAATATTACTAATGCTTGTCCAAGCTCAGCCTAACTCAAAATATGAAACATGAACTTCAAATTTTATCCAAGCTTGCCTATATTTATAAATAGTAGTCCAGACTCGTTAGTCTCATCCATGTTATATTTTTTCTAATTTGTTCTTTAAAATATATATATTTTACATTTGATCTTTAATAATTTAATAATTTCTTTTATTAAGTTTTAAAAAGCTAATAATTTATGATAAAAGTTACATAATATATAAATAAAAAATTAATATATTTTATAATTGAAAATAGGCCAAGTGTTCTCAGATTTTCACACAAGTGCACGCATCGCAATAAGTAATTTAGTGATAAAGTAGAGTATCACTCCTACGAGGAATTATGCTAAAATTTGCTAACTACTAAAATTAAAATAATTTAATCTTATCCAAACAAGGAAGTAAAAGATGAATAAATAAAATTAAAATTTAACTAAATTTAACTAATAGCAAAGAAAATAAATAGGTTTTATTTAATCAATGAGAAAAACTTAGGATCACAATTTCTTTTAACATTTCATTTAAATTTGTTTTGTCCTCTTAACTTGATTAATAATAATGAATTGTTAATTTAGAGTTATAATTTATTTATAAGTATCTTTGATAGCCTTATAAAAATATTTCACTTAATAAATTTACTATATTCCTATGTAAATTAAATTAAAAATAACCCAATAAGCTTAAACTTTAATTTGGTTAAACATTGCATGCTCGTATATTCCCATATAATGTGAAGATCAATTCATCTTAATAAATGAATATGAAATATATGACATTCAATCCATGTCTAAACATAAAATTCCTTTTTCCTTTTCCTAGTTCATTAGCTTACCAAATTAATTTAATTGAAAGGCAATCAATTAAAAGTATTAAGAACAAAACTGAATAAACAATTTAAACATCATTAGTATCAAGAAAAGATAATAAAATAATCCAAACTACATGTTAAGTTTCATTGCAACTCTAAACATATAAATTTAGTTCATATTAATTAAATAAAATACAAAACACTAGAGTTTCACTATCATAAACATTACAATAAAGATAAAAAGATTAACGGAAAAAGAAAACTAAGAGTTATCGGGTCTCAGTCTTCAATTTCCTTAATCCTTCTCCAATTGCAAGATCCTGATAGCCATTCTCTTTTTTTTTTTTTTTGAAAACTAGAGAAAAATAAAAATTATAAAATATCTAAGATATCTCTAATTCTATTCATAAGAGTTCTATATATAAGCAAAACCCTAGAAGGAAAAAACTTGCAAGTAGTTTAAATAGTTTATTTTTGGAAACTGCCCAACAAATGACTTTACTTGACTAAGTCTACTTTGCTTATTGATTAAGTTGTTACACTTTTAAAAATTCTTTCTGGATTTGACTTACAAAAATACTTAAATAACTAAATAATTTAAATATAAGAAAAGTAAATACTACTAATTAAGAAAACTACTAGAAATAAATAAATTCTAAATAAAAATCTCTAAGACTTAGCTAATTTAATATACATAATGAGACTAAATAACTTTATTTTATAGAGTTATCACCAAGCTGAGCTTAGTCGTTGAATGTTGGAGCTACAGCTAGTCCATTTTTCCAATGGGTCTCATTTTTTGTTCAAAATTTATTTTTCGGATCTAATATTTTTGTCAAAATCTTTTCAAATATTGAATGGGCCTTTAAATTTGGACGAATAAATCGACTTGTGAACATCTCTAGTTTGTATGTCGAAAGGAAGAGATCAAGTCATCAATTTTTTGTGATTCCATGCATGCTTAATAATAGTTGAAAAAAAAAACTTTTATTTGTTATTGATGAAATCTTGTATTAATAATAGATTTATTTATGAGTCAGACCATTTATTCAATTAGATAAATCTAGTTCATATTGGATCAAACATGATTAAGATTTTTGGTAATTTAGACCGGTCCAATCTAAATTACTATTTAAGTAATAAAAATAATTTTTAATCCAACATATGAATACTTGTAATTAATAAAAATGAAAATTATTTTCTTTCTACTTTTTCTACTTGCTTCTTTTTACCCTCTCACTTTTTTAGAGCACTCCACTTGCAATTCTTGTTGTCGCAATATTATAATTATCCAATCACTTTCTATAATTATATAGTATCCACCACTTATAAGCAAGCACTCCATTTAATATTTTTGATCTTGATCGATTAATTGTAATGCGATTATTATAAGTAATATGTGACCCTCACTTTTTCATTCTATCAAAGAAAGTTTATTCATTAAAAAATAAAATTCACATTTAGCATTTGGTTAATAAAAGGTTCTATATTTAAGTAAAAAAAAATTAAATATAGGAAAAACATGCTAAAAAGATTTCATTGAACATTGGATTTTGATAATTTTTTAGATTACATATATGTTAAAATACATGAAGCAAGCCCAACAAATATTATATCAACCTTTTTAGGCTAATGTAAATTGGTCTGGGTTTCTAAAGGCTTTTAAATCTAAGTTTGTAAAAGCCTAAAATCCCCAAAACCCCAAAGCCCATTGGCAGTGACGTTCGACCCTAAACCCTAGAGTCAGAATCGCTATATTTGTTCGATTGTTGATCCCTTAGACGCTGTCGCAGCAGCAGTAGTAGGAGTGCACAAGGTTTGGAGAAGAAATGGCGCCGAGGAAGACAACTATCAAGTCACGAAACCCAGATCTGATACGTGGTGTGGGCAAATATTCCAGGTCTAAGATGTACCACAAGCGTGGCGTTTGGGCCATCAAGGCCAAGAATGGCGGCGTTTTCCCCTGCCATGAACCCAAGGCTAAGCCCCCGGCTGCCGCCGAGAAGCCCCCCAAGTTTTACCCCGCTGATGATGTCAAGAAGCCGCTTCTTAATAAGCGCAAGCCTAAACCCACCAAGCTCAGGTAATTTCTTTAAACGTTTATTTGTAGATCTCTGAGGATATGTCTATTATTATTGGTTTTTTTTATTTGTTTAGGTCGAGCATTACTCCAGGGACAGTGTTGATTATGTTGGCTGGGAGGTTTATGGGGAAGAGAGTTGTTTTCTTGAAGCAACTTACTTCTGGACTCCTTTTGGTTACTGGTACGACTCTTGTGCTTGTAAATTAATAGGATTTGACTCTAAACAAAAAAAAACTCGAATTTGCTTCGATCACTGTTGAGTCTAGCACAAGCTATCGAACAAATTAAATTTTAATATTTTAGCGCTTGACTCGAATAGTTTACAAGCCTAATTGAGCTTTTTATTTTTAATGAGTATTAAAAATTTAATTTGATCTCAAGTACAAATAATTAAATTTGAGCTTGAGCATGCGAATCCAGTTTTTTTTAGGTAAATAAGCTTAATCGAATAAACTCGAGTAGTTCGATTTTTATCTTGAACTGAGTTTAAACTTTGATAATGATTTATCTAGCATTGCTTCCTTAACTGTTGAGTGGACCTGTCAATTCTGATACCACTCGAACAACCCAATCAACCTACCTTAACCTAGACCAAACCTAATCCAATTTTACCAGAAAAAATCAACAACATGAAATCGACCAACCCGAACCCAAAAATGATTCAAACCTAGAATGACTCGAATTGACCCGAACTTGAAATGATTCGAACCCAAAATAACTCAAACTCGAAATGATCAGAACCCAAATTGACCAGAATAATTAACCTGAAATGACCCAACCCAAAATGATTAAACCTGACAAACTCAAGTATTAAACTTAATTGATCGTAAACCAATTAACCTGAGTGTTAAACCCGATTGATCTGAACCTGAAATAAGTCGAATCCAGAATGACTTGAACTTGATTAACTCAAGTGGTAAACCTGATTGACTCGAATCCAAAATGATTCGAAACCGAAATGCCAAACTCTAAATGACCTGAACCCGAAGCAACCTGAAACCGAAATGACTGAAAATTTTAAAACCTGAAATGACTCAACCCGAATTAACCTGGCCTAAAATCAACCTGACTTGCTCATTGACAGGTCTACCGTTGAGGCTTAATATGCGTGCTTAAACGTATTCTCTTTTGTCTTTCATGAAGCCAACGGTTGTATGCTATGTTGCTCCAATTCTAAATTTTTCTTGAAATACTTGAATCTATCACATTGTCAAATATGAGTATAGGAGTCTGACTCTTCAAATATATGAAAAAATATAAAAAAAAAAATTGAACATAACCATGTTGAACGCATACCCCTATCAGGAGTTGGCACGCAAATCCGCCTACCAGAGGTTGTATGCTATTGTTACACAACCCACTTAACATTCAATAACTTGAGATTGAGTGCTGCTATCATGAAATCATAACCCGAGACTTTCTTGATGAGTTTTCTTGTATTATATTCATTTGTGGACATAGTAACCGAATTTTCATCTTGTGGCTTAGTTGGGCTAGGTCATCGTTATTTGTTGGCTTTCCATCTCGAAATTGGTTCTCGATTTTAGGTTAAAATCTTCCATGGTTCGTTCTAGCGCTTTGCTTAAATGTTGGGGAATTCCCTTTCATTGCAGGACCATTCAAGATTAATGGTGTTCCTCTAAGGCGTGTGAACCAATCCTATGTCATCGCAACTTCCACCAAGATCGACATATCCGGAGTTAACGTAGAGAAGTTTGATGACAAGTACTTCGCAAAGGAAGTCGAGAAGAAGAAAAGGAAGGGCGAAGGAGAGTTTTTCGAAGCTGAAAAAGAGGTTAGCTAGTTGTTTTGCATTTATTATAATTTAAGCCATCCTAATCGGGTTAATCTAATTCGATAATTCCTTGAAAAAAACTTGTAGGATAAGAAGAAACTGCCAGAAGATAAGAAAGAAGACCAGAAAGCTGTCGATGCCTCGTTAATAAAGTCCATCGAGGGAGTCCCGGACTTGAAGGCCTACCTTGCCGCAAGATTTTCTCTCAAGTCTGGCATGAAGCCTCATGAACTCGTCTTCTAGGGGGAATCTTTGCATTTAGTTGAGTGCTTTACTTTCTGGTAATTCTTTTTGTTAAGGACATCAGTGGTTTGTATTATCAAATCCTAAATGTTAAACCCTAAATTTTGTGATACTTTATCTTTTGTCATCGAAAGAACCTCAATTTTCCTTTACCTGATTGTGTTTTGGGGTAAGCTAGATTGAAGTTTGTTCTATTTTGTTGTTAATTTTTATGTGTTGGAATTGATACCTTTTAGTTATGCAAGTGTTTGTTGTATGGTTCTAAAACTGCAATTGACCCAAAACTTAATTTAATTGATTTATGCTATCCTAATGACATCTAACAATTTTAAAGTTTAAATTTTAACATTTACAATGTTTCTTTTATCCATAAACTACCATCTCATTTTGTATAAAAAAAAATTTGTAATTAAGATCAAGAAGGGCAAGTTCATTGGAGCTGACAATCTGTGGATAAAATTACGGTTGACAGTTAACTGGAGTTGAATCGCTAGTTTTACTTGATGCTTTGCCCTTAAGCTGATTCCGAACTTAACTCAACCCAACCCAACCCCATAAGGATAGGTTTTTGTTTTTTTTTTTTAATTTGATTCAAATTTCAGAGCAAGATAAGTTACTTTTTTCTACTGAAAGTTTCAGGTTGGATCAAGGTGGTTTTAAATAAAATCTATCTCATTTCGAGATATTTATTAAAATATCCCTTTTTTTGTAAACTTTACAACTATTTTGTTCATATATTTTACTTAATATTCTTTAATTTTTACCAGATTTTATCGGTTTTAACTAAGATTTTTGGAAATGAAGCTTAAGTTGCAGGCAGTTCAAGGTCAAGGGGATTTCTTTATTTCAAGATTTAAGTGCTAAAACTCAAGTTAACTTTGGCTTAAAGGCGTGTATTAGATACATATATTTGGAAGTGGGGAAGGCAAAAATCTGTCCAAACCTGTTGCCATTCCTGCTTTTGTGTCACCTTCTTCATCAAAAACACACCAGCCAAGACCACGGCAATTTTACTGTCATATTAGGCAAGGCAAGAACAGCCTGAAATGAGGGGTTTCAGACCAGAGAAACTATAGAGATCCATGGCAGTATACAATCTGCTAGCTAAGGCAAAAAAGAAACTCAATCTTAATGCTAAACAGTGGTAAACATTGCACCAATGAAAACCAAAAAGCATTTTGAACCAAAAAAATTTTTTTTCGTAGAATCCAATCAAATGATGTTTGAATAGTACATGATAACATGAATATTGGAACCAGAAAAAAATGTGAAGCAAATTCCAAACAAAACAAGAAGTATTTATCTACATGGGTTAAAACAAAAATCCTCCTCTATTCCTACATTGATCCCTTCAAAGAATGAAGGAGATAAGAAATGAGATTGCTTACCAATCTTTATACCGGGACCTTCAGCAAGGATTGAAGGAAAATTGCCCCCTCTCAACCTAGAGCAAGACATTTAGTAATATGTCAAACCGTTAAAAAAAAGGATAGAAAGTATCTATATGCTGTAATGTTGAATTATGTGAAACATATCATCAGAGGATGATTAGCCAGCTTCAACAGCGATTTCCGATGGTTCTCACTGATGCTGTAGAAGATCAACGCATTGACATCAGTGTGCGGACTTTCTTTTGTCTTTCAGCTTTCTTGGCAGTCGGGGTCCTGCTCATTTTCTGCAATTCCTCCATCACAGCTTTCTCCACGGTGTCAATGGAGTTCAAGAGTTTCTTTTGCGGTGTAAGAAGCTCTGACTTCTCAGCATCCTGATTATTATTAGTGACCTTAAGCAAAATCTTTGACACATTTCGGACCGATGGAGGGCAAGGCTTCAACCTGGTAGTTGAAGCTGGAGTTGAGAAAGAGTGCTCAAGTTGAGCACCTGATGATACATTTGAATTAACAACCCTTTCATCTTGGGATGTAGGGCTCTCAACTATTGTTAGGCCTTCACCATCTCCTAAACCAGTTCTCCTCCTTTCAATGGCCTGGTTAAATCCTCAGAAAAATTCAATTTTATCTCAATAAAACAAGCCAAATAAAAACATCCATTGAAAGAACAAGAGAATACACACACACACACACACACACAAACACTCACACACCATCAACTCTATTTCAGCTCAAAGGCAATGACTCCAACGAACCCTAAGCTTCTTAGGCTTCCCCACAAAAGAAACATGAAAACATTTTCCAACGTTTGACCGACTAAGAAAGCAAAGATTCTGTTTAGTGCTCGAGTTGAGCACCCAATCCAATGATGGCTATATAAAGCGCTCAAGTGTTGCTGAAAGGACAAAACACAACGTGGACTCTGACTATTTAACAGGATAATGATAAATACACATTTAAATATAAATATAAAATATAATTTTGTTAAGACATCGAATTTATACCCATTTAAGAGATGGTAAAAAAATTTAGAAAAATTGAACAGTTGATGAAAGCCATATAGCAAAAATTTAGAACAAAATTGGTAAAAAAAAAAATTAAAACGACTGAAGCAAATATATTAGACAAAAAAAAAATTAGATAGCTAAAAAGACCTACAAACAGAGTTAAAAAGAAACTTAAACTCCATTTCAAAAGCTGGTTTGAAAGGTAAAAAGTCTAATAAGATATATAAAATTAAGATATTCAGATTTTATATATCAGTGTTGAATATAAATTCATGTTCAATGTCTAATAAAAATGTACTTAATTTTTTTATTTTTTATATATTTAAAAATTAAAACCATACTTTAATCTGATATTTAAATATATGTAGAACGTATGCCTCAAAAACACAGACTTTACAAAAATGGTTGTAATTCAGAATAATATAAATATAAAGTACACTCACGTACAAGAGATAAACAATGTGGGATTTCTGACGGACCGTATGAATCCATGAACCACAGGCAAATAGACTATGGGTGAATAAGAAATACATAGGGAACCTAGAGACAAATAAAAGACACTTGATAAAAACGAAGATAATTGGATGAACATCAACGGTTTTAAGACTCCAAGCATGTTTTTAGTGAAAAATGTTAATGAATGAAAATCCAGACATGAGAAAGTTAAATCTGCTCATTAAAACCACAGTAAGCAACTTTTATATAGTAACACCAAATTAAGAAATCATTAATTTATTAGAAATGGAGGGGGTGGGGGGTTAATAAATACCGAAAACAATCATATTTCCTTAAATTTGAGAATTCTTTCATGAATGATCAAAATACAAGCACCGAAAGGAAATGAAAGCCCAAGCCATGAAAGTACATAACTCAGCAGTTGAATGATCATAATTTCAAGAATCTCTCATTCGCAGAACTAAACGTGTCAATTAAACAAACCAACCAAACTTAAATACATAAATAAAGAGATGAAGAAGAACAGGCGAGGATTACCCTTACAACGGCAGTAATATCCCGGAGAGGAGTTCTTGGGTACCAAGAAGGTAACACACTACCTGTAGCTCCTACACCCCTTCTACGGCCCATGGCACTCACTGTCACCGGCGTGTTCTCTCTTCCGGGAGCCGCCGATGATCGATGAAGAATCCGGCCACGTCTGATACCAAATCTTGGGGCCCTAAAACTGCTGCCCCTGCGGAGAAGCACTCCACCACGCGCCGTAGAAGTAGTAACACCAACACCCATTGGCCTAGGCGTACCTGGTCGTTGAACAGGGGAGCCTAACAACTCCTGTGCTTCATCCGAGAGGATTCCCAAAGGCCCAGACCGTCTTCGAGCGAAGACTTCTGCTATATCAACGGCTCTCGTGATTCTATCTCTTGACTCTGCCATTGCTTTTGAATTTCAACCCAGAAAAAAAAATCAAAAACAAATAGAAAGAAGAAAATGGTTATCAGAAACTTCCAAGAAAATGGAGAAGAAAGCAAGAAAAGAAGAAGGAAAGAAGAAAAAAAAAGATGGAGAAAATGGGTTTGGGTTATTTTTCTTCAGTTACCTTGGAATCAATGGGGGTTTTGTTGATAGGGTTTTGAAAGTGATGAAGGGTCTCGCAGCCAGCCGAAGATCCAAAAAGCTCTGGCACTTGGGGAGGGAGAGGCGAATTTGGCAAATTTTTCAAAGTGGAAAATGGGCGGTATTCATAGGCAACGAAAGGGGTGGTTTCAGGCAAACTTTTGGCACGTGCAAAAGATCTTTCATTGGCTATTGGGCGCTTAAGCAAATGAAGCATAGTTGGGGTTGCGAGTAATTTTCAATTACATTAAAAATATTTAATCTTAAATATAATAAATATTTAATAAAAATATATATTTGATCGAATAATGTAATATTTAATAAAAATTTAAAATGATAAAAAGTTAAAATTTTATTATATAATAAATATAAAAAATTAAAAATAAGTTTAAAATTAATTTTTTAAAATTTTTATTATTTTAATAAATTCTTGATTCGTATCATATCAGACTAGCCAATAATTCTTGGTTTGGCCAGTCGGTCTATTTTTCTAATATAAGTTTATATGTATAAAATCATTCTTTTCTCATTTTTGAGTTAAGAATTTTGATTAATATGCATTATTTTGAATTTTTTAATCAAATACTTTTGCAATCAAATCTCGAATCGAATTTTACCTAATTTTATTTTTTGATTAATGAAAATTTTTATTTTTAATGTTATTTTAGTTTTTATTTAAATAATTTTAATTTATTTGCATAAATTTAAAAATAAAACATTTGCTTTTTTTTCTATAAAAATTAATAAGAATATAATTTTATATGAATAATTTAAATTTTTCGACTTATGAACTGAACCAAGCGGAATAAAAAAATTAAATTAAATTTTTTATTGATTACTTGTAATGAAATTATTGGAGGTGATATATTGATATACTCCTTATTTAATGATAAAAAGAAATTACTAATTACTAACATTTTTAAAAATGAAAAAACACACTAAATAAATACAAAATAGAACTTTTTTGAATACATGATAAAAAGAGTTAAATATTCATTTGGCCCATGTACTTTGACTTGATTTTCAGTTTGGTACTTAAAAAAAAATTAACTTAATAACTAAATTTTTATTCCATCAAACATGTTAACCCTTTAAACTAACACTGTTAGTTAAATACTGATGTGGCATTTTAAAAGCCAATAAGCTTTTGATACGTGGCAAATGCCACATCAACATAAAATTTTCAAATTTTTATACTCTTTCGTGATGACATGACACTGATGATGAAACATTTTTACCATGTGTCATGCTCAAATTGCCTGTTGACTGCTACATTAGTATTTGACTAATAATAACATCATCAATGCCCGTTGACATAAAATTTTCAATTTTTTATATTCTTTTTTGATAATGCGAAACTAATGACGTAATATTTTTATCATGTGTCATACTCACATTAGCTGTTGACTGTCATATTCACGTTTAACTAATAATGTTAATTCAAAGGGCCAATATGTTTAACGAAATAAAAATTTAAATACTAAATTAATAATTTTTTAAGGTACCAAACTAAAAATCAAATTAAAATACAGAAATCAAATAAGTATTTAACTCAAATAAAAAATTAAACACACACCTTGCAAGTATAGATGAATTATAAATTCAAGTGAACTTTCATTTATATGAAATGTAAACTTTTTATAGGATGAATAGAGAAAATTTTGTATATGCAAGTTGTGCTTTAAGGTATTAGAAACACGATACATTAAGCAAGAAAAATAATTAAAATATCATATAAAAAATAAGATAAATATAACAAAGATATATAATCATATCAAATATCTATATATATAATATTAGACTAGATACGAATATATCAAAATTTATATTAAATATATAATACTTTAAACGTGATTATAATATTAAAAAATAATATTAATACAAACAGAATATATAAATTATTATATCTTAAACCGTTCATAGAATTTTTTAATATATATATATTTATTGTTGATTTTTCTTTGTTTTGTCAAATTTGAATCTAATGTAATGATGTCAATTTGGAAGGTAAAATAAAGTGGCATTCTATCAGGAAAAAGGAACATATAATTCTTTTTTAAAAATATATATATATATATATATATATATATATTGTAGATTTTTTCTGATATTTTTACATCTCATGCATGCAGCACCAATATATGTTAGCCACACTTCCAAAATATTATCATTCACCGTAATATCAATTTCATTAAAAATTACTACAAAAAAAATATACACACCAATTTAATTAATGAATCATTATCTCATTCTATCAGACAAGAATATGAAAAACCTTTTTTCCTACAAAAATACTGATATAATTTTCTTAAGAATTACAAAAAATAACCCTAAATTAACAAATCAAAAAGTTTGTCAAAACAGAGTTTGGCATAAAAAATTAAAACAAATTAAAACAAAGGTGGGTTTTTAAAATTAGTATTATCCACAGCAGCCACCTTTCTTTTCAGTTTGCAGCTCCTGATTGGAAACAATAATCCGAGTTCCTTTCAGAATACCTGAATTCCCATATGGATCTAATTCATCATTTGCAGAAAGTGTTTTCTTGCTGATTATTCGATAAATCTCCGAAAGAATCGTTAAAAATGCAGTTTCAACATTGGTGGATTCGAGAGCTGACGTCTCCATGAAGAACAGGTTCTCTCTTTGAGCAAACTCTTGTGCATCTTCACTTGGCACCGCCCTCAGGCTTCCCAAGTCACACTTGTTGCCGATAAGCATGATGACGATGTTCTTATCGGCATGCCCTCTCAATTCCTCCAGCCACCTTGCCATGTTGTCGAACGATTGGCGCTTGGTCATGTCGTAAACTAGCATGGCTCCTACTGCCCCTCGGTAGTATGCACTTGTCACGGCCCTATACCTGAGAGGAAGAAAGCGAGAACAACATACTTCAGCTCGCAATACAATATGAAGGAATCGAAATGCAATTAGCCTGAGGAAACAAAACAATGTCCCACCAGCTTCTCAATGCGTCAGCCATTGTCATGTAACATTGGAGCAAATAATCTATAAGTTAAATGAATAAGGATCAAATCCCAAGAAATAAGTTTACCATGTCATAAAGAAAGATTAGCAACGTCTGCTTGTTCCTGCAGGAGGATAACTAGTTCTTTAAAGGCAAAGTAATTGTCATCATTAACGTATAGGAAGAGAACCTGGAGTTTAGTTTAGTTTAGTTGGTTTATGCAATCATCCTTAAGAGGTGGATGAAATCATTTAGCAGGTATGCATGCTACATAAACGAGTTTACATACGAAATGAAAATACCATTTGGAGAAGGCGATAAGCTCATGAGTATCATGACCACAATAAAGTAGGAGAAGTGTAGAAACTGAAAGCAGAATAATAAGGGTTGTCTGGATGAACAAGATGATATTCTGGTTAGAAACTAGACAATGCGAGTCAATGGAAAGAACAATACATCTATCACTGAAATCAAAGAGTAAGCTAGCGTTCGATAAAGGATCAAGGTAAGGAATAGATAGAAAAAACAGTAAACATTATGCAGTGGATTCGAGATTGAATAAAATGATGCGACAATAAGCCAAGTATGCAAGATCTACGTTACTCAAACTTAGGTTTGAGTATTAGAAACATGTATATGTCCAACAGGAGTATGTTTAATTTTTTAAAGATTTTTCATGTATTTAAAGGGTTCTTGGAAGATAATATCACCATACCCATGTCTGAAAATATGTTGGATATAGATATTTTAAAAAAATTAAAAGTCGGGGCAAGATAGCCCAGGATAGTAAGATAAGATGTCAAAATCTTCTTTTACATGCTTGCTTGTTGAACAAATCCAGCCCAAGAATAAAACCATAAAGCTCCAAATAAACAACCTATCAAGTCTGAAAATGCTGAAGCCTAACTTTGATTGACTCTTGAGAAAACTATAATACAATTCCATCAGAAATGAAAGAGGAACTGTCTATTAGCGGCAATAAATTACATGAAGGATGTTGTACTAGTATTTATGATGTTGGCATTGCAACATATTAAGAATTGGCAACAATACTTTAAGATGTTTCTGAAAGGTCTTAAGTATCATTATCTTGACGTTTTAACCGGGGGAAATCAGATAGTTCTTAGCTTCTTTCTTCTTTCCTTTTCTGATTTGAATTTTTTTCCAGGAGGAAGAGAACATTATATCAGATAGAAAGGCTAATACAAACAACAGCATCAGCAATCGGGTATTTACATTTCATTATCTTTTCTCATTAGAAAAATTTTAGGATCTGTAACCAAATAAAATGATTCCGTATCTTCAACAACAATGACATCATACATTAAAGTCTTTACCAAATACCATCGAAAACCATTTCTAGAAGAGCCGGATGATAAACTGGGAAGTGATTGTTGGCGTAGCAGCTCAGCTGCTATGACTGCCATTTACAATTGCAAACCAGCATTACAATGGAATCACCGACAGAATTTGGAAGACTTTAAGTTCCAAATTGAACAACCTAACAACTGACATATTGGATTTAAAAGAAGCAACATAAAGATGTACATCACATTAACCAAATCAGAAAACTCTCAAGCTACTGAATTCCTTGGCTTCAAATAAGTAGTCTGTCTCTTTGTTATTCTGACTTTTCATTTTTCTTAAAGTATCAGTCTCTAATACTCTTGTACAACACATATTTGGACATGGATAAGAAGATATGATCTCCAAATATATGAAAAAAATAAACTTAAAAAAAATTAAGCATACATGTATCTAATACTCACTCCGAATCTGAGTAACATAGGTTTGTCTTCAACTCAACCAATATATCATGATCTCCAGAATTCCTCCATAAGCTGGAGTATCCCTTATACCTCCACATTATCATTAAATAACGTATAAACAACTATAAAGGCATTACTTTCCGATGTGATTCTTGTTCCATCCCATTAAACATTGACGCAGTGCCCACCTAACTTCTAATCTACATTATTTCCTTAACTTGAAAAATCGAAACTTGTTCTGCCTATTACAGTTGTTCCTTGGATAGGTGAAAAGGTATAACATGATTGTTCCTTGACATTTTCCACTCTAATTCCCTTTTATTATCCCTCAAATCTAACAATTATGCAAATCCACTTAAAAGGAAAATACGATTCTAGGAAAAAGTCTTTTACCTTTCTTGGCCAGCAGTATCCCAAATCTGAGCTTTAACAGTCTTGTTATCAATGGAAAGGGTTTTAGTCTGGAATTCAACACCAATCGTTGCTTTCGAATCCAAACTGAATTGGTTCCTGGCGAAACGAGCCAGAAACTGAGATTTCCCGACTGCTGAATCCCCAACCAAAACCACTTTGAATACATAATCAATCTTTTGATTGTAATCCCCATACAATTTTGACATGGTCACCAGCCAATCAAATTCCCCGTCCGAGCTATCCACCGTTCAAAAATCCAGAATCAAATCATATAAAACCAGTGGTGGTGGTGGTGGTGGTGGTTACGATGAATTATGTGGATCTGGGGGAATATTCAAGAAACGAAGCTTTTTGCATGGCATAAATTATAGATCAATGTGAGAAATGGGAATTGGGATTAGGGTTACGGTTAGAAGAAGAAGATGATGATCAGAGAATTTTGATTACTGAAAGTGAAAGGCTTTCTCTTTTTTCTTTCGTTGAAGAGGTGAGGGAGGAGGCCAAACACCAACGGTCAGTGCGGGACCCATTAACGGCTTCTTTATATTTTATTACACACTTTAGAAGAAATGTTATGGTGTGTTGCATGCACACCAAATTCTAGTGTGGCTCTTTGTTTATTAATTTACTGAAGGATGAACTTTCTACGAAGATTAAGTATATCCTGGATATTATCGGAAGAGGTTATTTTTATAAACATTAGATAAGTATAATAATAATATTTTAATTTTAAATTAACAATTAATCCCTGCTTATGTTGGGTTTTTAATTTTTAATTAATTAATTATAAAAATTAATTTTAAATTAAAATTTAAATGTTATAATTTTTTTAGTTTTAAATTTTAATTATATTAATATTTATATATTATATTAGTTAATTATAAAATTAAATTTATGATAATTATTTAAGATTGGATATGATCTTAAAATTAATTTGGGAGTAAATATTTGGACCAATTATGTAAAAATATTATTATAAAAATAAAACTAAAAATAAGAAAAAGAACTTATTTTTCACGAGAGTATTCGGTGCATATAAAAAGTTCACTCACAAGTGAATATTACAAACTAACTCTTTTAAATGCATTATTTAAAATAAAATAAAAATATAAAAAAAATTTTAGTGAATTAGATACAAGTTCTAAATCACTTTAAATATATTATTTAAAATAAAAAAATAAAAAATTTACTTTTTCCTTGAGTGGCTTAGGAATGGATACTAAATCAACCCACGCGTGAGCATACAAATTAATTTTTTTAAATACATTATTTAAAAATTAAAAAATAAATAAAATTATTTCGTGTAAATTAGGTACGAACTCTAAATTAACTTGTGAGTGAATGTGCAGACTACAAGTCAACATCTAGATCAATCACTTTAAATACATCATTAAAAATAAAATAAAAAATTAATTAATAAAAAATTATTTCTCTTAATTGAATAAGTATGAGAAATTATTTAAATAATTTTTTATATTTTAATATCTGTACGTAAATACATTTAGAGTCAAACTCAAATTATTACAACAAACTAAGATATGAAGAAAAAAATTTTAAAAATAATTCAAATACGACATAACACAAAAAATAACGCAAACACAAATTTTGACCAATAAAATAATAAATAAATAAATAAATAAAATTTTAATACTTTAAACACACAAAAATAAATACACAAATTTTTCTCCTCTTTCTTTTTCCTTTCTTTCTTTCTTCTTCTTTTTTAATCTCTCTCTCTCTCTCTTTTTCTTTCTTTCTTTGTCTTTTTCTCATCCTTTCCTTTTCCCTTTTCCCTCCCCTTTTCCCCTATCCGAAAAAGGACGACATAACAACCCCCTTGGCGAAAAGGAGAGAAAAAAAAAAAAGAGAGAAAAACCTTAAACTTCATCGTCCGAAAATGTCTCTCTTGTAGTGAAATAAATTATATATAATGGTTTTTTTTAGTAAATGAATAATTTTAAGAATAAATGAGTAGTTTTTAATTATAATTAGATAATTTTTAAAAAAAATTATTACTTTTTTTCAAAAAAAATTATAATTAAAATATTAATTAAATTCATGTCTTATTTTATTATTTGGTACAATAGATTTAGTAAAAGTTTTTTGTAAATTTAATAACTGAGAGTTGGTGTCACTCAACTCGTGACACCAAACTTAGCTATTCTTTTATTATAGTACAGATAATTATAAAGGCATTGATAATGGAGGTTTTTTATTTTATAAGCAGAGTTAAAACATTTTTGTACGTCCAAGTATATATTTAAAAAAAAAACTAAATAAATGATATATGTGATAATTTTTTAATTAGCTCGTAGAATTTAAAAAAAAAAATCCAATGTCAATGGACTTGATAATAATTCAATTATACAAGGTAGTTTCTATAAGAAAACTAGGTAACTTTACAAGAAAAGCAAGAAATTTTTTAAAAAAGTAAATAATTTTTTAACAATCATTGATTGTGATTGGAAGTGTTTATAGGTTGAGTCAACCTAAGTTTAAGTATGGTACTAATACTATTTATGTTTATCCAAGCTTCGCACAACTCAAAATATGAACTTTAAATTTTGTTACGACTTGTTCATATTTGTAAATAGATAATCTAAACCCGTTTAAGTCTGCTCATATTTTGTTTCTCTAATTTATTTTTTTAAAATATTTTTTAAAATTTAATGTTTAATAATTTAATAATGTTTTTCTTTTAAGTTTTAAAATATAAATAGCAAAATATATTTTTTAATGTCTACACCACTATAATACATATATTTATTCTTCAAATGATAAAAATATAAAATTAATATATATTTATAATTATAAAACGGGTTGGCTTGGATGTTGAATGTTAAAGCCAGGGTTTGACTTTTTTTTTTAAATGAATCTCATTTTTTACCAAAATCTATTTTTTGAATTTAATATTTTTCTCAAATCCTCTCAAATATTGAATAAACTTTTAAACTTGAATAGATAACATATTCCGTAAACATCTCCGATTGTGGTTTGATCACACTTGGTCAAATCTATCACAAATTTAATCATTTTTATAATCTTTTATTTCCTTTCGTCATATAATAGTGTATAAATTCTTTTCGCTGCCCTTATAATGGATAAATAATTTTTCAGTACGATTTTTGTAATTATCTTTAATCTAGATCGCAAGGTAAACTTGATTAGGAATAATAATAGACAACCAATGCTCTTAAATTTATTTTTTACTTAATTTTATAATTTAAATATTAAATTTACTATTAGCAATAAATTCGAATATAAAATTTTTGACATATGTTATTTAAATTTATATGATTTTCATGTGAATAAAATCGAATATTAAAACCTATTTATTTATGCAAATAACTAATCTTTTTAAAATTAATATCTATTTACATATTTAATTACTATTTAATATTATGCTTTTATTTTTAAAAATATTGATTTAATACATTATAATATTTAACAAATTCGGATAGTTTATGAATATTATCGGATAGTAAACGATGCAGCCATCAGATAAGTAACAAAATTTTAATGGCTTAACTTTCAGCATTGTCGACTATTTTCTATTGTATAAGCAAGCTTTAAAACATCCATATTCAATAACAACTTAGCTTCAATGTCCAAAAGGAGTTGATAAGCTTATTTATTAGACTTAGGCAATCTGTATATCAGTTTCGTGTTTTTATATTTTGTCGTGTCATAGTCTTATTTAAAGTTTTTTTATTTATATAAATTTTGATACATTAATAATTCGTATCATCTAAAATTTCACATTCATGTATTAAAATAATGTTCGTGTTATTTTTTCTGTATCATATTTTAGTTATTTTTATCGTGTTTGTATGTGTAATCATATGTTGTGAACAGGTCTGAAGCTGATGATTGATTGTGGGAGGGAGGGAATGAAAAGTAATTTATTTATGTCAAGCAAAAGAAATTAAAAAGAAATTTTTGAATGATTTTTTTTAACTAAATACAAATAAACAACACAATCTATTTGCATATGCTCTAGAAATTCAAGACTAATGCTTATTTGTAGTCCGAATCTAAAGTTTTGATTTACCTGGTTTCGTTCCAGGCATCTGCAATGCATCATAATGCCCAAAACCATGATAGAGAACTCTGATAGGATTCTCCTTTCCATATTCCTGGCCATACTCTGCAATGGCGATCAAGCTGCCGGCATCGTTGTCGTGCATGTAGACCGTGATCGGCATCCTGTAATCATCAGCAATTATTGATGATATCTTTATTCGTCGATTGTTTATATAAGGAAAGACGGAAAGCAAAAATCTGTCGGTGCAATGCATCGCAAAAAAGGTGGTTCTTTCAATGCCAGTGTAATATATACTAACAAATTATATGTGCTTATAGTTTATGCTATCCGGACACGCAGGTAACTCCGACACGGGATGCACAATTTCTTTTAAGCTTTTTCATATATTTGAAAGATTATATATATACCTATGTTTGAATATGCATCAGACAAAAGTATTTAAAAAAATTAAGAGTCCGTATAACATAGCTTACGGTATCGTCCACAATTCTATGAATTATGCTCTCTCAGTCAAGAAAACAGAAAGCTGTTTACACAATATGATCAATAAACACAGAAAGACGGACTTACCGGAGAACATGTGAAGCCATGAACAGTTCAGGTTCACCTCCCCACACATGTGGCTTCCTTATTGCCGATACATACGTATCAAAATCTCCCTCGACAAACCTGTCGGCGTGGTTAAGCCATCAGACACATGTTTAGAGAAATTCAACCTAAGTGATGCAATATCTGCTCTAGAAAAGAAGAATATGTTTTTGCCTAAGGTGAATGACAAGTATTATTCATGTAGACAGTTAAATAATTCATCCTTTTCAATGGAACCAACTTGGATACTATATGCCTGAATTTGGCAAAGAAAGGTTGGATCATGAACAATACATTCATAAAAACAATGTGGATTTGTTCATCTTGGAAATGGCATCAGCAAACTGAAAATTAACATTAATGAGTTTCCTATATGATTACTGTCATTGATGTCTATATTACTCAGACTCGAGTGTAAGTATCGGACATGGATATGTGGCTGACACAAGAATGTTTAATTTTCTTTTTTGTTTTTTAGTTTTCTATGTATTTGGATGATAATTGAAAGATCATATTCCCGTATCCATATCCAAATATGAATCGGACATGAATACTTCAGAAAATAATAAAGAGTCAGAGTAACATATATTGATGTCATTCTTTCATTCCGTAGTATTTAACAATAACTAAGAAAGTAGCTGACAGGAAAAGGGACAATGAGTCTAAAACTTGACAAAATCAAACAAACTTAAAAATCCGAAGTCCTACCATTCTGTTTCTTTTCTTCTTTTGATGAACTCATCTGCAACCTGAAAAATTCAATATAAGATCAGAAAAAACAGGGGAAACAAAGCTACAATCTATGTTACACAGATTCTTCATTTTTTTCTAAAATACAAGTGTTTAGCACTTATGTCCGTCATATATTCAGGCATAGGTACAGTGATATAATTCTCTAAATGTATGAAAACACTTAGAAAAAATTGAGTACACTCATATCAGACGCATATCCATATCTAACACCCCCAAGTCAACATAAAATAGGCTACAATTACAAACATTGCAGAAAAGACAACGCCGAATTATGCATAAAAAAAAAATATGTCAGCATCACTACATAAGGAATTGTAACGGAAGATTTATTTCGTGAAGAGACCAGCATCAGTTTTGATTCAGGAAAAGTTCTCTTATGGAATAACAAAAACCCCAAACTTAGCAAATGCAAATTATAAAAAGGATAGCTACCACTCTTCCCACAATTAATTTTAATCAGTAAATCAATCAGAAGTAAAATATATGCTTTTCTTTAACACAAAACCCAAACCAGAAAAAGGAAGAAAATTGTTTATGGAAGCAGATTAAGAATATACTTTAGCCCTTAAGTCATCCGCTAACTCTCTCTGAACATGCTCGCTTGGAGCTGATTTCCCAGATCTTAAACAAGCTCCATGAGCTACAGAACGGAACAAACATCTTCCATCTCCAGGTATTCCTGCAGAACGTAGGGCTTACGGAAGTGACGAAACTGATACATCCAATTTAAATTTAATAACTAGATGCAAGAACTTTCGAATTCAAACCAGGCTGTATGAGGACTAAAGACTAATCTGCTGCTCACCAATAACTGAATAGTCAGAGTAGACTTTTTTCCCATGAGAGAATTTACAATGAGAAGACTCACAGTCATCTTCCTCATCGTCCTCTGTCCCAGCATCTTCTGCATGTACTGGATCAGAACTTGAATAACAAACCAACAAACCAAAGCCAGCAAAAGCACGACCTTGAGACCGGGATATAGGTCTTATGAGGCATTTGAATTTTCGAAATGCTCCTTGTTTGGGCAGCAGAAGCCTTAATTTCATACTTTGTCCGGCCCAAGAAATTTCAAGCTGTCTTTGCTGTTTTCCTTTATCACTAATTGATTCTGTAATTGTTAGCGACTGGAATTTGCCACTTCGCCAAAATGAACTAATGCAGCCCTCTTGGACTCCTTGGTAACATGTAAGAGGTGAACCAGATGTTGTATTGGAAATAGAAAGATCAGTATATTTTGTTTTCTGTCCGGAGTAAAAACAATAACGACATGAACTGGATGGTCCACGGGAGATGACACTGCAGAGACTGCTGCTCCTTCGACCCTTCAAGTGGACAACATTCTTTGCACATGTGCTGATGGGAGAACAAACCATCATGTTGGCAATACCTGATGCATAACCACAGTAAAGAGAGCTAAATACGCAAAGAATCAACGAGCAAAAAATGTCAAAATTATGCCACCAGAAACTAAGCTGACTCAAAGTAAACAAAGTTGCATTTTTTTTCATTACATATAATTCAATTTATGGAGATCATAAGTACGTAGCAGCTAAATTATGGAATAACCATGCTCAAACTCGCACGCATGAGTATATGTACGTTAAACAAGTAAGAATTATTTGTATTTCAATACCTTGGCTCGTTAACCATGCTCAAACTCTCACGCATGAGTATATGTACGTTAAACAAGTAAGAATTATTCGTATTTCAATACCTTGGCTCGCAGTTTTAGACTTTGACAATAGGGAAACTAGTTCGCTAAATGCTTCTCAGGGAGTTGCTGTGATTACGAGCCCTACAGCAACAGTATTATTACTACATATTACTTCATGAAAATTGTTTCTTAGAGCAGTTCCTTAGTGGATGAGGCAATAGCCTAATACCGGTCACACCTAACTCCAAAGTGGGGTCCCAAGTGTTAATCGCCTCCCAACCCCAACTAAACAAATCACAAAATTAACTGTTCTTATGATTATGCACATGAACACAGTAAAGAGACTACCTTATTACGTACAGACAACACATTTCTTTTCAAAAATGAATTAACTTCAGGTTCAGGTTAGCTTAATTGTTGAATTGATTTCTAACCTCATTCTCAGCCATATTTTCCATGGAAACCTGAATAGTCCAAGCCCAAGAACGAATTAGGTTTTCTCCTGAGTTTGGAATGTTCAATTCTCAGTTTGAAACTCTGAAGTCAAGATTAGCATTAAAATTGCATGTCAACCTGAGAACCCTGGCCAAAAATCAGATTAGGTTCGTTGTCAACTGAAGCCTCCATTGCACCACTGAATACCATATCAGAGTAATTAAAGAAAAATTTCCCCCCAAAAGTGATCTAAAAGTGAAGATCTTAAGCAATTAGCAAAACATCAAGATTCAAAAACAAAGAGGAGAATGATAATGTCACTTTCTTTTTCCTTCAACATTAAAGTTTCTTTAAATCATGTCCCTAAGGGTGCATAATTTTAGCACCCATGTTGCTCGGACTCGGAGGTGATTGTAGGATGTGGGTATGTATTCAACACATGTATGCTCAGTTTTTTCTAAATTTTTTCACATATTAGGTGGATGATGCCTCCATAGTCATGTACGAATATGTATTGGGCACAGGTACCTTAGGAAAAATAAAAAGTCTCCAGCTTACAAAGTTTAACATAGTATTATTGAATTTGAAATCATATATGAAGTTATGAACATTATCATCCTTTTTCCATATGCATACTTACTGCATCCTTACTTAAAGCCAAAATCTTTAGCATCTTATGAAGACAGCTACAATCTAAACCGATACGATTCCCTTATTAATTAGCAACGTTGATTCTGTTATTGCAGATTCAAACTCGATCAAATTATGAACACGAAATTTAATTTAGTTAGTTCACATAAGCATTCTTTAGGGGCATTGCGCAGGTATGGGATTCAAATCCTAAAACCCCTATTCCTAGGCTGCAGTAGTCATTGTAACCAAAAAAAAATCGATCATATTACGGCCTAAAATTCAATCATTGTATGACTTCTTCTTCTACATTCTTTTCTTTTCTCCTTTTTCTATATTTGGTATTATTTATCTGCAATTTAAATAGCAGAAAATTTCAAAAAATAAAATAAGATAAAATGCCGTGATAATAATAATAACAATAATAATAATAAGAAGAAGAAGAAGAAGAAGATAGATTCTAACTGCTTTGAATTTAAATGGGAAAAATGATGAACATGAAATGCAAACCTGTTGAATTGAGAAAAGGATAGAAATGAAAGAAAAAAGGGGAAATTATAAATGAATTTGAAAGGAAAGTTCAAAAAAGTTGAAAGAGATTGGAATATTAAAAAAAAAAAAAAAGAAAGAGCAAAAAGAGAGACCTTGAAGGAAAGAATTACCTGATAAAGAAACAACAAAACAGAGAGAATTTCACTTTCCAGAAGAGACAAGCAATGGATTTTTTGTTTCTTTTAATTTAATTTCTAAAACTTGCTTTAAATCCATTTTTACATTGGATTCTGAGATACGCTCATGCTGATTTAAATCCCTTTTTTCCCCCTCTTTGTGGTGTGTTTGGTTCAGAGTTTTAAGACCGAGATAACGGTAGGCTTTCAGCTCCCGCTCTTTTTCACTGCCTGGACCTCTTCCAGGGAAACACCGTAGGTGTTAAAATTATAAAAAATAAAAATTAATACATAAATAGGTGTCGAATTATGCTTATTTTATGATTTAATATTTAAGGAAAAAATATTTACAATTAGGTACTTCAATTTTATTTTTATCACACATATAAGTTTAAGGTTTAATAGTAATATTATGTTATTTTTTATCAATAAAATCATGACACGTATTACTGCTAACATGATAATTATATTACGTTAGTTTTTCAAATTCAAATATAAATAAAAATTTTGACACATCAGCAATGCTGCATGTTACAATTTTATTGATAAAAAAATAACACATCATCGTGGTAGAAGTAAAATTAAAATATTTAATTGTAAATTTTTTTAAATATTAAATTCTAAAAAATAGTATAATTCAATGAGCAATTGGTATATTAAACCAAAAATCAAATAAATTTGATTTGATTGTTTTTGATCTATGAAATAGGGTAATATAATTATAAGTAGGGTAAGATAATTTGATTCATTATGATTAATATATATAAATATATTTTTTTATTTTTAATTAAATGTCATTTTTTGGCTTTTTTATACAAATAATATATACATTTTTTATTTACGAAAATAGGCTAAAATCAGATTATTTACCGAAATAGGCCAATTTTTCAATTTAATTGAGAAATTGCCATTTGAAATGGCGATTTCATAATTTAGTTGAGAAATCGCCGAATCAGATGGTGATTTTTCAACTTATTTTGAGAAATCGCCAAATCAAGTGACGATTTCTCAATTAAATTGAAACAATTGCAATTCGAATTGCAA